>CM019071.1:50400100-50645100 GCA_009667805.1 Leptobrachium leishanense
AGCAGGCTGCTCGGCCGGCCTCCTAGCTTAAGCGAGCCCCCGGCTTGCCTTGGCCTACGGGCCCAGCTGAGCCGGGGGCTCGCCTATGCTAGGAGGCCGGCCGAGCAGCCTGCAACAGTCGGCCAAACTGCTGGCTACTCGCCTGAGCATGGAGGCCGGTCGGCAGCCGGTCACCGCTGGAGCTCAGGGACGCAGTAGGGGGTTATGTATGTTTTGTGTACCGCGGTGACCTCTTCCGGCCGAGCGGGCTGCTCGGCCGGCCTCTAGACTCAGGCGAGTCCCCGGCTCGGTCTGGGCCTGTAGGCCCATGCCGAGCCGTGGGCTCGCCTGAGCCTGGAGGCCGGTCGAGCAGCCCGCTCGACCGGAGGAGGTCACCGCTGGAGTTCTGGGCCGAATTTTTCGATTGTGTTATGGGTATTTCGTCCCTGAGCTCCAGCGGGGACCGGCGGCCTGCTCGGCGGACCTCCAGGCTTAGGCGAGTCCCCGGCTCGGCTGGGCCTGTAGGCCCAAACCGAGCTGGGGGCTCGCCCGAGCCTGGAGGCCCGCCGAGCAGGCCGCCGGTCCCCGTTGGAGCTCAGGGACGACGTATGGAGTTATGTATGGTTTTTTTGAACTTCGGCCCCGATCCTCCAGCGCTGAGCGGATGCCGAGCGGGCTGCTCAGCCGGCTTCTAGGCTCAGGCGAGTCCCCGGCTCGGCTTGGGCCTACAGGCCCAGCCGAGCCGGGGACTCGCCTGAGCCTAGAGGCCGGCTGAGCAGCCCGCTCGGCAGCCGCTCAGCGCTGGAGGATCGGGGCGGATTTAGGTGAGTATGTTTTGCGAGCGGGCTGCTCAGCCGGCCTCTAGGCTCAGGCGAGTCCCCGGCTCGGCTGGGCCTGTAGGCCCAAGCCGAGCGGGGACTCGCCTGAGCCTAGAGGCCGGCTGAGCAGCCCGCTCGGCAGCCGGTCACCGCTGGAGGATCGGGTCCGATTTAGGTGAGTATGTTTTGTGAACTTCAGCCCCGAACCTCCAGCGCTGACCGACTGCCGGCGGCCTATTCGGCGGACCTCTAGGCTCAGGCGAGTCCCCGGCTCGGCTGGGCCTGTAGGCCCAAACCGAGCCGGGGGCTCCCTTGAGCCTGGAGGCCCGCCGGCAGCCGGAGGACGGTCAGCGCTGGAGGATCGGGGCATCTGGCGGCCGTGTAAACACGGGTAGCTGCGCGCGGCTCGTGCCGTTTTTTTTTTTTTTCACGCGGCCGGCACGCGCAGCTACCTGTGTGTTTTAACGGCCGCTTTCAAAAGTCCGTCGCGCATGCGCAGACGGCTTTTGGCGACGGACGTTTTTAGGCTTATTCTATTATAGTATAGATTCATTTTAATACTAAATAAAGTGGAAAACCAAGAAATGTTGTTACAGACCATTTATTGTGTTTTAAAGGGGTGCAAACATTGGATTAAGGCTGGGATCCCACCTGAGCGTATCTCATATGCACATTTTACGGCGTATTTTGTCGGGTGTTTTATGAGCGTTTTTGACAATTAGAAACGCGCGTCGTACGTGTGTTTTTTGAAGTCTATGGCTGAAAACGCGCTGTAATACGCCCCAAAGAAGCTCCTGTACTTCTTTGGGCGTAGGGCGTTTTACAGCGCGTTCCTACACGCTGTAAAACGCCCAGGTGTGAACCATACCCATAGGAAATAATGGCATTTCAGTGTTTGAGCGTTTTACAGTGCGTAGGAACGCGCTGTAAAACGCCGAGGTGTGAACCCAGCCTAAGCCCTGCCTCATGGATAAATCAACAAACACTACTACAGTAGTGCAACCACCGACACCAACAATACGATAATTTTAAAACATAACTTTTAATAGGTGTCTAAAATAATGAAAGACATATATACTGTATATATATATATCCAGCATGAGAGGGGTCGCACACGTGTAGAAAATAGAATTTTTTTTATTGAAACAAATTAAAATGAATCCATTTGGTTTCATTTTAATTTGTTTCAATAATTTTTTTTCTATTTTACTACACGTGTGCGACCCCTCTCACGCTGGATATATATACGTTTTTTTGGAGTATGCACCGTGGCTTTCAAACTCTACCATCCTGGAGATAAGAAAGGTTTGTTGTTGGGACTCAGTTCAGTATATATACACAATATTTTAGCCAAAAGTATTCGCTCACCTGCCTTGACTCGCATATGGCTGGGTGAGCGAATACTTTTGGCAATATAGTGTATATATATATATATTTATTTATTTATATATATATATATATAAATAAAAACACCTGGTTTATATATATATAGCAAAAAAACGAACTGAGGGATGCACATAAGGACTTAAAGTAAAAACGTAAATTTATTGGTCATACATACTAAAAATGATTCCTGTCATCTTGAACGACGTTTCGGCCCTTTATGAGCCTTTCTCAAGGTGTTTTTATTTTTATGTATATATATATACGGTATGTATCATTGTTTTAGACACCTATTAAAAGTTATGTTTTAAAATGATCATTTTGGGGGTATCGGCGGTTGCACTACTGTAGCAGTGATTGTTGGTTTATAATTATTCATCGGCAGACACGCCGATCACTCTCCCTGTGGCGTGCCTCCGGACACAGCGCGTACAGGATTGGGGGGTGAGTTTAATGTTACATTATTTAAACTTGTCTTTAATGCCTTGCTTTTATTCCTTGATAAAGGTTCTTAGGAACCGAAACGTTGGATTTTAACCAATAAAGTTTGTTATTTTTTCAGAAGCCCCAGTGTGCTCCTATGCCTGGCTTCTCTATATATATCCTTGAGGATAGCACCTGGGCAACTAAATTTCTATTTACGGACTGAGTGCTCTCCATATTTGTTTTTATATATATATATATATATATATATTTAGAATGTATATATATATTTAGAATGTATATCTATATTTGGAACTGACACTGTTACTTACCCAATATGCCAGCGACATTTTTGGGTGTGGCCATCGCTCATCAGTTTGAACCTCAGTTGATTTAGTCACTTTCGCAATTTGCTCTTCGTCAGTGAATAATACGTTGATTACTCTGCAGCATTCTTTTCCAGAACCCCGTTTACCTATTTCCTCATTCGTAGATAACGAGGAAGAACAATATTTTCATATTTCTTATGTGTCACGATCCACTGACATCACGTTAATTGTCCTAACATTCTTGTTCTTTAATCTTTTGTCAGTTACGTGCCTAAAATAATCAGTAATTAAAGTGTTATCTTTTTTCTTATATTTTTTGTCTCTCGAATGATTAAAAATACATTCTCTAGGTTTGAGTGATTTGATACACGATGCTCATGATACATGATGCTGATGATACATGTTACTTATATTTTTCAACTCCCTTCCATCGCCTCATATTTATACAATAACAATACATTTCATTTTCTGGTACTGTTATATTTGCTTTGCAAAATGATACTTATTAAGTGTTTTCCTGCCTACTTTATTGAAAATACTCTGTCTTATAATTTATTCTTCTCTCTAAGAATCTTTCAACCAAGTTCATAAAGCGAGGGCAAGATGTCCTGAGCGCGAGTTTTAAAGATGACAATGACTTTCTATTATTTATACTATGCTAGTTATAATATTATTCATATTAATATTAAACTTTGATTTTTTTTTATAATATACTATTATTTATATTATATTAGGTATACTATTATTTACATTTATTTTATATTAGTTATATTATTTTAGGTATACTATTATTTACATTTATTTTATATTAGTTATATTATTTTAGGTATACTACTATTTACATTTATTTTATATTAGTTATATTATTTTAGGTATACTATTATTTACATTTATTTTATATTAGTTATATTATTTTAGGTATACTATTATTTACATTTATTTTATATTAGTTATACTAATATTTATATTATAATTTTTTCATATGTTTAATATACTGTTATTTATATATACATATATATATATATTATACTAGTTATACTATTATTTATATTTTATATACTTATTTATATTTAGAATACAGTCATGGCCGGAATTGTTGGCACCCCAGACATTTTTCCAGAAAATCAAGTATTCCTCTCAGTAAAGTATTGCTGTAACACATGTTTTGCTGTACACATGTTTATTCCCTTTGTGTGTATTGGAACAAAACAAAAAAGGGAGGAAAATAAGCAAATTGGACATAATGTCACACAAAACTCCAAAAATGGGCTGGACAAAATTCTCGGCACCCTTTCAAAATTGTGGATAAATAAGATTGTTTCAAGCATGTGATGCTCCTGTAAACTCACCTGGGGCAAGTAACAGGTGTGGGGGCAATATAAAAATCACACCTGAAAGCAGATATAAACGAGAGAAGTTCACTTAGTCTTTGCATTGTGTGTCTGTGTGTGCCACACTAAGCATGGACAACAGAAAGAGGAGAAGAGAACTGTCTGAGGACTTGGTAACCAAAATTGTGGAAAAATATCAACAATCTCAAGGTTACAAGTCCATCTCCAGAGATCTAGATTTGCCTTTGTCCACAGTGCGCAACATTATCAAGAAGTTTGCAACCCATGGCACTGTAGCTAATCTCTCTGGGCATGGATGGAAGAGAAAAATTGATGAAAGGTTGCAACGCAGGATAGTCCGGATAGTGGATAAGCTGCCCCAAACAAGTTCCAAAGAAATTCAAGCTGTCCTGCAGGCTCAGGGAGCATCAGTGTCAGCACGAACTATCCATCGACATTTAAATGAAATGAAACGCTATGGCAGGAGACCCAGGAGGACCCCACTGCTGACACAGAGACAGAAAAAAGCAAGACTGCAGTTTGCCAAAATGTACTTGAGTAAGCCAAAATCCTTCTGGGAAAACGTCTTGTGGACACATGAGACCAAGATAGAGCTTTTTGGTAAAGCACATCATTCTACTGTTTACCGAAAACGGAATGAGGCCTACAAAGAAAAGAACACAGTACCCACAGTGAAATATGGTGGAGGTTCAATGATGTTTTGGGGTTGTTTTGCTGCCTCTGGCACTGGGTGCCTTGAATGTGTGACAGGCATCATGAAATCTGAGGATTACAAAAGGTTTTTTGGTCGCACTGTAGAGCCCAGTGTCAGAAAGCTGGGTTTGCGTCCGAGATCTTGGGTCTTCCAGCAGGACAATGACCCCAAACATACGTCAAAAAGCACCCAGAAATGAATGGCAACAAAGCGCTGGAGAGTTCTGAAGTGGCCAGCAATGAGTCCAGATCTAAATCCCATTGAAAACCTGTGGAGAGATCTTAAAATTGCTGTTGGGAAAAGGCGCCCCCCTTCCAATAAGAGAGACCTGGAGCAGTTTGCAAAGGAAGAGTGGTCCAAAATTCCGGGTGAGAGGTGTAAGAAGCTTATTGATGGTTATAGGAAGCCGCTGATTTCAGTTATTTTTTCCAAAGGGTGTGCAACCAAATATTAAGTTAAGGGTGTCAAGAATTTTGTCCAGTCCATTTTTGGAGTTTTGTGTGACATTATGTCCAATTTGCTTTTTTCCTCCCTTTTTTTGTTTTGTTCCAATACACACAAAGGGAATAAACGTGTGTATAGCAAAACATGTGTTACTGCAATACTTTTCTGTGAGAAATACTTGATTTTCTGGAAACATTTCTGGGGTGCCAACAATTTCGGCCATGACTGTATATTATTATTTTTTATATTACTATTACTTATTCTATTTTTTATAAATTATACTCTTATTTATATTTAGAATATATTATTATTTATATTAATATTACTTATACTATTATTTATATTTAGAATATATTATTATTTATTTATTATACTCGTTCACTAGGAAGACGTGCACTCCAAGAATCTTGTATAATTAAACATTTTATTAAATCTACATAGAGATCGACGACGTTTCAGTCCCATAGAGGAGTTTTCTCAAGATGTTTCAAGCCGTTTTCTTAAGATTTTCTCAAGATATTTTAGCAGCTGCTAAGCGGCGGAGCACGACTTGTTTCATAGATCGCGGCTGCAGACCATAGGAGATACTTAATATACTATACTTGTTATATACTGTATATCTCAATGTATCCTGGTAAAATCCTTTATAAATAAAATAAATATATATATATATATTATATATAGCACGATTCACCAGGGGACCCGCCACCAGGATATCCACTTCTAATTGCACCGGCGCCGGCGCGGCCGACGACATACAGCTCATTAAGAAGGTGTGCGCTCCTGGAGTCTTTTAACTACAGTATATGTTTTTTTATTGTGGTAGTGCAAAATCAATGTTTCAGTCGCACAGAGGACTTTTTTCGAAATTATATATATGTCTTGATAAAAGTCCCTGAGAGGACTGAAACGTCGACTTGTTTTCACTAAAGATTAAACTCCTTTCAATTTCATTAATAAGGCTTTTGAGTGCGCCTCTACCTTTTGGTTTTGATTTTATTATATTTATATTATATTAATTATACTATTAATAATATTTACAGTCAGTTCCAGAAATATTGGGACAACGACACAATTCTAACATCTTTGGCTCTATACACCACCACAATGGAGTTGGAATGAAACAAACACAATGTGCTTTAACTGCAGACTGTCAGCTTTAATTTGAGGGTATGTACATCCAACTCAGGTGAACGGTGTAGGACTTACAGCAGTTTGCTGATGTGCCTCCCACTTCTTAAGGGACCAAAGGTAATGGGACAATTGGCTTCTCAGCTGTTCCATGGCCAGGCGTGTGATATTCCCTCATTACCCCAATTATAAAGTGCAGATAAAAGGCCCAGAGTTCATTTCAAGTGTGCTATTTGCATTTGGAATCTGTTGCTGTCAACTCTCAAGATGAAGAGCTGTCTCTATCAGTGAAGCAAGCCATCATTAGGCTGAAGAAACAAAACAAACCCATCAGAGAGATAGCAAGAACAATAGGTTTGGCCAAAACAACTGTTTCGAACATTCTCAAAAAGAAGGAATGCACCGGTGAGCTCAGCAACACCAAAAGACCCGGGAGACCACGGAAAACAATTGTGGTGGATGACCGAAGAATTCTTTCCATGGTGAAGAAAACACCCTTCACAACAGTTGGCCAGATCAATAACACTCTCCAGGAGGTAGGTATATGTGTGTCAAAGTCAACAATCAAGAGAAGACTTCACCAGAGTGAATACAGAGGGTTCACCACAAGATGTAAACCATTGGTGAGCCTCAAAAACAGGAAGGCCAGATTCGAGTTTGCCAAACAACACCTAACAAAGCCTTCACAGTTCTGGAACAAGATCCTATGGACAGATGAGACCAAGATCAACTTGTACCAGAGTGATGGGAAGAGGAGAGTATGGAGAAGGAAAGAAACTGTGCATGATCCTAAGCATACCACCTCATCAGTGAAGGATGGTGGTGGTAGTTAGGGATGGGCCGAACACCCCCGTGTTCGGTTCGCATTCGAACACGAACATTTGAAAAAGTTCAAATTCGAACGCAAACACGATTCGAACTCAATGCAAGTCAATGGGGGGACTCGAACATTCGATTTTTTTAGAGTGCCCTCCAAGAGGGCATATATGCAAGATATTTGCCATAAAAGGTGTATGGGGGTCCGGGTAGTGCCCTGGGGGACAGGAAACAAAGACAAAAAGTTTTAAAAAAAAGTTTTTAGAGGAACAGTGAGTTTTCCATGAAATAAGGGTTAAGAATAAAAACGAAAAATTCCTTCAAATATCGTGCCTAGGAGGTCCCCATAACCTACCCGTGAAGTGGCGGATTTCTAGGATGTATAGAAACATTTAAATAGAAAAAAATGACATTTCATATGACGGTAAATGGTTTCCTTTAATCTATTCATAAACAACTGCTTGGGGCGGCAGCCTGTATGAAAAGAGGAGAAGTTTTAGGACACGCAGAACAAGTTTAGTGATTTTTCTGGCTAAATTATGGTGAAACTTATGTAGGCTTAGGATGAAAGTAACAACAGGTGCATTAAAATTGCATGAGCATTAACATTTGCTGCGGCGTTCACCGCATATTTGTAACAATTCCCCAGGACAGACCTGGTAGGATCCTTGGTAACAGACCTCTAACCCTCCGATCCTTAGGATGGTCGGGACTCAGTCGGGACCACTAAACCTAACCACTAGCAGCCACACAGGCCAGGGAGACAGCACAAACAATATACACCACAGACTGAGATCAATATATGTTTGTACTGCGCTATAGTATATGGCAGGATGGAAGCGCACCAGCAGTAACAAGCAGCGGAATATACCAGACAGGGGCACAGAGCGAGAGTAGTTGTTATAACAAAACCAGGTCAGCAACGTTTAGGCACTTGTACTGCGCTACCGAATATGGTGAGAATCGGCGCACACCAGTAGCAACAGGAGGCAAACAGAACAGGCAGGGAGTACACAGTGAGAATAGTCAAATGGCAGGCAAAGCCAGCAACAGATCAGGTCCTCAGAACAAGCAGTATACTTCTAACAAGTATACTTCTGAGAAGATACGCTAGTAGTGTAGCGAGGAAACCGGCTTTTGCATCGCTCCCTCTACACTAATAGCGTATCGTCTCAGAAGCTTCACACAGCACGCCGGTGTATGCAGCGTCTAACAGCGTGGGAGACGGGACGCTGTGCTTGTTGGTGGATCCAGGAATCAGGTGAGTATTAGAAAGAAAGAAAAAAAAGTTTTATTTTATGTTCCTTGGGACATTTAAAAATGTCCTCGGATTTTATATTTTTTAGAAATGTGTCACCTTACCTTATCCTGGTGGTCACTCAGTGGAGGCTCTCTGGATCCTGGTTGTGGGGGGGGGTCTGCCGTGGCTGCAGGTGCAGGCTAGCCCGCACAGTCGCAGCTCTGTCATCCGGTGGCCACATGCTCCTCAAGGGATCCATGGGAGGCCCCAGCGTGCTGCCCTCTACAGTGCCTGATTAGAGGGCCTCATCTACCTGATGTTTTAGCAACAAGATTGTTTTACCCCATAGGCTTCAATGTTAAAAATATTCCCGTTTTAATTCAAAATATCTAATAAACCGTTTATTATAATATTCTGCACTAAAGAGTCTCTTTATTCTTAGATTTTTTAGGATTTTTTAAGCATTATTTAAAAAAAATTCAAAATTAATTTTTTTTTTAGAACTTTTTGCGAACGGCCTGAAAAGTTTGAAGTTTGCCGAACGGGCAATGTTCGAATCGAACTCCTGTTCGAATCGAACCGAACGCCCATCCCTAGTGGTAGTGTCATGGCGTGGGCATGAATGACTTCCATTGGAACTGGTTCTCTTGTATTTATTGATGATGTGACTGCTGACAAAAGCAGCAGGATGAATTCTGAAGTGTTTCGGGCAATATTATCTGCTCACATTCAGCCAAATGCTGCAGAACTCATTGGACGGCGCTTCACAGTGCAGATGGACAATGACCCAAAGCATACTGCAAAAGCAACCAAAGAGTTTTTGAAGGGACAGAAGTGGAATATTATGCAATGGCCAAGTCAATCACCTGACCTGAATCCCATTGAGCATGCATTTCACTTGCTGAAGACAAAACTGAAGGGAAAATGCCCCAAGAACAAGCAGGAACTGAAGACAGTTGCAGTAGAGGCCTGGCAGAGCATCACCAGGGATGAAACCCAGCGTCTGGTGATGTCTATGCGTTCCAGACTTCAGGCTGTGATTGACTGCAAAGGATTTGCAACCAAGTATTAAGAAGGGAAAGTTTGATTTATGATTATTATTCTGTCCCATTACCTTTGGTCCCTTAACAAGGGGGAGGCACATCTGCAAACTGCTGTAAGTCCTACACCGTTCACCTGAGTTGGATGTACATACCCTCAAATTAAAGCTGACAGTCTGCAGTTAAAGCACATTGTGTTTGTTTCATTCCAACTCCATTGTGGTGGTGTATAGAGCCAAAGATGTTACAATTGTGTCCATGTCCCAATATTTCTGGACCTGACTGTATATTATATTAATTGTACAATTAATTAAATTACATTATGATTATTATACTATTCATTATCAGGGTTATTCAAAGATAGCCGATCTGGCCCTGCAATTCAGCGTACGTTACATTTCCTGGCCATTCGGCTATTCAGAGAGCAGGCAGTTTGCCAAATCCTAGCGAATTGCCTGCACATACGGTGCCTGTTCGAGGCAATGCTTCGGCTATTCAGGGAACACAAACCAGCAGTGAAAAGTTGACGAAATGCCCTGCCGTTCAGTGGTTTAATTCGACAGGTTTATTCAGGAGAATCCCATAGGATTCAATGTTAAAAATATTCCCGTTTTAATTCAATATCTAATAAACCATTTATTATTATATTCCGCAGCAAAAAGTCTCTTTATAGTTTTTTTAGGATCTTTTAAGCATTTTTTGGGATTTTGTTGGCAAACTTTTTTCCATTTTATTTTTTAGTAGTGTTTTCTTTTTTCTGTAACAGACCTTTTTATTATCATTCTTTGGATCTTATATGAAAATTCCAGACATTTTCGTTCAGTAGTTTTTTTCCAAACATCGTTTCAATTTTCAAACTTTCAAGCAAACTCTTTCTTTTTTTTCACCTCGTTCGTCTGCGTGTCGGCTTTTTCCGGAGGCTGTTCTGCGCTGTGATCGGCGGCTAGTCGGGCTTCTCCGGCGTGTTCAGCGGGGTTAATTCAGCTGTTTCTGCGGGTTTCGGTGAGCATTCTGCGGGTTTGATGCGGGTTTTCCCTGCAGTACGCGGGCCTTGTGGTTCTTGCTGAATACACCGTAGGGTCGGCAAACTAGGATCGCCGAATTATCCCGAAGTGCGGGGAACGAAAAGTCACCGAACGTGCGGTGACTTTTCGAATCTCTTTGAATAACCCTGATAATTATATTAATTATACTATTAATTATATTTAAATCATAATTATTATATTATTAGTTATATTTATATTATATTAATTATACTTTAATTATATTTAAATCATAATTATATATTATTAATTATATTTATATTATATTAATTATACTATTAACTATATTTACATTAGAATTATTATACTATTAATTATATTTAAATCATAATTATTATTTTAATAATTATATTTATATTATATTAATTATACTATTAATTATATTTACATTTTAATTATTATACTATTAATTATATTTATATTATATTAATATACTATTAATTATATTTAAATCATAATTATTATATTATTAATTATATTTATATTATATTAATTATACTATTAACTATATTTACATTATATTATTATACTATTAATTATATTTAAATCATAATTATTATATTATTAATTATATTTATATTATATTAATTATACTATTACTTATATTTAAATCATAATTATTATATTATTAATTATATTTATATTATATTAATTATACTATTAACTATATTTACATTATAATTATTATACTATTAATTATATTTAAATCATAATTATTATATTATTAATTATATTTATATTATATTAATTATACTATTAATTATTTTTACATTATAATTATTATACTATTAATTATATTTATATTATATTAATTATTATATCATATTTACATTATATTTATTATACTGTTATCGATATTTATATTATACTAGTTTCTGAATCCTAAAAAGGTGAGTGCTTTTACCTGTCCAATAAATATACAAAATCTCAATATATGTCTTCCAGGTAAAAGATTTTTATTAAAAAAAAATTAAAAGCATAAAATACAGGGTTATTCAAAAAGAGCTGATTCGGCTCTGAAATTGCACCGAACAGTGATATTTCGGTGCTCTCTGCATAACCCTGTTTGTTTTTTTTACAGCGGGTGTGTACAAGCACCAAAACCACTTCAGCTGTTACGACGCTTGTAGTCTCCGCGGGTTGTTCCTGTTTATTTTGTAATTCTGCTTGAAAATCGAGGAGCCCCCGTACACAGGACTCGGGGGGGGGGTTTCTAAAGATATATTCAACCTCCTCACCTCAAAACTAAAATGGGGAGCTGTGGGTTGGCTGAATCCCTTCCTCACGTGTTGCCGGGCCTCTGCTGCGACTCCTTAAGATTCCACAGCAACTGCAAGCCGAGTAAATTATCTGATTTTAAAAGAATTTCTGTCAATTTTCATAGTTTTCATAGCTTTGTAATGGAATATTTACTTATATTTAATTTTGAATTGTTTAATTGCGACACATAGCCTTCTGGAATGTTCCTTTTTACGTTTTTTAAAGAAAAGTCATTTGTGATTTTGCAACAGATAATTTCCCTGAGAAATACAGGTTTTTGATACCTGCGTCCGTGCATTGTAATCAGGTGTCTGAGCCGAGCCCTGAAGCGCATTATCGTACAGCGAGCTCATTCCTCAAAATGCTACAGAAATAGATCCATAAGCGAGCTGATAGCGAGCGAGCCGGAGAATGGCGAGCGCGGAATGTCAGCTATGTGAGTGATTGCATAATAACAAGCTCTGCTCCGAGGAAGAAATGAAACTCCTGCATTAAAGATAAACACTCCTCTTCATCAGTTTTTTCAGTTTAAATTTTTTTTTTTTCTTCAGCAGAATTCTACATTGTGGCGAACTCTTGGTTTCACCCCCCACATCCCAAAAAATGTTTAAATTCCACACTCACCTCCATCTTACCTCAGAAACACCCCGACAAGCCACATTCACCTCCATCTTAGATCTGAAACACCACAGCAAGCCACACTCACCTCCATCTTACCTCAGAAACACCCCGACAAGCCACATTCACCTCCATCTTAGATCTGAAACACCACAGCAAGCCACACTCACCTCCATCTTACCTCAGAAACACCCCGACAAGCCACATTCACCTCCATCTTACCTCAGAAACACCCCGACAAGCCACATTCACCTCCATCTTACCTCTAAAACACCCCAGCAAGCCACACTCACCTCCATTTTACCTCTGAAACACCCCAGCAAGCCACACTCACCTCCATCTTACCTCAGAAACACCCCGACAAGCCACATTCACCTCCATCTTACCTCAGAAACACCCCGACAAGCCACATTCACCTCCATCTTACCTCTAAAACACCCCAGCAAGCCACACTCACCTCCATCTTACCTCTAAAACACCCCGACAAGCCACATTCACCTCCATCTTACCTCAGAAACACCCCGACAAGCCACATTCACCTCCATTTTACCTCTAAAACACCCCAGCAAGCCACACTCACCTCCATCTTACCTCTAAAACACCCCGACAAGCCACACTCACCTCCATCTTACCTCTAAAACACCCCGACAAGCCACACTCACCTCCATCTTACCTCAGAAACACCCCGACAAGCCACACTCACCTCCATCTTACCTCAGAAACACCCCGACAAGCCACATTCACCTCCATCTTACCTCAGAAACACCCCGACAAGCCACACTCACCTCCATCTTACCTCTAAAACACCCCAGCAAGCCACACTCACCCCCATCTAAGATCTGAAACACCCCGACAAGCCACACTCACCTCCATTTTACCCCAGAAACACCCCGGCAAGCCACACTCACCTCCATCTTACCTCTAAAACACCACAGCAAGCCACACTTACCTCCATCTTACCTCTGAAACACCCCGGCAAGCCACACTCACCTCCATTTTACCTCAGAAACACCCCGGCAAGCCACACTCACCTCCATCTTACCTCAGAAACACCCCGACAAGCCACATTCACCTCCATCTTACCTCTAAAACACCCCAGCAAGCCACACTCACCTCCATCTTACCTCTAAAACACCCCGACAAGTCACATTCACCTCCATCTTACCTCAGAAACACCCCGACAAGCCACATTCACCTCCATCTGACCTCACCTCAGAAACACCCCGACAAGCCACACTCACCTCCATCTTACCTCTAAAAACCCCAGCAAGCCACACTCACCTCCATCTTACCTCTAAAACACCCCCAGCAAGCCACACTCACCTCCTTCTTAGATCTGAAACACCCCGACAAGCCCCATTCACCTCCATGTTATCTCAGAAACACCCCAGCAAGCCACACTCACCTCCATCTTACCTCTAAAACACCCCAGCAAGCCACACTCACCCCCATCTAAGATCTGAAACACCCCGGCAAGCCACACTCACCTCCATTTTACCTCATAAACACCCCGGCAAGCCACACTCACCTCCATCTTACCTCGAAAACACCACAGCAAGCCACACTCACCTCCATCTTACCTCTGAAACACCCCGGCAAGCCACACTCACCTCCATTTTACCTCAGAAACACCCTGGCAAGCCACACTCACCTCCAAGTCATACTCACCTCCATTTTACCGCCGAAACACCTCGGCAAGCCACACTCACCTCCATCTTACCTCTGAAACACCCCGGCAAGCCACACTCACCTCCATTTTACCTCAGAAACACTGCAGCAAGCCGCACTCACCCCAATCTTACCTCTGAAACACCCCGGCAAGTCACATTCACCTCCATTTTACCTCTGAAACACCCCGGCAGGCCACACTCACCTCCATTTTACCTCTAAAACACCCCAGCAAGCCACACTAACTCCCATCTTAGATCTGAAACACCCCGACAAGCCACACTCACCTCCATTTTACCTCAGAAACACCCCAGCAAGCCACACTCACCTCCATTTTACTTAAGAAACACCCCAGCAAGCCACACTCACCCCCATCTTACCTCTGAAACACCCCGGCAAGCCACACTCCCCTCCATTTTACCTCAGAAACACCCCGCAAAGCACACTCACCTCCATTTTACCTCTAAAACACCCCAGCAAGCCACACTAACCCCCATCTTAGATCTGAAACACCCCGGCAAGCCACACTCACCTCCATTTTACCTCAGAAACACCCCAGCAAGCCACACTCACCCCCATCTTACCTCTGAAACACCCCGGCAAGCCACACTCACCTCCATTTTACCTCAGAAACACCCTGCAAAGCACACTCACCTCCATCTTACCTCTGAAACACCCCGGCAAGCCACACTCTCCTCCATTTTACCTGTAAAACAACCCAGCAAGCCACACTCATCCCCATCTTACCTCTGAAACACCCCGACAAGTCACACTCACCTCCATTTTACCTAAGAAACCCCCGGCAAGCCACACTCACCTCCATTTTACTTCAGAAACACCCCAGCAAGCCACATTCACCTCCATCGTCCCCTCTAAAACAACCCAGCAAGCCATACTCACCACTATCTTACCTCTGAAACACCCCGACAAGCCACACTCACCTCCATTTTACCTCTGAAACACCCCGGCAAGCCACACTCACCTCCATCTTCCCTCTGAAACACCCCGACAAGCACAGGCACCTCCATTTTACCTCTGAAACACCTCAGCAAGCCATACTCACCTCCATCTTCCCTCTGAAACATCCTGGCAAGCCACTCTCACCTCCATCTTCCCTCTGAAACACCCCGGCAAGCCACACTCACCTCATTCTTTCCCTCTGAAACACACACAAAGTGCTGTGTTAGCTGGACAGTTATCCTACCGGAAGGGTTGTCTTTCCTCATTTATCATGTACGTCTCTTGTTTGTGCTCCCCCATTGTAAAGCGCTACAGAATATGTTGGCGCTGTATAAATGCCTGTAACTGTAACCAAATACACCCCAGTCCGCCCCCTAAGATCCAACAATGACTGGCTCCTTGCTCCCTCCATCATTACCTCATCACATGCCAGACGGTAGGATTTTTCTCGTGCGGCACCAACCCTATGGAATGCTCTTGCTCGCAAATTTGCAATATCAGACTGTCCCCAAATCTGGCTTCATTTAATCGCTCTGTATAGACCCTTCTGTTTAGGGAAGCCGACCACCTAATTGCATAACTAAACATCCGACCGACCTAATCAGGGCCGGCCTTAGGCCTCTGTGCCCCTGGGTGAGAAATCTTCACA
Source organism: Leptobrachium leishanense (assembly GCA_009667805.1). Classification (NCBI taxonomy): domain Eukaryota; kingdom Metazoa; phylum Chordata; class Amphibia; order Anura; family Megophryidae; genus Leptobrachium; species Leptobrachium leishanense. Next base: position 50,415,948 of record CM019071.1, read on the forward strand.
GCGCTCCGCAGTAGCCACACCCACTGCCATATCTACTCCCCAAACGGTGAAATTCATTTTTCAGTGAAATTTGGGGGTTTGTGAATTACCCCTACTATGAAGTCCCTACAAGGAGCCAGATCGGCACTGATCGGGGACACAGCAGGACGTGCGTGGAGCGTCCTCCACAATGAGGGAACCCAAAGAAAGAGACACACACCTGTCCACACAGTGCAGGGGCAGCAAGGCTTGTTGATCGGTGTCTCTGAATAAATTCAGCCAGGCTAACAGCAGAGAAATGTCACTGAAATGCCCTAATGTTCGGTGGTTTCATTCGGCAAGTTTGATCAGGCAAACCCCATGTTTCAGTGTAAAAAATATTCCCCCCTTCTATCCCGGTGCACACAGTGTGCGATGCACGGGGACAGGAAGATGAGGGGGAATAGGGGAGGAGCTGGATGTGCTTGCAACAGGATCCTCTCCAGCTAGCTTTGGAGAATGCAGGCTGTGTGTCGGTTGCCAGGCGCCCCTTGTTGGCATGGCACCCAGTGCCGTCGCACAGGTCGCACACCCCAAAGGCTGGCCCGGGACCTAATAGCCACTATCTCTCCCTGCATTAACATCACTCTCATCGCTCCAGTCCTCCCTCCTTTTTCCCCCTCCCCATCTAGATTGTAAGCTCCAATGGCAATAGGGCCCTCAATTCCTTCTGTATCTGTTTGTGGAATACTAACTTGCTTTTTTGGTGTATTGTAGAATTGTCTTGTCTTTACCCATTATACCTTTTGTACAGCGCTGCAGAATGTGTTGGCGCTTAATAAAAAAGAATAAAAATAAGGTCACGCCATGAAATCATACAGGGTTATTCAAAAAGAGCCGAATTGGCCACGAAATTGCACCGTTCGGGGAAATTCAGAGTCCAGAGAATTTCTACGTACGGTGCAATTTCGTGGCTATGCGGCTATTCAGAAAGCTGACAGTTTGCCAAATATTGGTGAACTGCCAGCAGAAATACGAGTGATCTTCGGCAGCAGTGAAACCCCTCATAGAGAAGCAATGGTTAATCTATTCAGAGACACCGAACAGCAGAGAAATGTCAATGAAATGCCCTGATTTTCGGTGGTTTAATTCGACAGGTTTATCAGGCGAATCCCATAGATTTCAATGTAACAAATATTCCCTGTTTTAACTAAATATTTTTTCAAACATTTATTCTTTTTATTTGCAGCAAAAAGTCTCTTTATTTACTTATTTTTTTAGAATTTTAGGACGATATTTCTTTTACTGATTTTTTTTAAAGGTCGTTTTTTTTTCTGTAACAGACCTTTTAAATATTATTATTCATAGGACCGTATATTTATTTCTAGGCATTGTTGTCCATGTCCAGTAGTTTTTTGCAAACACCTTTTAAAAGTTTCTTTTTTTTTTTGCCTGTTCGTCGGATTGTTGGCTTTTTCCGGCAGCTGATCGGCTTTTTCGGATCGATTTGGCGGGTTTTGCAGTGGATCGTTGGATGCATTTGGCGAATTTTGCAGTGGATCATTGGATGCATTCAGCGGGATTTCTGTGTTTCTCGGATCGATTCAGTGTTTTTTCGGTGATTTTTCAAATCGATTCGGACGTTATCGGCGGGTTTTCTGATCTATTCGACAGTTTTACAGCGGTTTTTCGGATTTGTTCAGAGGTTTCTTCCCTGCACTTCGGTGACCCTGCGGTGAATGCTGAATATCGTTGCCATTTTGGTGCTATCTGAGTAACCATGATAGTCTTGTGACTTATGACCAAGGAAGTAAATGTCCACAATAAATAAAATGCTCAAAATAACAAATGCAAGGATAAAGTACAGACATTATAGCCACTATCTGCGCGGCTTCCATACCAACAAACATGCTCACACACACAAATATTCCACAAACTCTATGTTAACATGAAATCATGTCATGAAATAAAAGTGGAACAGGGTAGGTTTGCCCATTAGTCAAAGACATTAACATTTAATAGTAAAAACACCTTTTGTATTTTACCCAATGCCCTAGAACAACTTGGACGTGTTTTTTATTATGTATTTGTAGAACAACTTGTTTTCCTGTAGTAACGATGACAGAGGTCACCCTGCACTGGTTTCATTCTTCTCCTTTCTGTTTATTGTCCCTCTGAACTGAAAAAACCCTGAATTACAATATGATGGGCTGATCCGTCTCTTGGAGTTTTATTCTTGACAGTAGAGCAGTTGGAGAGTTGGAAAATCCGTTGAGTCCTGAGGTTTGTGCTCCAACTATACTATTTAAAAAAACAAACACAGAACAGACAAATTACACACATTTTATTTTTGATACTTGCTATTCCTAAGGGGTTATTCAAAGAAAGACAAATTGGCTCAGAAATTGCACCAATGTTTCCCCATACGGTGCAATTTTGTGGCCATTTGGCTATTCAAAAAGCAGGCAGTTTGCCAATATTTGGTGAACTGCCAGTGAAATACAGTGCCTGTTCGAAGGCAGTGAAATCCCCCATAGAGAAGCAATGGTTAATCTAATCAAAGACACCGAACACCACTGAAATATCAGTGAAGTGTCCTGCTATTCGGTGATTTTATTCGGCAGGTTTAATCAGGCGAATCCTATAGGTTTCAATGTAAAAAAATATTCTTGTTTTTATTTACTATCTTTTAAACTGTTTATTATTCTAATCTTCAGCTAAAAGACTCTATATCTTTTTAGGTTTTTCAGCCATTTTTCGTGATTTTTTTCTCCAAAAAAAATCCTGAAAAATGGCTAATAAAAATCCTAACTTTTTTTTTTTTTTTTTTTTTTTTTTAAATCCTGAAAAATACCTAAAAAAATCCTAAAGATAAATAAATTTTGCTTCAAATTAAAAGAATAAACGGTTTAATAGATATTGGAATAAAACAGGATTATTCTTTCCCGTTTTTTTAAAATAGCGTTTTTTTTCTGTTTTTCGATTGGACGAGTCGCTTCTTTTGCTTACAATAAAAGCGGCCAATGCCTTGAGTATATTTCTCATTTCATTTACTTTTTACTGCATTACCGACAAAATATCTTAAATCTCACCCCATTAAAGGGACACTCGACTCATCCTGAGTGACCCACCCTGCCCTGATCTGGTGAAATCGCGTGTTGAAGTTGAGTAGTTTCCTCCACCCCACCACCATATCCAGCAGTCGGGATTAGGAATTTTCCAGCTGCTGGTCATCAGATCGGTCACTAGTGATATCACACACAGAGAGCGGCTGACGTCACTCTCTGAGACCAATCGCTGTAACGAGCGTTCCCAGAGAGACAGCGATGGATCAGATCTGTGCATGCGCGTGCAGCTCCGATCCATCGCTCTGCGCAAGCGCTACGGAACTCGTGTACGTAAAGTGTGCGAGCCCCATAGTGCTGCGCAATCTGCGACTCCTACACTACGCAAGTTGCATAGGAGAGCAAAATGTGCAGTGAAGCTACAGAGACCTCCGGGTTTGGGAAACCCTGAGCCGAAGAGGAAGAGCAGCGTTCGGCGAGGGGGGAAAAGGTAAAAATCACCTAAAAAGGAAAAAACGAAAATAATAATTGAGCAGGATCTGCCCAATTATTTAAGAGTGAAAAAGGAAAGTCTGTTTTTTTTTTAATAGAATAAAATCACTTTAATAATTGACCTCTCAAGTAGTGCAGTGTAGTTTATTTTCATTTGTTTTCCTTTTAAAGTGGGGGAGGGGATTCCAGAGGGTATTTAAAAGAAACCGAAGACGTTGAGATGAAAATTGATGAATAGTTGCATTTTTTTAACATATAAGAAAAAAGGATGGGATTTGAAATGGGAAAGTCGTAAAAAATTCCATTAATCCTGAAATTTATATAAAGTTTATCAGTCGTCCAATCAGAGGAAGCATCCCCCGCCCCCCGTACAGGTGTGGCTTGTGTACGCTTTATGAATGAGTCGCAAGGCTCTCCGTCACATACCTTTGTCCCTGCACAGTCATTTTTTGCGTCAGGATGACAGGGACAACAAACGCTGCGGAGCATTTGACAATCCCAGCTTCCTGCGAGATTAAAGGCGTGCGTGCCGCGAACACAGAAAGCGTCTTAGCTCAAACAATGCGCGGCCGAGCCGTGGTTAGATTTCTGACTCAGAAGACGCATGTGAATAGTCACACGGCTATGAGCGCAGGTGGAACAAAAACCAAAACAAAACCCCCCCAAAACCATATATCAGCCTGTATTGTAATGCTGTGAATACAATCTGTCGCATTGTGCGTTTTGCCCTCTGTCATCTCAATAGGAAATTCTTTCATGTTTGTGCAGTGTATCACTGGCTTTGCGCGCAACACTGCTTCTACTCACATTGTATTCGACAGCTAAATGTAGTTTCTTGCACTTGTTCAATGAGTTACATAAATGCCGTTGTATAGACCATGGATTAGATTATTCTGGAAGAAATACATGCATTAACCCCTTCACCTCTGTGTGCTGAGCTAATTTTTATCATTTTGTGCTCATCTCTTTTAAACGCAATTTGAAGTCATGTTTTATTGTATGACCCAGACACCATAGGTGGCAGCTTGGGGTTAAGTCCTTAATTGACGTCATTGCGTCCATGCGCGATAAAGTCAGTAGGCGGGGGGAGATACCGGAGGCTTGGCTGACATCCAAGATGTCAGCCACCTCCAGGAGAGGACCGTGATCAAGCTACTAAGGGATTAAAGAGCAGCACCACTGGAAAGGGCAGACTGTGACCTTTCCAGCAGTGCCTCTCTTATTTCTGTGGCCTTTAACGATGGGGAGAGAGAGGGGTTCAAAGGACCCACCCCTTCAAACACTCTCCCTGCTCTGGTGGGGGGGGGTGTCTGAAACAGATGCGATGATGTCAGTACGCTGGCTGGGGTCCCGGAAGTCAACCCACATCGGGAGACCACGGCTGAAATAACTGCTGATTGCGGCTGCGAAGTCGGGACGTGCTCAGTTCGTTGTCCACGCACTGAGCACGTTCGAGACGACAGGCTGGGCGCGTCCTTCAGACCTAAGTGGCTAAACACAATTTGAAGTCACCTTTTATAATACTACCCACACAAATTATATATCCTTTTTTACAGCAGACTCGGCAGATTCATAATATATCATTATTATATGTAAATGTCATGTCCTGCCACAATGCCACAATGATATAATTCCCCCAACTGAAGTCATCACGCCCATGCGCGATGAAGAGAGTGGGTGGGGGGAGGCCCTGGAGACTTGGTTGACATCCAAGATGTCAGCCACATCTGGTAGAAGTCTGCGATCTGTCACCTAAGGGGGTTAAAGAGAGGCATTGTTGGAAAGGCCAGACTTTCTAGCGATGCCTCTCTTGATGCTCAATCTCCTCCTGATCGGGAGGGAGAATGTTCCAAAGGACCCCCTTTCAGGTGTTCTTCTGGCTTTGCTGGGGGGCGCCTGATACTGACCGCATCGCACCTGATGCAATGACGTCAGTGCGCCGGGAGGGGGTAAAAAAGCAGGGTTTGACTTAAAAGACGTCAGACCACCGTGGGAGAGAGAGTTGAGTATTCCTAGGAACACCCCTCTTACCGGATGACTTGTGGGGAGCGTCCTCCGCATCTAGCAAGGAAACCCCATGACGTTCATCACACGTCGTCCGAGTCCAAGGGGTTAAAACCAAAGATCAAATAAAAAGTATGCATCAAATTATATATATATACATATAACACACCAGGAGGAGAGCACACCAGCGCGCACATTTAACAATTTCAACAGTACCTTATACATTTAAAGATTTTAACAGTTTTTAACCCTATAGAGATTCTAGCAACTCTTAAACCATCAAAGATTTGAACATTTTCTAAGCCAATAAACATTTTTTGTAGATTCTTAACCATAAGCTCTGTAAAAAAAAAATGCTGGGAATTTAGGCTAGGGTCAGACGAACGCATTTTTCACGTCTACCGTCAAAAAGTGCGTCAATGCGTCCGAACGCATTTTTTCATGGAAGACCCGATAACGGTCATACGATGCGCAATTTCGACCGTGATTTTTTACGGATCCAAACCAGGAAACTTTGGGTGTCTGGACGTTATGTTGGCCGGACATGAGCAGCGTCTGACGTCTCCTAATCATGCACACACGCCGCTATGTGGACGCAGCGCAATCTGTACGTCAGTACTAGCAGTTCGACTTTCTTGCAAACATGCATTCATTTGCCGTTTGTGTTGCGCGGCCGAACTTTCGTGCGGCCGTACTTCATGTGTGGGCCTGCGTTGGACGTCATTTGCTGCTACCACGGTCGTAATAAAGTGCGGCTAAACGCACGTTCGCACTGCGTTCGGTTGACCCAAGCCTGAGTTCACAAAATATGGCCATAAATTGCATAATCCTGTCACAGCGCCAATGTATCCCATTGCGACAGGTCCTACTGTAAAACAGCTAAGGCGATTTATGGGATTAATTTACTTACTGAGGACAGAATCCTTTCTGGAATTCCCTGCGACTCAAGGTTAAATACAGCCTGCAAGTGGAACACCTGTGACGTGGAGGGGTGCATGCCTGGAGGGTTGTCAGCCCTCTACATGCACAATACAGCAACCAGTAGGGCTTTTCAAGACAGGAAAATACAACAAATACAGAAGACAGCACACCAACTCATACATTTAAAGGATTTTATCATCTTTGAAGGGTTAAGAGTTGTTAGAATGTTTTTCAATAGTGTATCCCTTTAATACCACACCAGACTGGATTGACTCGCCCGGACTGACCAACTTGTCCTTTAAAGGTCAACACTAACTTCAGCTGGTGGTGGGGGACAGTCTCTGCTCTTTGGTTCAAGTGAAACCTGTGTGGATGGCATGTGCAGCTCGTCACGTTTATGGAGCTACTCTTGGCACCGCAACAAACGTTCATCCAGACTGTAGAACTTATTTTTATGAGTTTGATCACATTCACCCTTTTATACGAGCGTTTTAATCTCGATAAAATGTTGGCATTCATTGCTGCAGGGAGGAACATTCTATATCAGTGAAGGTTCACCGGGAGGGATTAATCAGTGGTCCCTCTGGAGCACGTCTGGATTACAGTATCTGTCTATCATATTGATGTGGGCACAGAAAAGTCTCCGTACCAGGTGACTCGCGGTCAAAGGGCGGCCATACTCCCAACCTCTTAATCAATACCAAAACGGACAGTATTTGTCTTTGGTTTTCGATTGATAGAACGTCTGTCGCCATGCTTTAATTAGAGTTTAATTAAGATTCTCTATCACGTGACATAGATGTATCCATGCAGGCCATAAAGGACATGCAAAAGCATATCGCATATATTGAAATTAAACTGTCGCTGCCATCTGAACCTTTTAAACCAGTCCCGGTAAAAGGTCGGCATTATGTTCATGTGAACAGAACTCTCCCTTGAAGATCTATCATGGACCCAGTTTGGCGGGCGCCCTCTTGGACTCACATCATGGCGTCAAACCCTCAGGCACAGTTATTGGTAAATCGACAAGGCTGTAATGAGCTTGCGATGTCAGCAGCCAATCAGATTCTTGGATTTGCAGAGCATCTCCAGCATTCCACAGCGTAGGAAACAGGAAGTTCTTTTTTTTGACTCTTTGATGATGCTCGGTGGCCAACACTGGCAGGAAACCTTTTATTTGTGTTTTAATGCACGCAGATAATCAAATTAAAGCGTGATCCTTATGGGCGCAGCTTATAAAACGCTATGATACGACAGAGAGGCTTTTTCTAGGGACTTTTTTAGGTTAAAATACATCACGTTCCTTATTTGTCCACAGTAAGCGTCCCATGATATGATTAATACAGGCGAGATAAGAATTCCAATATGGTTGATTTTGTCTGCCTATCTATGAGCGCGTCTGAGAACACCGCCTGACACGTGTATACAGACATCAATCCGGTGATAGTAACAGAGCCGGAATCAATAGAGTGGCGGGATTATGTAGTCGGTGACAGGTGACCGCGGCCCCGAGGTGTAAAGTGAGGTTTGTGTTAAAAATAGAACTTAGGTTATATCTCAAACAAAAATAAACATCACAAGCTCAGCGTACCATGCCATGGAAATGCTCCTCATGTCGCTCTCTGTGGTCTTGGCGTGACCTACTCCCATCCTCTTCTCTTATCACCTCCTCTCACACCAGATTTCTCTCGAGGCCAGGTTTGCAGGATATCTGAAGCGCAGCACAGGTGAATGAAATGATTTGCTGCTCAGTGATTGCAGGATTCAGTCTGTATTTCCTAAAGGTAATCCTTAAAACCTGACCTGTTAGGAGCACCTGAGGACCAGGTTTGGTTAACACTGCTCTAAGGGACATGACATGTAAGTGAGACCCTAATACAAGACCATCTCTGTCCATGGTGCTGAAATATAGCTTAAAGGGACACTGCCACTTACATAAGATATAACTGGATTACTTGTGCATTACAAAAAAATACATTATAAAGCACATTACAGAACACTTTATAAAACACATTATAAAACACATTATACACACATTATAAAATAAGCTATGAACACATTATAAAACACACTATCAAACACATTTTAAGGCCATCACCATTTCCCCATCAAACCAAGTTCGCTGTCTTGGAGTTACACTTGACTCTGCTCTTTCCTTCATCCCCCACATCAAGTCTCTTTCCTCCTCCTGCCGATACCAACTGCGTAATATTTCCAGAATTCGGCCATTTCTTACCGCTGTCACCACAAAACAACTCATACACGCCCTGGTAATCTCCCGACTCGACTATTGCAATAATCTCTTATCTGGCCTCCCTCTGTCCCACCTCTCCCCCCTACAATCCATCCTGAACGCCTCTGCCAGGCTAATTCACCTCACCCGCCGCTCTGTCTCTGCCGCTCCCCTCTGCGAGTCCCTTCACTGGCTCCCCATCCACTGCAGAATTAAGTTCAAAATCCTTATCCTTACCTACAAAACCCTCACTAACTCAGCTCCCCACTACCTGTCCTCACTAATCACCAAATACACCCCAGCCCGCTCCCTAAGGTCAAACAGTGACCTGCGCCTAGCTTCTCCCCGCATCACCTCTTCCCATGATAGACTGCAGGATTTCTCACGCGCAGCCCCCACTCTCTGGAACGCTCTCCCTCGTACTGTCAGACTTTCCCCTAACTTCTCTTCCTTCAAACGCTCCCTTAAAACTTTCCTATTTAGGAAGCCTACTACCCAACTCACTGACGCAACCATCAATCACTCTCACCTTACAGTCCTCTCCTCCTGTTTCCAACCCCAACCCTCCCAGATTGTGAGTTCCTACGGGAATAGGGCCCTCATCTCCTCCTGTACTGTTTGTCAAATGTTGTTCAATGTATTGTAACCCTGTCTATACTGTGCTTATTGTACAGCGCTGCGGAATATGCTGGCGCTTTATAAATAAAGAATAATAATAATAATAATAAAAGGCTCATTATAAAACACATTATAAAACACATGCAGCTGTTTTTTTTCTTTGTTTGAAGTAATTGCATGCAAAATTTACCAAGGTCAGTGAAAAGGTTTTTATTTACTGCTATGGTTTATCTTCTACAGTATTTAACAGCTAATGAGGTGGAGGAGGGAATGTTTGGTTAAGGCTGCAGGGGGTCTATTGTGATCCAGGCTAGCAGAGATAAGAGCTGACAGCTGAATGAGAGCTTAAAAAACTTCTAATCTACCCCCCTGTTGATGTCCTTTGAATACATCCCACACAATACAATGATGTGAGTCGGTGACTGACCCATTCACTCCATTCTATGACCAAAGCCACACAGTGAGGAGCAAGTGATGGAAAGATACAACACAAAATATCACACAATGGAAGCACCCAGTGACACATATAGAGGAAAATATCACACAATGGATGCATCCAGTGACACATATAGAGGGAAATATCACACAATGGATGCGCCCAGTGACACATATAGAGTAAAATATCACACAATGGATGCACCTAGTGACACATACAGAGGAAAATATTTTCTTAACTAAACATACAAGAGAAAAATTAAACACATGTTAGATATCAGCAACATAAAATAAGGACATTTCATTTTTTGGCTGTGCGATTTCTTTAATATTCTGTGATTTATTCTTGTTCAAAAATGTTTTATCTCTTTAAAAGATGCACACAGCAACCACTTTTCCACCATAAATGCACTGTTTTTTCCCCAACACAGATTTGTTTTAGGAAAGCCATCATGGATGAACCATGGACACAGACAGGTGATATATCAGTTGTTGAAAGTCACTGGGCTCTGGTCCATAGTTGGTGCTAACTTATCCAGAGCTGTTGTAAATAAACTTATCAGAGCCGTTATAGTCTACAAGTTGTTATGTTTACAGCAGCTCTGGTTAAGTTAGCACCAACTTTGGAATATTACCCACTTTGTCCAATGGAGGCACAAAGAAAAGTAAACCCCACCCCCAAAAAATAGTAAATTATAAATCTAGGAACATGGCGAACGAATGGTAAGAAATAAATGCTGAGAAGTTTGACCACAGGCTAAATCACAGAGGTTTACAGTGAATAATTTTTTTTTCCCCTTTTTTTACGTAATATAATTTTATTAAGTTTTGTAGCATAGTAAAAACAACAATTAGTGGTGACAAAATTTGCAAAATGATGTTCGGATCAACAGCATATATATCATACAAGAGCTTAAAATATATGGTATCGAATGCAGATACTTGAGGTTGAATAAGCAATCAGAAAAGTATCACCAAACCATTTTAGCCATATCTTAAAAAATTAACAAACCACACATATAACACATATAAAAATGCATAAAATTAAAATAAAATAATAAGAAGAAAGATAAACAATTATAAGAAAAGTTTATCACTATTGCTAGTCTTATACCGTCATTTTCACTGTTCGAACATATGATAATTGTGGAGATATCACATCTGGGTGCCATTCTGCACAGAAAAATCTGGAACTGATATGGCGGTCTCCTGAATCCTGAACCAATGGCGGTCTCCTGTGTCGATGAATTCCGAGCCGTTCGCCTATGTTTGGATCTAAATTCCGTCCACCAGTACCATGTCCTAAAATATGTGTCAAAGTCCTGTTCGAGAGTGTAATGTAGTTCTTCCAGTTCCCTGACGTATTCTACTCTATCAATCCAATCAAAGACCGTGGGGGGTGACAATTGTTTCCAGTATTTTGGGATTAATGCTCTCGCTGCGTTAAGTAAGTGTACTGACACCGATTTCACATATTTATCTATTGACATGGGGATGACATGTAACAAGGCCACTTTAGGATGAAATGGTAAGTCTAAAGCCGTTACCTCTTTAATATACGTCCAAACCACCTCCCAAAACGATTGTATGATAGGACAGTCCCACCAAATGTGTAGAAACGTACCCCTATGCCCTTGACATCTCCAGCAATCAGGAGAGACCGCTGGATATATAGCGTGTAGACGATTTGGAGTCAAGTACCATCTAGAAATCAACTTGTAATTAGTTTCCTGCACATTAAGAGCCCTGGAGGAGCGAAACGTCACCTGAAATGCCGTCGACCACTCCTCAGGAGTCAATGGTTGAGGGAGTTCAGATGACCACTTTGTTGTGTAGGAGGGTAGAGTTTTAAACCGAGCTGTCGATAAAAGAGAGAGTACATATATGAGAGTAGATGTGGAGGTGGTGGGTCTGAAATACATATTGTTTCAAAAATAGTCAGAGCCGTAGGTACAGTAACGTCAGTCCGAAGTATCTGTGTAGTAATAAAGTGTTGCAATTGCAGATAGTTATATTTCCATAATGGCGTACTCAAGCGGTCTCCCAGCAGATCAGTGAAGGAGATCAGACCTTCCGATCCAATACAGGCCTTAAGAGGGACATACGGGCCATCATAGTCCAATCCTAAAAAGGACAGGGCATTACCAGGGAGAAAGTCTGGATTGTGGGTAATCGGAGTCAGTAAAGAAGGCAAGGGAGATAAACCCAAAAGTGTGCGGTATTTATGCCATCTCTTTAACGTCGGGCTGATTGTTGGGTGCGGAGTGGGGACTAATGTTTCTATGGGTACAGTTTGCCATGGGGCCGAGACTATAGGAACCTTGAAAAAAAGCTGTTCCAAATGTACCCACAGTTTATGAGGGGGTGACATCGACCAGTCGCTAAGTCTCGTCATTAATGCTGCGTCATAATAAAGTTCCAGATGTGGTAGGCCCAGGCCCCCTCCCGATTTAGAGCGGAGGAGGACATCGTATGATATCCGAGGTCTATTATCCCTCCATATAAATTTCAGAAAGATAGTTTTCAGGGAACTAAAAAAAGATACTGGTAGAGCAATAGGTAAAGTCTGGAAGAGATACAAGAATTTTGGCAAAAGGCGGAGCTAGCTGTGGAAGCGAGCAGCAGCATTTTGGAGGAGCTCTGTGTCTACCACGGATTTTATTGCTTTTTTCGCCGTTTGCACTGCCCTGTGAGCTTCCCGGTTGGCTAGAGGGATCCTGGAGAGTTGAGGTACCTGATTTAGCCCTGAGTTTCGTGCCCGGGGACAGATTGCTGCCGGCAGCGCGATTTGGGCCTAGTCACAGCGGCCATCTTGGAAGCCTACTCGAGGCGTATTGAGATTCCCTCACCGCCCTGCGACCTCGTGCCAGCCCAGCATCTCCGGAACCATGCCTACCGGTCGTTCCCAGCGACGGGCCCCCCGACAGAGGGACATTCGGGATGTTTTGCGAGGTGGGTCCGCTTTTACGGGACTGACTGCTTCTTCCTCCCTCCCCCCGGGCTATGGCTCCTCGGAGGCTGACAGCGACTATGAACCTCAGGGGGGTATTACTGGGATGCCCTGGCTTGCCCCGCAGTCACCGGCGTCTGACTCCCGACCCCTCTCGGCGGCTGCTAGGAAACGGGCACAGAAGAAGAGAAAATCAGCAATGCGGACATCGTCCGGGGCAACGCCGGACACAGAGGATATTTTTGATGGGGACCCGACTGAGATTCCCCTTACCTCCGCCAGTAATAGTGTGACCTCGGATCATCGGTCTGCAGTGGGGACGGGACTTCGACAGCAACAGGTGCAGGAGGAGGACGACCATCTCCCCTCCACGAAGGGGGATCTCCGCAGGATCTTGGAGGAGCTTCGGGTGATACGTGAGGTGTGGCAGCCTGAGGTGGCGGCGGTCCGCACGGAGATAGCGGCGATGCGTGCTCAGGTGAAGGTGGTACAGGAGACGACTTCTGCTGTGACAACGGATCAAACTCACCTGTCTGGTCAGGTTGCTGGTTTGCGATACCAAGTCGAACTTCTGACACGCTCTGTGGAGATGCTTGAAACGAGACACAGACGCCGAAACATCAGGGTCAGGGGTGTCCCGGACTCTATTACCTCCGACGCTCTGCCGTCCTACGTGACTCGTCTTGTGCTTCAGGTCACGGGGCTTCCCCCTGACACACCTGACATGCTTGGGTCGGTGTTTCGGGTCAGGAGACCTGCGACGAACCCACCTGGGGCTCCTCGAGACGTCGTAGTGGCCTTCCGTGAAGTGGCTTTCAAGGTCAAGGTTATGTCTGCTCCGGGCGCGAGGGATCCCGTACGCTTTGAGGGCTCCATTCTGGCCCTGTATCATGATCTCCCATTCCAGACCCTGATGGCTCGCAGGCGTTTTCGTGAAGTGACATCAGTTCTTCGCCGACAGGGTGTCCGATATCGCTGGGGTCTGGCAGGAGCTTTGGTGGTGACCCACGCAAATGTCCCCTATACCATCACGGATCCCGCGGTGGCTTGGATTGACCTTGCGGCTGCGGGCCTCTCACCAGATCCTCCGGACCCTCGACCGGATTGAAGGCTGGTTTCTATGCCCTCTACCTCTCCAGGTCTGAGCTTTACTGAATTACACCCCCTCCCCTGCATTTCTCTTATATGCTTACGTGTCCCTGGTCTCTAGCTTGGCCTAGTGCCTGGACTTTCAGGACGGTTCGTAATTTGTTTTGATCAGTCCCAGCCTGCATTGCATAGGGCTTTTGCTTTTTTGCCTGCACATGGTACTTTCTGCCTTTTTACTTATTTTTACCGCCCTGTCCTTCTTTACGACGCATGTTTTTTGACCAGCTGACCGTAGTTACCTTGGCCGGCCTTAAGTGGCTGCATTTATATATGTTTGATTTCCCACCTTGATGAGACCCCCCGTCTAGGGGATGTTTTCTGCTAACATATTGCTATCCTTAGATTTTTTCGATTCGCTGTTTTTACGATGACACTTTTTTGGCCATGTGTGGTTTCCGTTGCTTGTTATGTCTTCTTGTTTGGCCCTGCGAGGTCATCCATTATTTTACAGTATGATGTAATGCTGACTTATTTCAAAATAAAAAACTTTAAATTTAAAAAAAAAAGAATTTTGGCAAAACTGTCATTTTTAAAATATTAATACGTCCGAACCAAGAGAACTGCGGTATGTGCCAGTCTTTAAGGTCACGAGATATCCGGTTAAGTAGAGGAACATAATTAAGGTCAAGCAAAGATGACAAATCCGACAGAAGCTGTAAGCCTAGGTATTGGATAGCCTTAGTAGGCCAAAAAAACGGGGCCAAGCGTTGCATCGCCGCCTTAGTAAGTGACGTTATGCCCACCCCCATCATTTCGCACTTATCTGTATTACTTTTGAAGTTCGACACTTCGGCATATTTCTCAATTTCTTGAAAAAAGGCCTCAGTAGAGCTGACTTGGTTTAATAAGGTAAGGAGTACGTCGTCTGCAAATGCAGAAATTTTATAATGGTGGAAAGGTAAAGTTACGCCCTGAATATTATCATTATCTCTAATCCGTTGGAAGAACGGTTCTAGAGCCATGATGAATAAGAGCGGGGATAGGGGACAACCCTGGCGCGTACCGTTGGAGATCGTTATCGGTGTAGAAAGCACCCCATTAATTCTGAGGACTGCTGTCGGGTTATTATATAATGCTGAAATCCAGGTCAGCCATCTCGGACCCAGGCCAAACCTCTCCGGGACAGCCATCAGGAAGGTCCAATCCACTCTGTCGAACGCCTTTTCAGCGTCGACAGAGAGAAGGACCATTGGCAAGTGCACTGTGTGCGCTCTACGAATCAAATTGTTAGCCCGGTAGGTATTATCACGTGCTCCCCTCTGAGAGACGAATCCTACCTGGTCAGGATGGATCAGGGAGGGTAAAAAAGGGCTCAAACGCATAGCCAACATCTTTGCCATTAATTTAATATCATTGCTAATTAGCGAGATCGGGCGATAATTTTGGCATAGCGTAGGATCCTTCCCGGGTTTTGGGATGAGGGCAATCGTTGCCTCAAGTGCCGATTTTGGGATACCTTGTTTATCTTCTAGGGCATTCAGAGAATGGAGTAAGTGGGGACCTAATAGGGGTAGAAATGCTTTGTAATAGGCTATAGAAAATCCGTCCAGGCCTGGACTCTTTCCAGTGGGGGTTGCCTTCAAGGCCGCCGCAAGCTCACTCAAGTTGAAAGGGGCATCCAGAGCTTCAGCTTCCGTCACCGTTAGCTTCGCTTGCAAGGATTTATCCAAATACTCTGCTACGAGACGAGTGGAAGGTGTATCAGGGCGTAGGGAATATAGTGACTGATAGTATTTTACAAATTGGTCAGTAATCTCCATGTTCAAGGATAGAAGGCGACCCGTGGAAGACTTCAGTTTGGGGATATAAGTTGCTTGATATTTCTGGCGTAGAGCCCTAGCCAACAGTTTACCACACCTATTTCCATGTACATAAAATGAGTGTTTTGTAAGCAAAAGTGAGCGACTGGCCTGCTGGTGTAAGAGCTGTCTCAAGTCAGCTCTCAACGCCACAAGTGTCGTGTAATGTTCAACTGATTCAGTAGCCTTGTGTAGCTCCTCGGCTACCTGGATTTCAGCAAGTAAGGCTTGGATTTTAGCTGTCTTTTCCCGTTTACGTCGAGCACCAATTTGAATAAGGGTTCCCCGTATAACACATTTGTAGGCCTCCCACAAGACCGTAGCCTTCACATCGTCGGTATCATTGTCAACAAAATATTGTTTGATAGCCTCAGAAATGCATTCCCTCTCCACAATGTCAGCTAGTATCGTGCCATTCAGACGCCATTGGAAGGATTTACGGGGCAGGGATGGCAAGGAGTGGGTCATGGACACAGGGGCATGATCTGACCATGAAATATTGCCAATACTAACTGATTTGACGTAACCTAGGTCAAGGTGACGCAACAAGAATAGGTCTAGGCGAGAGTACACTCTAGCTGCAGCCGAGTAATAAGTAAAATCCTGTCCAAGCGGGTGCATTGCCCTCCAACAATCAACCAAACGGGCCTTATGTAGTATTTGGTGGAATCTCCACCTTTTAGACGAAGGGACCGAAGCCGGTGAGGGAGACGCCTCTCCTGGGGCATCAGGTGAAACATTAAAATCACCTCCGCATATCAACGTGCCTTCTGCAAATTTTTCCAGTTTCGTCAAGATTCTGTCTAAGAATGTACATTGCTTAAAGTTAGGGAGGTAGCAATTGGCCAGGGTAACTTGCATAGACCCCAAGAGGCCTTTTACAAACAGATAACGACCCCCCGGGTCAGAGCATTGCGCCTGGCACGTAAAAGGCACATGTGCCGCTATTAGGGTGGCCACACCTCGTGATTTAGAATTGGAGAAGTTACTATAGAAACAGTGAGGGTAATAACGAGAATATAACCGAACGGACGTATCACTGCGAATATGCGTTTCCTGCAAAAACACCACTTCCCCTCTCATACGTTGTAGGTCGTGTAGTGCCATATGGCATTTAGCCGGGTGGTTAAGGCATCTCACATTAAGAGTAATAACTTGCAAATCAGCCATGGCAGGGACTACTGTGGATTAAAGCTCCTGACGTAACCAGAGTGAAAGTGGAGTTGAACAATTGAGAGACCAGCATTCTCCCAGAGGAATATACAATATCATCATCATCAAAACAGTATAGGGCTTTGTAAAAACTAAACAAACATACTAAACATAACCAAAAATTAAACATTGTGCATTGGCGCAGAAGCCCAAAATGGACTAAATCCCTAGCGGGATATTTTATGAAAAGGATTGTAGTGGAAAAAACCCTCCACATTGAGACAAAGAAAATTTAGCACCGCGCGGGGAAGCGGCAAAGAAAACCAGTATATTTGCCGGTCTGAAAACCTGCAGACCTAGCCAGTCAACAACCAGTACTCCGAGATCAGTCGGAGACCAAAGGAACAGAACCCCCGGACAAGCCATTGAGGTCAAATGAAGAAAAAGAAACAGTCAGCATCGTGGAAGGCCTGACAGTCCCCTCATGGAGGTTCTGTAGAACTGCGGTCAGCTCCACGTGTTGTATCCAGGGGCGTCGACGGTCCCGTCGAGCAGTGCGCCATGGTTGGCGCTGTGGTAACGGTGGGGGAGGTGCATTCGGGTCTCCTCCAAACCAGCCCCGTACAGTAACTGGAGATAATTCCAGCGCTTGTAGAAAATCCGGTACATCCTCAGGGGTAGAAATACTCAGGGATCTGTTGTCCGCTTGAACGTGCAGTGCAAATGGATATCCCCATCTATATCGTATGGAACGCGCCCTAAGTTGGTCTGTGACAGGCTTCAATTCCCTCCTGGCTAAGAGGGTAGATCTTGATACGTCTTGGAATAATTCCATGGTGTGATCATCGAAAATAATTGAAGGCATGTTCCTCGCCGCTTTCATTACTTCCTCCTTCAGAGTAAAATGATGCACTCGACAAATAACGTCTCTAGGAGCTGAGTTCGGAGCGCCTCTGGCTCATAAGGCTCTGTGAGCGCGATCTACTGTAGATGAAAAGGAGTATCATGAGAGCGTTGTAGAAGTTCATTAAATAAAGTTTGCAAAGTTAGGTCTATGTTTTTGGTTTCACCCAGGGGGGGTTCAGGGAGACCCCTCACGCGTATATTATTGCATCTTCCTCTATTGTCCAGGTCATCCACCCAGCGAAATAAGGAGGCAATCTGTGTGGCCTGCGTGCTCAAACGTGTCTCAAAGTGCTGGGTTTGAGTTATTGCAGCTTCCCTGTCTTCCTCCAAGTCCTGCACTCTGCCACCCAAATGTTTAACATCTGCCCCCAGTTCCTCAAAGCGCGCGTCAAATTTGGCCTCTAATCTGGCAAAAAGACCTTCCAGGTCCGTCTTAGTGGGCAGCAGTTTCAGGGCTTCTCTCACCTCAGAATCATCCACGCTGCCAGCCGACAGCGCGGGGCTTCCCGGGCCTCTCATGTCTTCTGTGACCGTCGCCATCTTGGATTTGCGGCCTAGTTGTGTTGACGCCGCCGCGCCGCTCAAGTAATGCCGCATTGGTGAGGCGGAGGACGGCGCTGGGGTGCTCGGGCGGCTCATCGGTGCAGTGATCCTTTTTTTGGGTCCCATCGATGGTTCTAACTGCTGCTATATAGTGCCTGTGAAGTGCACGGGTGAGGAGCTCCTCAATCAAGCGGCCATCCCGGATCGCGCCAAGCCACGCCCCCGTGAATTAGGTTTAACTAGATGAAGACCAAGGAGGAATCCATTGAGGATACAATGGCTGGCATCATGCAACCTCCAGTCTGTATGAGGGATCTTACGTTATGTACACATTCGTGATGGGCATCAAAGACAGAAACAGGTTTGGGAAGGAAAGAATGGAAGGGAAAGAAAAATCCAGTGAGAAGGCTTTCCACAAGCTGGAGCGAACCTGTATGTGCTGTGTCTGCAGCTTGGCATGACATTTATAAGCAGTATGTGAGTCAATGTATGTGTCATGGAATCCACAATGTGTCCTTATCAGGTCAGGAGGATCAATGTCATGGAATCCATAGTGAGTCCTTATCAGATCAGGATGATCAATGTCATGGAAACTCAAACCACAGTGTGCCCTTATCAGGTCAGTAGGATCAATGTCGTGGAATCCACAGTGAGTCCTTATCAGATCAGGATGATCAATGTCATGGAAACTCAAACCACAGTGTGCCCTTATCAGGTCAGTAGGATCAATGTCGTGGAATCCACAGTGAGTCCTTATCAGGTCAGTAGGATCAATGTCGTGGAATCCACAGTGAGTCCTTATCAGATCAGGAGGATCAATGTCATGGAATCCACAATGTGTCCATATCAGGTCAGTAGGATCAATGTCATGGAAACAACAGTGTGCCCTTATCAAGTCAGAAGGATAAATGTCATGGAATCCACATTGTGTCCTTATCAGGTCAGTAGGATCAATGTCATGGAAACCACAGTGTGCCCTTATCAAGTCAGAAGGATCAATGTCATGGAAACCACACTGTGTCCTTATCAGATCAGGAGGATCAATGTCATGGAAACACAAGTGTTCCCTTATCAGATCAGGAGGATCAATGTCATGGAATCTACAGTGTGTCCTTATCAGATCAGGAGGATCAATGTCATGGAAACCACACTGTGTCCTTATCAGATCAGGAGGATCAATGTCATGGAAACCACACTGTGTCCTTATCAAGTCAGGAGGATCAATGTCATGGAATCTACAGTGTGTCCTTATCAGATCAGGAGGATCAATGTCATGGAAACCACAGTGTTCCTTTATCAAATCAGGTGGATCAATGTCATGGAATCTACAGTGTGTCCTTATCAGATCAGGAGGATCAATGTCATGGAATCCACAGTGTGTCCTTATCAGATCAGGAGGGTCAATGTCATGGAATACACAGTGTGTCCTTATCAGGCCAGGTGGATCAATGTCATGGAATCTACAGTGTGTCCTTATCAGATCAGGAGGATCAATGTCATGGAAACCACAGTGTACCCTTATCAAGTCAGAAGGATCAATGTCATAGAAACCACACTGTGTCCTTTTCAGATCAGGAGGATCAATGTCATGGAAACCACAGTGTGTCCTTATCAAGTCAGGAGGATCAATGTCATGGAAACCACAGTGTTCCTTATCAGATCAGGAGGATCAATGTCATGGAATCTACAGTGTGTCCTTATCAGATCAGGAGGATCAATGTCATGGCATCCACATTGTGTCCTTATCAGGTCAGGTGGATCAATGTCATGGCATCCACAGTGTGCCCTTATCAGGCCAGGTGGATCAATGTCATAGAATCCACAGTGTGCCCTTATCAGGCCAGGTGGATCAATGTCATGGCATCCACAGTGTGCCCTTATCAGGTCAGAAGGATCAATGTCATGGAAACCACAGTGTGTCCTTATCAGGCCAGGTGGATCAATGTCATGGCATCCACAGTGTGCCCTTATCAGGTCAGAAGGATCAATGTCATGGAAACCACAGTGTGCCCTTATCAGGCCAGGTGGATCAATGTCATAGAATCCACAGTGTGCCCTTATCAGGCCAGGTGGATCAATGTCATGGCATCCACAGTGTGCCCTTATCAGGTCAGAAGGATCAATGTCATGGAAACCACAGTGTGTCCTTATCAGGCCAGGTGGATCAATGTCATGGCATCCACAGTGTGCCCTTATCAGGTCAGAAGGATCAATGTCATGGAAACCACAGTGTGCCCTTATCAGGCCAGGTGGATCAATGTCATGGCATCCACAGTGTGCCCTTATCAGGTCAGAAGGATCAATGTCATGGAAACCACAGTGTGTCCTTATCAGGCCAGGTGGATCAATGTCATGGCATCCACAGTGTGCCCTTATCAGGTCAGAAGGATCAATGTCATGGAAACCACAGTGTGCCCTTATCAGGCCAGGTGGATCAATGTCATGGCATCCACAGTGTGTCCTTATCAGGCCAGGTGGATCAATGTCATGGCATCCACAGTGTGTCCTTCTCAGGTCAGGCGGATCGATGTCATGGAAATTACGTTTTTTAGGGTTTATTCACAAAGTACTGACATTTCAGTGAATATTCAGCACTTTTCACTTCAGCGCACTTTGGTAATTTCATTTCACCGACATTTTGGTGAATTCACTATTCACCGTATGGTCACCGTAGTGCTCCGAAGATGGAGTTGCTGAAGCCCCACAAAAATTTGAAGAACGTTGCCGAAGAGTACTGAAAAGCACTCAAGTCCACCAAAGTGGCATTTACAAATTCCACCAAACTGAAAAAAAGAATACAGACGTCTCCCATTGTCCTAATAGTTGCTTAAACCAATAAAAATGCATTACAATGTTTGTAAATAATTTAAAAAATAATAAAAACGTCTGTTACAGAAAAAAAATATTTTTCACCAGAGACTATCTGAGGACACTTACTGAGGAAGCCGGTAGGCGAAAACGCGTTTTAAGTGATCCCCTTTTACGATTACTTTTTAAATTACTTTTTAAATAACTTTTTTAATTATGCATACCATATGGTCTATTTTTTTTTTTTTTAAATTCAAAGTTTTTTATTATTTTTGAAAGAAAAAACAGAAAATTCTAACAGTTGGGTACAGAAAGAAAAAACAGGGCAGTTAATACCTTTCTGGTTACATATAAGGGGAGCAAAACATACATTAACTTACAAACAAACACAGGCCACCAGCCCGTAACTGGAGAGTAATACCTTAGAAAATGATATGAATCACAAACCTAACGTCCCAACATTATTGGGTGTTGCGTTAGCCAACGTATGTCCCGTTCCAACCTGGCCCGGAACCCCTGAGTCTACGGTACATTCCGCAGCCAGCATAGAATCCCAAAGGGACCAGTGGTCTTTTTCCGGCTGTGGGAAATCGTAAATATGTCTAGCCATCAGCTCATAATCCCTTATATTATTCACCATATCCTGTACCTCACGGACAGTAGGAACCCGCTGTTGCTTCCATCTCCGAGCTATCAACAACATAGTGCTAGAGGTTATCGCGCAAAACAATTTCCTTTGCCATTTGCCCAACTTAACCTTGATATACCCAATAAAAAATCCGCTGGAGCAAATGGTAGTACCAGTCCTATTGCCTTTTCCACCAGGCCCGCCACTCCGCCATAGTGGCTCTACTACCACACAATCCCACCAAACATGAATCATGGTACCCTTTAGCCTCTCGCAGCGCCAACATATTGGTGAGACTGTTTTATTCATATGACATTCCCTTGCTGGTACTAGGTACCAACGGTATAATACTTTACGTCTCGCTTCCATCAAAGAAGCACACCGGTACGCTCCCCTGTCCAATTCAAACGCCCACTCCCAAGCTTGAGATGGTATCCTAATACCCAACTCCCCCTCCCAAGCCTTTTGGAATGACCATGTGTGATCCGGTGATGGAACATTCAGTGCTGCATAGCATATAGAAAGGAGTTTTGCCTTTGTGCTTGGTTTTACTACAAAACTCGCAAATGGTGACAATGGGGCCTGAGGCAAGGTAGGTGGGAAACTCATGCCTGGCCGACGTATTACCGAAGCTATTTGGTAGTAAGAAAGCCTCCATGTCTCCGTTAACTTATAACGCTGCTGTAACATTTCGAAGGTCAGCATTTTCCCTCCCGATATCAATTGGTGGAGATGGCCAATCCCCCTAGAGGTCCACCTAGCACAGTCAAAGTCTGCAATCCAATGTGTCAATACCTCCAGAGGGGTTGCCAGCGAGAGAGAGGTAGTATTTAATAAGAGGGTACGACTCATATCCCAGACGTGCAGATACCATCTAGTTAGCGGCAATATATCTGGTAGAGGGGGCCTCTGGCGGCGTGTGAGCCAAATGACAGTTGTTATTAGGTATTGTTTCGCAAAAGACTGTTCTATTGGCTGTCCACTGTGGAGGGCGCGGGGAGTGGAAATATTCTGCTAAAGACGCCAGCACCGCAGCTCTATGGTACAGATGTATATTAGGCATAGCCAGCCCGCCTCTCCGTATGGGGAGGTTGAGCAACCTAGTGGGAACCCTAGGTCGTTTTCCGTTCCACACATAATGGTTCAAAAGAGATTGGACCTCGTCTACATAAGATTTAGGTAAACGGATCGGGATGGTTCGAAAATAATATAGTAGCTTGGGCAGAAGTGACATTTTAATAGCAGCCATCCTACCCATCCACGATAAGGACGTCCTTTTCCATTTAAACAAAAGCTGTTTTATATGAGATAAGAAGGGTTTGTAGTTTAGGTCGAATAATTGGTCAGGAGATTTAGAAATTTTTACCCCTAGGTACTGCAGATAATCCTCCCGCCATTCAACTGAAAATGCTGTCTTAATGATTCCCTAACGCTACCAGGGACATTGATAGTTAACGCCTGCGACTTAGGTAAATTAATTTTATGGAAAGATACCGCACTATATTCCGTCAGGAGTTCACTAAGTCGAGGTAAGGAGTCTGTAGGGTCAGCAAGAGTCAGTAAAATGTCATCCGCGAAAAGCCCTATCTTGTACACCGTTGGACCCACCATAATCCCCGCCACCCCATCGTCCTGTCGTATTCGCTGCGCCAATGGTTCAATCACCAGAGCGTACAACAATGGGGACAGGGGACACCCCTGTCTAGTCCCATTTCTGATGCCAAACTGGTTTGATAAAAAACCTGCCGTCAATACCGACGCCGTCGGGGAAGCATATAGCGCGAAAATACTCTGCAGCACCGAGACCGGAAAACCAAACTTCAGCAACACTTTACGCAAAAACATCCAATCCACTCTGTCGAACGCTTTTTCAGCGTCTAGCGCCAACAGCACGCTCGGGAGGCGGTGTGTCTGAATTACTTGGATTAAATCTATCAGTTTTTTAGTGTTGTGCGGCCCCTGTCTCCCCCTTATAAACCCCACCTGGTCTGAGCAAATCAGCTTAGGTAAGAGGTCCGCCACCCTATTCGCTAAAATTTTGGCATAGATTTTTACATCAACATTCAATAAAGAGATCGGCCTAAAGTTTGGACACAGAGTAGGGGATTTACCGGGTTTAGGGAGAGGGACAATAGTAGTGCGTAGCATTTCCTCAGGAAATCTACCCGCCTCCGCGGCAGAGGTGAAAAGCGAGAGAAGGTGGGGAGTCAACTGAGCAGAAAAATTCTTATAATATATGTCCGTAAATCCATCTGGGCCTGGGGATTTATGGGATGGAAGGGATTTAATGGTCGTCGCTATCTCTAGCTCCGTAAAGGGAGACGATAAACCGTCCCTCTGGGTAGGAGTTAAGGAAGGCAGATGGAGATCCGATAAATATCGATCCACCCGTGCCTCACAAAAGGAGGAAGGGAGCGGGTCAGATTGTAAATTATACAGGTCCCCATAGTATGCGGCTAGGGCATTCCCTATTTCCAGTGGTTTATAAACCGTCTCCTACCAGAATCAAGCACAAGGTGGGAAATTCTAGTAGTCGCGACCATAGGCCTAAGGTATCTGGCCAGGAGCCGACCCGGACGATCCCTAAACGCATAGTACTGTGCCTTCAATCTACGCTGAGAATAAAGAAGGGCCTTGTAGTTCCAGTCTGACAGTCGCGCCTGCGCTTCTAAGAGTAGTTTCAGATGGGCCGGGGTAGGGTCCGAGCTATTCGCCTGCGCAGCTATGTGAATTTGAGACAATATTAAAAGTTTATCGGCCTGACGGGCTTGGTTCAAACGAGAAGCCCATTTAATGCACACACCTCTCAGGACAGCTTTATGCGCTTGCCAAAGTGTTTCTGGCGTGACCCCTGGAGTATTATTCAACGTAAAATATTCCGTCAATGTCTGTTCTATTTCAGCCAAGGCACCAGGGTCAGACAAAATTGAATCATTAAAGCGCCACATCGACTTCCCCGCTCCTCCCTCCCCGCCCTCTCCAACTGTCAAAAAGATCGGCGCGTGATCCGACCAAGTGATATCTAAAATCTCGCATTTAAGGACCTGTGATAGAGAGGAGCCTTGTAACAGAAAATAATCTAGCCTACTATACGTGTTGTGTACCCTTGAATGGAACGTGAACTCTGAGTCGCCCGGGTGCCATAAGCGCCATACGTCATATAAACCATGGGAGGAAAACAGGTCTCTCAATTTCTGTCCCTGTCGTATACTACGCTTAGTCGGAATCGGGATCTTAGGGGACCGGACATCTCGCAATGGATCAATACTGTAATTAAGATCCCCGCATATTAGCAATACACCAGTCGCTACAAGGGACACCCTATTTAGAACTCCAGAGATAAAAGAAAGTTGTTCAGTATTAGGCGAGTATACATTAACCAGCGTATAAGTTTTGTGATTCAGCGAGCAGACCAAAATGAGATAGCGGCCCTGCGGATCCGAAATCTTTCTATGTAGTTGGTATACGACATCAGATCTAATTAAAATCGACACCCCTCTCGCTTTGGTAGGACCCGTGGCGTGATATTGCGTGGAGAAGTTGCGTATTCTTAGCGGGGATGAGCAAGGCGTTTAAAATGGGTTTCCTGGAGGCAAACCACATCCGGCTTTAGCCGCAACACATCCGCCGCCAGAGAATGACGCTTAACCGAAGCGTTTAGCCCCTTAACATTGTATGAGAGTATCTTCAACATTGCGCTTAATATCAATATGTGGAAAGTGCACATTTTTACCCTTATCCAGACAGCAAGGAGGTGGCCACACATAACAATAACAGAAAAAAAACACACAAACCAGGTATTCACCTGGGAACTATGTACATCCATAAACAGAAACATCTCCAGCGAGAAGCCCCAAAAATGAGGGGGACCTTCTCGTACCCCTCACGGGAGGAGGGAGGGGGGGAAACCTCGAGGTCTGCGAAGGATCAGGCCCGCAAAACCAAACAGTATATAGAAGAAAAAAAGCAAAACGGTGAGAGATCTCAAGGAGCCCAGTTTCGGGGCGCACCTGTCCAAAAGACTTAACCCTCGCAACATAGTGACCAGTCCGACGTTCCTTTTGCGGGTTTACATCCTAGTGCCCTCCATAGAGACCAGGAAGGAGAAGCCCAGGCCCTTTAGGCCTTCAAGCAGGACCTTCTCCTATTTCCTCCCACTGGAGGACCAATTCTTTGCGGCCAGCTGTCTTGGATGCCGATCGTTGACTTCATCTCTTACGCCACTCTGGATCCAGACGTTGAGTCGAGCCCCGGGCTTGAGCAACCGGAGGAGAAGAAGGGCCCTGTTGTTCCATGCCCCACACTTTAAGAAGCCGTTTCCCGGCTTCAACCGAGGTGATTACGTGGAAAGCTCCGTTTCTGGCCACCAATAACTTGACCGGGAATCCCCATCTGTAAGACACTCCATTAGCGCGTAGAGCCTCAGTCACCTGGCGGAAGTTCCTCCGGTTTTGTAACGTAGCCTTGGACAGATCCGGAAAGATAGAAATGTGATCATACTCCGGTTTAAGAGCATCAGGAGACCGCAAGGCCCGAAGCACGTCTTCACGCGGTTTGAAATAATGGAGCCTAAGTAAAACATCTCTCGGTGATCTCTCGGGCGCCGAGGGGGGTCTCGGTAGCCGGTGAATCCTATCGAAGAGGAGAGAATCAGGGGTAGCATCAGGGAGAAGGTGTTGTAAAATCTCAGTCACATATTGCGACAGGGCTTGCGTATTCACTGCGTCTGGCACACCTCGTATCTTCAAGTTGTGGCGCCTCGATCTGTCCTCCATGTCTGCTACTTTCAATAAGGCCCCTCCAGTTGTTCCTCCAAATCATCTACCCTGTCCGCCATCTCGTTTGCGCCCCAGCTTGTTCCGCCATTTTCTCCTCCAATTTGTCTGTGCGATCTCCAATCTCCCGGATCTCTCTCTTAATATCCGCCGCTACAGAGTCCAAACGGGAGGTCAGTTTGTCCGAGAGAGAGGTTATCAACCCTCTATGCGTGTAGCAAAAGCCTCCATACCTTGCAGGGCCAGTCCTGGGTCTATCTCCGCGCCCGGCGATGTCTGTGTGGAACCGCCGCCATCTTGGGTGCCCAGGCCTTCTTTCTGCTTCAATCCCCGCGGCGTAAAAAACTCAGCCTTTGACGTTTTTTTTGCGTTTTTTTGTGCTGGCATCATATTCAGCCGACCTTGCCCCCGCCTGAAAGGTACTTTTTAGGGTAAATTCGCTTAATATATCCGCTGTTTCGTTGTCCCCTTTACCGGAGCTCTGCTCTCACGCAGCCAGCTCTCTCCGCGGTCAGACCACGCCCCCCATATGGTCTATTTTTATATGATTTTATAGGAATAAATTTTTGGAATATAGTAGCTTAATCGTCCTGCTGCATATTTATTACTTTACACCTGTCTATATAAGGTTTGCTCCCTCCCCTCCCTGAAATTTATATAGCAACCTCCATATACCATCGAATGAGCTAATGAAATAAAACGAGTCACCATTGGGGGAAAAGCTAACTCCAGAGGATTTGCCAAGGAGGAAAGGAGGAAGATAAAGATACATATTACTAATATAAGTATTCTGATTTCTCTATTTTTTTGAATTTGTTTGAATTTTTTGAGTGTTTTCAGTGTTAAGAGGAAAAAAAAACAAAAAAACACAAGGAAAAAACAACAAAAAAAAATACATACTCATTATTTTTTACCCACTGTTCACTTACAATTGTATCATACATATTGTATTCTAAAACAATGTTCTAATATACAAGGTGCGCCAGGAATTTATGTTTTGTTCCTTTTATTTTAAAAAAATTGGAAAACAAAAATATCCTCTAAAAAATACAAGAAGTTGTTCTACAAAATAAAAAGGGTTTTTGGGGAAAATGAAAAGAATAAACTTTTTAAAAAGCAGAAATGAAAGAAAATATTATGTTTTTACATTGAATCCTATGGGATTCGCCAGTTTAAACCTGTCAAACTGAAACACCGAAAATCATTGCATTTCTCCAAAGGTTCGGTGCAGTTCGGCGTCCTGCGAATAGAAGACACGATAGTCTTCTATGGGACAATTTTGGTGCCACCGAATTGCGGCAAATTGCACCTAATTTTGCTGTAAATTTACATGTATTTGGTGAATTGGCAACTTAGTGAATAGACAAATTTGCCCAAAATTTCCCCGAATGGTGAATTTCACTGTTCTGTGCAATTTCGGGCTAATTTGGAGGTTAGTGAATAACCCCCTTTGTTTCCTTATCATGTCAGATGGATCAAACCTGGATTCATTTTGTGACGGCTGCCACATTTGCCTAATTTCAGCTTCCTATGAAGGGAAAGCGTGCATGTCTGATGCTGGCCCTGTGACAACAGCATTCGTGTTCATACAGGGCGGGTGTCGACATCTAAAACATGTGAACGTGTTTCAGTCTTTTTTTCACCATGGGGATCTTAGAGTCAGATGGAGGAGACACATGTGTCATGTGTAGATAAGGAAGGAGTTTAAATGGCATTTAACCCTTTCGCTGCGGTGGACGCGCTGAGCGCGTCCAACCGCATGTCACGTTCCATGTGGTGGACGCGCTGAGCGCGTCCTCACTTTGGGGCCAGCGATCGGCCGGGTTCCGGCCGATCGCTGGCCCCCGGTGCGGGCTGACATCCTCGATGTCAGCCCAGCACCCGGAACCGCCGCCGGAGTAATTAGGTGTCATCGCGGCGGCGCAATGACACCTAATTCAGGCGCCCCCCCCGCATATGCGGAGGAGGCGCCTGAAAGGGAGGGGGGGGAGGTCCTTCGGACCTCTCTCCCTCCCGATCGGCGGCGTTGCGGGGGTTAACCCAGGCACCGTTTGGAAGGGCACAGCCTGCCCTTCCAAATGGTACCTGGCATTAACCCCTGGGGAGCCGGATCACGAATCGGCACTGAAAAGCGCCGGTTCGTGATCCTTTCCCGGAGCTGGCCGACATCTTGGATGTCGGCCAAGCCTCCGGGAACTCCCCCTGAGGACTGGCGTCATCGTGCATAGCACGATGACGCCAGTCCTGGAGTTAATCCCTAGTTGCCACCAATGGTGGAGATAGGGGGTTCCAATGAACCCCCTATCTCCCGATCCGTGGCAGCTAGGGGTTAAGGTTTGGTATTGTTGGATCGGCTAGAGCATGGCCGTTCCAACGATCCCAAACACTACTGTGAAAAAAGTTTTTTAAAAAAAATAAAAATTTAAAATAAAAATAAAAAAATATTTTAAAAAAATAAAAATAAACAAGTTTATTTTCTTTTTTTTTGTTTGTTAATGCAGCAATATTGTTCCCATTTCAATTATAATGTGAACAATGATGCTGCACTAACGATTTTTGTATGCGGTGCGTTTGTTAAAAATCGTGTAATTTTCCCCAAAAAATATGTAACGAGACCCCATCTCTAATTTTTTTAACAAGCGCACCCCATACAAAATATAACCGCAATTGCTCGCATGTTAAAATGTGAAAAAAAACACTTTACACGTTGTAAATTATTGAAAATTCATATTTTATTGCATTTTTTGTTATAATATACAGACAGGTCATGATGTATACATATAATAATGACATATTATGAATCTGCCGAGTCTGACGGAAAGAACGATATATAATATGTCTGGGTCATATACTAAAATAAGCCTTCAAAACACGTTTAAACATGATGAGCAAAACCGGTAAAAATGACCTCAGCACAGGGGCGGGAAAAGCCTCAGCAGCGAAAGGGTTAAAACAATGACAAGGCAATTAGTTGTGCCCAGATTTCTTATTTCCCCACTATTTTTATAACGTCCTCAATTCATGAAGGAGCTTCCTGATGGCGTCCATGCTCTCTTTGTTTTGATTTTGTTTTGTTCCTTGGTTACATTTCTCATTTAATTGGTTCATGGGCAAATGACATTCGTGGAAGAGAATAATCTCACGTTCTTAATGTCTTGCTTTCCATTGGATGTAATGCTCGAGTCCCGCTTGGTGAAGTAAAGTTGGTGGGTGGCCCCTCTTCCTACAGGATCAATGTCATGGCATCCACAGTGTGCCCTTATCAGGTCAGAAGGATCAATGTCATGGAAACCACAGTGTGTCCTTATCAAGTCAGAAGGATCAATGTCATGGCATCCACAGTGTGCCCTTATCAGGCCAGAAGGATCAATGTCATGGAAACCACAGTGTGTCCTTATCAAGTCAGAAGGATCAATGTCATGGAAACCACAGTGTGTCCTTATCAAGTCAGAAGGATCAATGTCATGGCATCCACAGTGTGCCCTTATCAGGCCAGAAGGATCAATGTCATGGAAACCACAGTGTGTCCTTATCAAGTCAGAAGGATCAATGTCATGGCATCCACAGTGTGCCCTTATCAGGTCAGGAGGATCAATGTCATGGCATCCACAGTGTGCCCTTATCAAGTCAGAAGGATCAATGTCATAGAATCCACAGTGTGCCCTTATCAGGCCAGGAGGATCGATGTCATGGAAATTACGTTTTTTAGGGTTTATTCACAAAGTACTGACATTTCAGTGAATATTCAGCACTTTTCACTTCAGCGCACTTTGGTAATTGCATTTCACCGACATTTTGGTGAATTCACTATTCACCGTATGGTCACCGTAGTGCTCCGAAGATGGAGTTGCTGAAGCCCCACAAAAATTTGAAGAACGTTGCCGAAGAGTACTGAAAAGCACCCAAGTCCACCAAAGTGGCATTTACAAATTCCACCGAACTGAAAAAAAGAATACAGACGTCTCCCATTGTCCTAATAGTTGCTTAAACCAATAAAAATGCATTACAATGTTTGTAAATAATTTAAAAAAATAATAAAAACGTCTGTTACAGATAAAAAAAAAGGCATTTAAAAAAAATTGGGAAACAAAAATATCCTCTAGAAATTACAAGAAGGTGTTCTACAAAATAAAAAGGGTTTTTGGTGAAAATGAAAAGAATAAACTTTTTAAAATGCAGAAATGAAAGAAAATATTATGTTTTTACATTGAATCCTATGGGATTCGCCAGTTTAAACCTGTCAAACTGAAACACCGAAAATCATTGCATTTCTCCAAAGGTTCGGTGCAGTTCGGCGTCCTGCGAATAGAAGACATGATAGTACAAATATTCTAAACTCCCTACTGGGATTATCTCTAACACAAGTAGTTGAGGAGCCGACCCGTAAAGAGGCCATATTGGATTTAATACTCACAAATGGAGGTTTGGTATCGGACGTTGTTGTAGGTGAAAATTTGGGATCTAGTGATCACCAGTCAGTATGGTTTAATATAACAACAGGGATGGAGCCGCACCACACAAAAACAAAAGTTTTAGACTTTAAAAAAACAGATTTTTCTAAAATGAGATTTTGTGTGAAGGAGTCATTATCAGACTGGAGGAGTTTAAAGGGAGTCCAGGAGAAATGGGATTATTTAAAGGAGGCATTATTGAAGGCCACAGGAAATTGCATTCGGCTTGTTAGCAAAAACAAAAAAGGGAAGAAACCACTGTGGTACTCTGCAGAAGTGGCCAAAATAGTGAAGAACAAAAAGATAGCATTCAATAATTATAAAACAACTCAGAGTGAAGAAGATAGGCAAACCTATAAGATTAGGCAGAAAGAGGCAAAGCAATTTATAAGAGCTTCCAAAGCACACGCAGAAGAGAAAATAGCTCAGTCAGTAAAAAAGGGGGACAAAACATTTTTTAGATACATAAACGAGAAAAGAAAAGTAAAACAAGGATTAGTTAGATTAAAAACAAAGGAAGGAAGGTATGTAGAAGAGGATAAAGGTCTCGCTGACTGCCTCAATGAATATTTTTGTTCAGTCTTTGCAGAAGAAAAGGAAGGAAAGGGACCTCAGTTAGGAGAGAACACTAAAGAGACATTTACATATCAGTTTACAGAGGAGGAGGTTCTACAGCAGCTGTCTAAAGTAAAGACAAATAAGTCAATGAGTTTTAATGTGGATAAGTGCAAGATAATGCACCTGGGACGTAAAAACCCAAGGGCTGAATATAGAATATTTGATACAGTCCTAACCTCAACATCTGAGGGTTGGGATTTAGGGGTCATTATTTCAGAGGATCTAAGGGTAAGTAGTCAATGTAATAGAGCAGCAGGAAATGCTAGCAGAATGCTTGGAATTGTTGGCAGAATGCTTGGTTGTGTAGGGAGAGGTATTAGCAGTAGGAAAAGGGAAGTGCTCATGCCACTGTACAGAGCACTGGTGAGACCTCACTTGGAGTACTGTGTGCAGTACTGGAGACCGTATCTCCAGAAGGATATAGACATCTTAGAGAGAGTTCAGAGAAGGGCTACTAAAATGGTGTACGGCTTGAAGGAGAAAAGTTACCAGGAAAGGCTTAATGATCTTAACATGAACAGCTTGGAAAAAAGACGAGACAGAGGAGATATGATAGAAACATTTAAATACGTAAAGGGAATCCACAAGGTAGAGGAAGGGAGTATATTTAAAAGGAAAAAAAGTAGCAAAACAAGAGGACATAGTCTTAGATTAGAGGGGCAAAGGTTTAAAAGTAACATCAGGAAGCATTATTTTACTGAGAGGGTGGTAGATACATGGAACAGTCTTCCAGTAGAAGTGGTAGAGGCCAAAACAGTAATTGAATTTAAGCAAGCATGGGATAGGCATAAGGCTATCCTAAACAAAAGATAAATCCAGGTAAAGTATCCATGTAATTGGGCAGACTAGATGGGCCGAAAGGTTCTTATCTGCCGACATTTTTTTTTATTTTTTTCTATGTTTCTATGGGACAATTTTGGTGCCACCGAATTGCGGCAAATTGCACCTAATTTTGCTGTAAATTTACCTGTATTTGGTGAATTGGCAACTTAGTGAATAGACAAATTTGCCCAAAATTTCCCCCGAATGGTGAATTTCACTGTTCTGTGCAATTTCGGGCTAATTTGGAGGTTATTGAATAAACCTCTTTGTTTCCTTATCATGTCAGATGGATCAAACCTGGATTCATTATGTGACGGCTGCCACATTTGCCTAATTTCAGCTTCCTATGAAGGGAAAGCGTGCATGTCTGATGCTGGCCCTGTGACAACAGCGTTCGTGTTCATACAGGGCGGGTGTCGACATCTAAAACATGTGAACGTGTTTCCGTCTTTTTTTCACCATAGGGATCTTAGAGTCAGATGGAGGAGACACATGTGTCATGTGTAGATAAGGAAGGAACTTGCATGATTTTTAAAACAATGACGAGGCAATTAGTTGTGCCCTGATTTGATATTTCCCCACTATTTTTAAATGTCCTCCATTCATGAAGGAGCTTCCTGATTGCGTCCATGCTCTCTTTGTCTTGGTTTTGTTTTGTTCCTTGGTTACGTTTCTCGTTTAATTGGTTCATGGGCAAATGACATTTGCAGAGGAGAATAATCTCACGTTCTTAATGTCTTGCTTTCCATTGGATGTAATGCTCGGGTCCCGCTTGTGACGTAAAGTTGGTGGGTGGCCCCTCTTCCTACTCCATAAAGTGGTGGACATGGAGGACAAATAGCTCTCTGGTTTCTTTCTCCTCATTTGTATTAGTGGGATCTCACATGGGTATTGTACAACTCCAGGAGAGAATACTATCTGGTCGCAACGTCACCAATGCTATTCAGTTCCGGCTTCTAAATGTTACGACTCCGGTAATAGGGAGCCGCTAGGACTTTTCATTGCTCAGGTTGATTTTTCGTCTTAGTGGTGTCCTACTATCGGCTTGGCTAGATTATTGGCCAAGGTGTCTACCTGATGGGTTTTCAGTTGTTGCACGTGTAGCTGTGTTCCAAACCTGATGTTGGGCCATATCACCACGTGGCCACAAAGCACGGCGCTTGATCCATACAGCATAACGGCCAGAGCGATGTGGTTATATTTTATGTGTCCCATTTCATCCGAGAAGCAACCTGTGCTGCCGTCTTGAATGTTGCACCGGGTTACTGTACATTAGCGTCTCCGATACTTTTTATGGGAGAGGCTAACGTGGCCTCAGCAGATGGAGAACGAGCTCTTCCAACCTGCTCGTTCTCCATCTGCACCTTACTGTTACTCAGCTTTGAATAACATCTTCCAGACCCCGGTGTTAAGTGATTGTGCTGAAGTGAAATCACTTAACACATTAGTCTAGCCCCATCTAAAAATCCCATACTCACCTCAGACCTGCCACTTCCTCGCTCCTCGGGTAGAGGTATAGTGAGAACAAACATTCCCCAGTGTTCCTCCGAGTATCCCTTCACCACCTCAGCTGGATCTCACTTTGAGATCTCCTCCTTCTCCATGGTGTCCTATGGACTCCTGGAGCAAATAACTCTGTGACGCTTAGCACGGCTCGTGTTATCAAGTTGTGGCTCAGATTGGTGTCTTGCCTTTATTGTCAAGGTGGTGATCCGGCCCCAGAACTTATCACCAACAAGTCTATTCAAAGAAAGGTGAAAACCAGGAGAACTGGCAGGAGAAGAGAACAATCTAGCCCAAATAGCCAATTTGGAAAGTGAGATAAATGGGAGAATTTTTCTGGTTTGGCTATTTTGATCTAGAATTTTCACTTCTCCAGTCATTCTCCAGAGTTTCACCTTTCTTTGAATATAGTCTATAGACTTTTATGGCTTTGGGACATTTCAAACAGTTCTGGTTACGAATCGATTACACCAGGGGTGGAACGCAGCTCACGGTCACTGAACCCCAATTTTTTTGGGGGGAAAAAAAGCTGTATTCAACATTCGCCATTTACCATTTTATTAGTCATTCTTGGAATATTTGTCGGTGATTTTTGTTTTCTCAGATATCGTGCGTGTGGGGCACAGGGTGTAGATATTATGCGTGTTTCCAATACCTGGTCGCGTCGTTGTAACCTTTGTCACCCGTGTTTATGATTTAATTGTCCCAGAAAACACATTTTTTTCATGCTTTGGATGCGCTGAGGTTTGGGGCGTGGGGAGACGGAGGAGACAATTAGGACGCGTTAATTTATTAATCCGCAGACAATGTGACTGCGCTTGTCATTATCGATATATTGTTATGACTCATATAGATTGTTATGGAAAATATGAAAGGACCAACGGGTGCCGTCCATCCATCTCGTCCTCTGCCCGGGAAGCCCCGTGTCTCCAGCAATACACGACGCGGCCAGCGCGTCACCAAAGCTCTATTTTTGATAAGATAAGACGTGTAAACTTGTGGTTATTTCAGGCCTCACCGCGTCTTTATGTCTTTATGTACCTCGATAACATCATTGTTCGAGGTGTGACAGAGATACAAAACCTGCTGGAAGCGAGGAGCTAATCCCTGCAAGTTGACACCTTCTCAAAAACACACAAAGGTTATATTCTATTAAAATAATCACAAAAATAACCTTTTTTTTTGTTTTTTTTTCGCCAACTGTATAAACGATAACTGTGCGTATTATATACACAGGGCTGTGTTATACGACCGTATCACGAAGACTATGCACAGTGCGACCAGAAAGTATTCAGACCCCTTCATTTGTTTTTTAAATTGGTATTATGTCGCACATGAAATCATTAAAGGGGTTATTCAGAGAGGTCCGAAATGTCACCAATATGTAACCGGACGCTGAAATTCAGAGTACGGTGACATTTCGGGGCCATCAGGCAGTTAACAAAATTTTGGTGAACTACCTGCAAGTACGGTGCCTGTTCGACGGCAGTGAAATTCCCCATAGAGAAGCAATGGTTAATCTATTCACAGACACCGAACAGCAGAGAAAAGTTGCCAAAATGTCCTGATTTTCGGTGGTTTCGTTCGACAAGTGTTATAAACAGACGAATCCCATAGGTTTTAATGTAAAAAATATTCCATTATTTATCCAATATCTAATAAATTGTTTATTATTTAAATCTGCAGCAAAAAGTCTCTTTATTTATTGATTTTTTTAGGATTTTTTAGTCATTTTTCAGGTTTTTTTTCGTTTTTTTCTAAAGCATTTTTTCTGTATCAGCCCTTTTTATTATCATTCATTGGATCATATGTAAATTCCAGACATTTTCGTTCATGTAGTTTTTTTTGAAAACAGCGTTTCAGTTTTTACACTTTCAAGTGTACTGTTTTTTTTTTGTACCCCGTTTGATGGCTTGTCGGCTTTTTCCGGCGGCTGGTCTGCGCTGTGTTCGGCGGCTTGTCTGCTTTTGCTGGCGTGGTCTTGGCGGCGGTTTCTGCAGGTTTTCGGTGAGGTTTCGGTGAGTATTCTACGGGTGTTCAGCGGGTTTTCCCTGCACTCCAGGGACCCTGCGGTGAATGCTGAATACGGGGAAGTGCGGGGAACGCGAGAGCACCGAAACGGCGGCGACATTTCGGTGCTCTCTGAATAACCGTTAAGTTGTTTGACTTTTTTCACATCAATCTGCGCTCAATACCCCAATAAACTGACAAAAGCAAAAATACTGGGCACTATTACATTCTTCACGCACAATTTTGCACGTGCGCAAAAACGCATTAACGCGAGGGGAAAAAACCCTTTGCGCTGAACGTCGAATTACGACGTTCGCGCACAAAATGCGCGTTACAGTCTAACGCGAGTGGCCCTGCGCGAAACCTGCGCGAGCGAAAGTTTGTGCGCGCATCCCATACTTAACATTGTGAGCGCAAATGCGTTTGTGCGCTGGTACGCGGATGGTATTACAATCTATGCGCAAATTTTAACAAACGACGTTTGCGCGCATAATTTTAACGTCTTTGAAAACGACAAATCTGAACGTCCTGGCTGAACCCAAATACACCAGCACGAAAAAAAAACAAAACAGCAAAGTAAAGTTACACATTCTACACATACCCAAACAATAAAATTGAGAGGTTGTGCATGTTTTTATTATTGCTGCAGCATATATACACAGATTGATTTTGACAGGCGCAAAAACTGAACGGGAGACAATTGTGGTTCTTAATTCTGATTGGCTGAATCGCGTGAAAAAACAGTCTGCCCACCGATTTCTGCACGCAGCGTTAATGCGCGTGTGTTTTCGCGTGTATTTTTTACGCGCAATATTTTTGGACGGATGAAAAAATGCGCACGGATTGTAATACCTGCGCTAATTTACGCGCGTTACCGTTTAACGCTGCGCGCAAAAAAATTACAAGGAATGTAATAGAGCCCACTGTGTTTTATCTTTCACATTGCAAATTCATGGAAACAACCCCCCTGCATTCCCTCTGGCGTTTTCCTTTCCTGCTCCATGGCCGGCGAGCGGGCAGGGAAGATGCTGCGAGTGAATACTGAGGCCCCTGGGTTCTCAACTGGGAGGGTCCTGCCGATCCAGCTGCTCGTCGTGCGCTATCGGATCGGAACTCAGTATTGGTCGAACCTAACACAAGACTCGGATTGGATCAGGGCCAGAAAAGGACAATCTGGACATCTCTAATGGATGGATATTGATATCACATAAGGTGTGTGTGTAAACTCGTACACAGAGGTGCTCGTTATCATTGTATAAATATTTAATATCATTACACACAGCGACGCTCATTGTTTATTATCAGTGAATAGATCTCAATATCATTATTTAAAACAGGACACGTTCAATAAATGGAGGAGCCCTTAAAAACACACCCACACACCCTGAATATATGGAGGAGCCCCAAAAAACACACCCACACACCCTGAATATATGGAGGAGCCCCAAAAAACACACACACACCCTGAATATATGGAGGAGCCCCAAAAAACACACCCTGAATATATGGAGGAACCCTAAAAAGACACACACACCCTGAATATATGGAGGAGCCCCTAAAAAGACACTCGCACCCCCTGAATATATGGAGGAGCCCCTAAAAGACACCCACACACCCTGAATATATGGAGGAGCCCCTAAACAGACACCCACACACCCTGAATATATGGAGGAGACCCTAAAAACACATCCGCACACCCTGAATATATGGAGGAACCCCTAAAAAGACACCCGCACACCCTGAATATATGGAGGAGACCCTAAAAAGACACCCGCACACCCTGAATATATGGAGGAGCCCCTAAAAAGACACCCACACACCCTGAATATATGGAGGAGACCCTAAAAACACATCCGCACACCCTGAATATATAGAGGAACCCCTAAAAAGACACTCGCACCCCCTGAATATATGGAGGAGCCCCTAAAAGACACCCACACACACCCTGAATATATGGAGGAGACCCTAAAAACACATCCGCACACCCTGAATATATGGAGGAACCCCTAAAAAGACACCCGCACACCCTGAATATATGGAGGAGCTCCTAAAAAGACACCCACACACCCTGAATATATGGAGGAACCCCTAAAAAGACACTCGCACCCCCTGAATATATGGAGGAGCCCCTAAAAGACACCCACACACCCTGAATATATGGAGGAGCCCCTAAAAACACATCCGCACACCCTGAATATATGGAGGAACCCCTAAAAAGACACCCGCACACCCTGAATATATGGAGGAGCTCCTAAAAAGACACCCACACACCCTGAATATATGGAGGAGCCCCTAAAAAGACACCCGCACACCCTGAATATATGGAGGAGCTCCTAAAAAGACACCCACACACCCTGAATATATGGAGGAGCCCCTAAAAAGACACCCGCACACCCTGAATATATGGAGGAGCTCCTAAAAAGACACCCACACACCCTGAATATATGGAGGAGACCCTAAAAACACATCCGCACACCCTGAATATATGGAGGAGCCCCTAAAAAGACACTCGCACCCTGAATATATGGAGGAGCCCCTAAAAGACACCCACACACACCCTGAATATATGGAGGAGCCCCTAAACAGACACCCACACACCCTGAATATATGGAGGAGACCCTAAAAACACATCCGCACACCCTGAATATATGGAGGAACCCCTAAAAAGACACCCGCACACCCTGAATATATGGAGGAACCCCTAAAAAGACACCCGCACACCCTGAATATATGGAGGAGCCCCTAAACAGACACCCACACACCCTGAATATATGGAGGAGACCCTAAAAACACATCCGCACACCCTGAATATATGGAGGAACCCCTAAAAAGACACCCGCACACCCTGAATATATGGAGGAGCTCCTAAAAAGACACCCACACACCCTGAATATATGGAGGAGACCCTAAAAACACATCCGCACACCCTGAATATATGGAGGAACCCCTAAAAAGACACTCGCACCCCCTGAATATATGGAGGAGCCCCTAAAAGACACCCACACACACCCTGAATATATGGAGGAGACCCTAAAAACACATCCGCACACCCTGAATATATGGAGGAGCCCCTAAAAAGACACCCGCACACCCTGAATATATGGAGGAGCTCCTAAAAAGACACCCACACACCCTGAATATATGGAGGAGACCCTAAAAACACATCCGCACACCCTGAATATATGGAGGAACCCCTAAAAAGACACCCGCACACCCTGAATATATGGAGGAGCTCCTAAAAAGACACCCGCACACCCTGAATATATGGAGGAGCCCCTAAACAGACACCCACACACCCTGAATATATGGAGGAGCCCCTAAAAACACATCCGCACACCCTGAATATATGGAGGAACCCCTAAAAAGACACCCGCACACCCTGAATATATGGAGGAGCTCCTAAAAAGACACCCACACACCCTGAATATATGGAGGAGACCCTAAAAACACATCCGCACACCTGAATATATGGAGAGCCCCTAAAAAGACACTCGCACCCCCTGAATATATGGAGGAGCCCCTAAAAGACACCCACACACACCCTGAATATATGGAGGAGCCCCTAAACAGACACCCACACACCCTGAATATATGGAGGAGACCCTAAAAAGACACCCGCACACCCTGAATATATGGAGGAGCCCCTAAACAGACACCCACACACCCTGAATATATGGAGAGCCCCTAAACAGACACCCACACACCCTATATATGGAGGAGACCCAAAACACATCCGCACACCCTGAATATATGGAGGAACCCCTAAAAAGACACCCGCACACCCTGAATATATGGAGGAGCCCCTAAAAGACACCCACACACCCTGAATATATGGAGGAGACCCTAAAAACACATCCGCACACCCTGAATATATGGAGGAACCCCTAAAAAGACACCTGCACACCCTGAATATATGGAGGAGCCCCTAAAAAGACACCCGCACACCCTGAATATATGGAGGAGCCCCTAAAAACACATCCGCACACCCTGAATATATGGAGAAACCCTAAAAAGACACCCACACACCCTGAATATATGGAGGAGACCCTAAAAACACACCCGCACACCCTGAATATATGGAGGAACCCCTAAAAAGACACCCACACACCCTGAATATATGGAGGAACCCCTAAAAAGACACCCGCACACCCTGAATATATGGAGGAGCTCCTAAAAAGACACCCACACACCCTGAATATATGGAGGAGACCCTAAAAACACATCCGCACACCCTGAATATATGGAGGAACCCCTAAAAAGACACCTGCACACCCTGAATATATGGAGGAGCCCCTAAAAAGACACCCGCACACCCTGAATATATGGAGGAGCCCCTAAAAACACATCCGCACCCTGAATATATGGAGGAACCCTAAAAAGACACCCACACACCCTGAATATATGGAGGAGACCCTAAAAACACACCCGCACACCCTGAATATATGGAGGAACCCCTAAAAAGACACCCACACACCCTGAATATATGGAGGAACCCCTGAAAAGACACCCACACACCCTGAATATATGGAGGATCCCCTAAAAGACACCCACACACCTTAACTATATGGAGGAACCCCTAAAAAGACACCCGCACACCCTGAATATCTGGAGGAGCCACTAAAAAGACACCCGCACACCCTGAATATATGGAGGAGCCCCTAAAAACACAACCACACACCCTGAATATATGGAGGAGACCCTAAAAATACACTTGCACCCCTCTGAATACATGGAGGAGCCCCTAAAACTGTCACACATCCTGAATATATGGAGAAATATCAAAACAGACACATTAGGATAAAATATTTGGTGTAGAGGCATTGGATCCCGTATAGGGACTGTCTGCCCTGTAAAGAGACACTCGGGAGGTATGGCGATGTGGGTGTTATCTGCAAGCAATTTAACCTTTGCTATATATAACTGCAGAATTGCATGACCAGCCTTGGGGTTTTATGCGGCCGTTTATTATCCCTTATCATGTACAAATACAGAGATCGATTTAACACGACCTGACATCACAAGCCGGGCTTTGCTTTATCAGTGCTCCTTTGTGTACAGTCAAACACCGGTTTCCCTTGAATGGCCACTCCTGTCAGTATTCAGCGCTCACACGCCATGCATTATTCTGCGAGCGATCAAAAATAACTTTATTTGTCAGCGGACGTTACCCGCTCAGAGCGTCAAGATGCAGGTTTTTTATTTATTAGGATTTTCTGACCCAAAAGGTGGGAGATTGACATGTTGACGCTCTTCCTCTGTAATCAATGGCCTTCGTTTAATTATTATTAATTATATTATTATCATTCACTTATTGCATTGGTGGAGATCACGTGATGCACAAGGCGCGACACTTATCACCTGTGGCTGCTCACCTGCTCCATTCTCTCGTTCCTTTGTGAATGTGATCGGAGGGTTGGCATTGCTAGATAGTTTAGGGGTCTGCCGCTCCTCTGGTACCCTCCCTCCTCATGGCCAGAAGCTGAGGTGCTAAGTCAGGCATGTGCAGCAGTTAAGGGGACAGTCATGGCTTCCCATCCTCTTATTGTTCCCATAAGCTTGTTGATGGGACGGAAGCCATAGTCATGGGAATAGGTGGTCGACAATCCTTCTACCCTACTTCCGATCCAGGGCTGCCACAAGAAATCCTGTTGTCCCCCATTGAGCGACTGACCAGGCTCTTCTGCCCCAGCTGCCCTTTTCTTGCATTTTGCCCCCATTCCTGTTTACCGATCTTGTGCTTAGTGGTTTTGCAGTGGGTTGCAAAGTCTTCCCTGCTAGAGGAGAAGCAATTGGCTTGCACCACAACTGGTGCAGAACTTATCCATCACTCCCACTCGTTGACGGTGCTCAACATTGCTTCAGAGTGTTCTGATCTACCCCAGATGATGTAGACCCCAGAAAATATATTGTTATCCCACTTGACCAGCCCTGGACAGCACGGAGGGATCCTAACACCTAGAGGCACTTACACAAACAGTCACGCACTATGGCAGATGCCCGGGCCCCCTGGAGGAGCTTGGTTCCAGATCAAGTCAAGGGTTGTCACCCCCCCATGGCAGCCTTGCACTATAGACCCTATATACTATGTATGTAAGCCCAGCTTAGACTAAACTAAAGGAAGGTAAAGAACAAAAAGTAATGTGTAGAAACAACTTAACCCAGCGCGTTTCACTTTCCTCTCTTTATCCTGTAAAATAGAGCATCCCTGTGAAAAGATGAAACCCTAGATCAGTGGTTTTCCAACCCTGTGTCACGGTGGCAGTACCAACAGGCACGCACCACCCTATCCTTGCCCTCCGATCCTTGGAAGTGGTCGGTCTGTATATATATCCCTATGAATATAACTCGCAGCAAGGTGAGGCCCTGGTTCCTGAGAGAAGTCCCTATGTGCAGAGATGCAGTGTAAACTGCAAGGACAGATGAAAGCAACACAGGGTTAACAAAAGACCTCTGTATGGCAATACCAAAGATTCCCTGCACTGAAAGGCCGGTCTTTAGGATAGCCGGATCTAATCTAAAGGAAAGTATTACCTTGAAGCCGTACAGAGTCTTTTGTTGTATACAGATGACAGGGTTACCTGGAAACTGTACAGACAAGGAAAATACTATAGAGTAGTCATATAGAGGAAAGCCAAAAGGTCATAACCAGAGAGAGTACGTCATACAGGATATAGGAATAGGAACCAGAAGGGAAGTCAGCCAAGCCAAAATCAGTAACCGGGGAATCAGAATGGAACATAAACAGCAAACCAAAATACAGCAATAGACAGAACTAAATACACAAAAGGAACTGACATAAACTGGAACAGAAATAACAGAGGCAAAAACTGAACAGGGATGAACAAACAGAGGATAACAGGAACACAGCAAGGAGCTCTCAGGACACAAGTCGCAAGGAGACCAGGCAAAGTAAAATGACCCAGCAATGTACTATAGGTACATTGCTCTAATATAGGCAGGGGAAATCAAGGCAAGGGTCAACAGCTGAGCAGCACACAGAACACCAATTAACCCCTGGGAGGCCACCCAGGAATTGGCAGCAACAGAAACACAAGGGAAAAAACACAAAATACAAATACAGAGGGCGGGAAGACAGGTTTGGAACGTGGGAACGTGACACCCTGGTCCTCAGGGACCCATAACAGGACAGGTTTTAAGGATTCCCTTGCAGGAAATGCAGACTGGATCCTGCAATCACCGAGCAGCAAATCATATCACCTGTGTTGTGCTTCACATATCCTGAAAACCTGGCTTGTTAGGGGGACCTGAGGACTGGTTCTCCTCAATACCAGGACAGTACAGTATACATTGGCAGACGGCTGCACCTGCCAAACCTTTGTATTGTAACGCGGGTCTTTATATCCGCTAAAGCCCTAGTGCCTCTTCCTAATGTTCTCCAGTAGTGAATCTTATCATGGAAAATCACTTTCAGAAAATAAGCAGCCTCGGGGAATACATATCAGGACGAATACAATGTATTCAATGGATCCTGAAGGGCTGGTATTTGCATAGGGCTTCAATGGCTTTATGTCAAATAAAGCACTCAGACAATGCAGACATAGAGGAAGTATTCACTAAACAGTGAGTTGTGGAGACATGAGAGCTTATTAAATATATCATAAAAAATAAATAATAATTTACATTTTTAGGTAAACTTTTTTGCTTATTTTTCTTATTTTAATTTTTTATTTAATTTATTTATAAAGTATTTTACCAGGAATGATACATTGAGATTTCTCTCGTTTTCAAGTACGTAATTTAATTAAGTCACACAGAAAAAAATATACACGTGTGTAAGAGTAAATCTAGCAAGCATTATGAAGAGGAGGTTCAATATTATATAATCAGTGTTTTACTTTTAATTTAAGTAGCTATCCATTATTATTAATATTAATATATTGTTTATATAATTTCTAAATATTTTTTTTTTGTTTTGATAGCTCACTGTTAAGTGAACAAACACCCCAAAAATAAAAAAACACATGTTTATAAGAGTAAACGTATATCTCGCAATCATCATTTAAAGGAGTTTAAAAATTATATAATCATTGTTTAATTTATATAATCATTTATAATAAAAAATAATATTTACTGTTATTATATCATTTATCTAATTTTTAAGTAATAATTTTGAGTGTTATCAACTCACTATTTAGTGTAAAACTCCTCAAAATATAACATACCAAGTGTATAGGAGTAAGAGCATATCTAGCAATCATGAAAGAGGTTAAATATTTCTTAATAATTGGTTTATGAATTTATTTTAAATAACAATTTATAATAATAATAATAATAATTATTAGTATTATTAGTAGAAGTAGTAGTATTATATGGTTTATCTAATTTTAATTAATAATCTTTATTTTGGCAACTCACTGTTTAATAAAGATACTCCCCAAAAATGAAATCACACGTGTATAAGAGTAAAAGTAACTTGCAATTATAATGAAAAGGAGGTTAAATATTATATCATCAATGGGTTATTTACTTATTTAAAAAAACCTAATAATAATAATACTTTAATAATATTAAATTAATTTTAATTCAATTCAATATTATATAATTTATCTAATTTTTAATTAATAATCTTGAGTCTTGCCAACTCACTGTTTAGTGAAGAACTCCCCAAAAAATAATATGCCAAGTGTATAAAAGTAAGAATGTATCTAGTAATCATCGTGAATATTAAATATTTTATAATCAGTGTTCTATTTATTTAAACAACTGTTTATATTAAAAAATACTTTAATATTTTTTTTAATATGTGAATTTCA
This sequence comes from Leptobrachium leishanense, assembly GCA_009667805.1. Lineage (NCBI taxonomy): Eukaryota > Metazoa > Chordata > Amphibia > Anura > Megophryidae > Leptobrachium > Leptobrachium leishanense. The sequence goes on from CM019071.1 coordinate 50,460,562, forward strand.
TTAATGATCCTGAGTTTGGCCCAATTTAACTCAATGTTTAGTAAATAAATTCCAAAAATAGTATTTGATTCAATCCATTGTATGATTTTATTTTTTTAATCCTTTTAAATTCTCTCAATGAAGAACTAAGGCTAGGGTCAGACGAACGCATTTTTCACGTTGTCTGTGAAAAAGTGCGTTCGAACGAATGGACGTATTTTTTCACGGAATACGCGATAGCGGTCATACGATGCGCATTTTCGTCCGTGATTTTGTACGGATCATCAATAAAACACTTTTTGCGTCTGGACGTTATGTTGGCCGGACGTGTGCAGCGTCTGACGTCTCCCAATCACGCAAACACGCCGCTATGCGGACGCAGCGCACTCTGTACGTCAGTAGTAGCGGTTTGACGTTCTTGAAAAAATGCGTTCGTTTGCCACTTGCGTTGCGCGGACGAACTTTCGTGCGGCCGTTCGTCGTATGTTCCCCGGCATTGGACGTCATTTGCTGCTAGCACAGCCGTGATTTCGTGTGGCTAAACACACGTTAAAACTGCTTTCGTCTGACCTTAGCCTAAAACAACATTAAAAAATACTGTGCGTTCCATACATACAATTTACTTTGACCTGTGGCATTATTCAGACATTTGCACGTTGCTTACTAAAATGAATAGGGATGAGCCGAACACCCCCGTGTTCGGTTCGCATTCGAACTCGAACAATTTCAAAAGTTCGATTTCGAACTCGAACTCGAACCGAACTCAATGCAAGTCAATGGGACTCAAAAGTTCGATTTTTAGAGTGCCCTCCAAGAGGGCATATATGCAAGATATTTGCCATAAAAGGTGTATGGGGGTCCAGGTAGTGCCCTGGGGGACAGGAAACAAGGACAAAAAGTTTTAAATAAAAAGTTTTTAAAGAGACAGTGAGTTTTCCATGAAATAAGGGTTAAAAATAAGAACGAAAAATTCCTTCAAATATCGTGCCTAGGAAGTCCCCATAACCTGCTCGTGAAGTGGTAGATTTTTCGGATGCATAGAAACATTTAAAAACAAAAAAATGACATTTCAAATGACGGTAAATGGTTTTCCTTTAATGCTTGGGGCGGCAGTCTGTATGAAAAGAGGATAAATTTTAGGACACGCAGAACAAGTTTAGTGATTTTTTTGGCTAAATTATGGTGAAACTTATGCAGGCTTTGGATGAAAGTAACAATGGGTGCTTTAAAATTGGGCCTTTAGTGTCGGCAACAGTGCCGTCACACCGTAACCCCTCTGTGGTATTGTGGAAGAGTGCAGGGTTGGACGTTTTTAAAGGAACAGTGAGTTTTCCATAAAATAAGGGTTAAAAATAAAAACCAAAAAATTCCTTCAAATATCGTGACTAAGAGGTCCCCATAACCTGCCCGTGAAGTGGCGGATTTGTATAGAAACATTGCCATCAGAGACCCACACAAGACACCTAGCCACCCTTAAGGGGTTAAAATGCACAGGGACTGGCTACTATCCTATTAGATGAGGGAATGTATTATCTGTATAAAGCAAGGTATATATTTCAATGGATAGTCAGAGACTCTAGGGACTCAGCTTGTACGCTTTATGATAGACATTTCTAACACAATAATAATTGTATGCTCACATAGGCCCTTGGGGAGAGGTACATGACATACAAATACTGGAATATTACGTTTAAATCTAAGGAGTGTGATAAAGATTTTATTAAGCCCTTGATGACAAATGACGTAACATCTACATCATTAATGATTGGCTTTACAGAGCCCTGGTCCTTAAGGGGATAAACAGCATATCAGAGAGGATCATATAGTAGAAATGAACACTTCTTAGAATTCAAAACAAGCACACTGTTTGTTCATACAGGTGCAGGAGCCCCCATCCAGTCTGCAAGCAATGTATTCAATTCTAATTGCTAATTAGAAGCACATGTTATTTCCAAACACTAATTAAACACCTGTTGTTTACGTCGTTTGAGAGCACAGGTCATTTAGGCTAGGGTCAAACGAAAGCATTTTTACACGCGAACGTAAAAAGGTGCGTCCGAACGAATTGACGTATTTTTTCACGGAATTCGCGAAAACGGTCATACGATGCGCATTTTTCGTGCGTGATTTTTTTCAGATTGTCAATAAAACTCTTTTTGCGTCTGGACGTTATGTAGGCTGGACATTAGCAATGTCTGACATCTCCTAATCACGCAAACACGCCGCTATGCCGCAGCTGCGCACTCTGTACGTCCGTACTAGCAGTTCGGCGTTCTCTAAAAAATGCGTTCGTTTTCCACTTGCGTTGCGCGGCCGGACTTTCGTGTGACCGTACTTCGTATATTGGCCGTCATTTGCTGCTAGTGCAGCCTTGATTAAGTGCGCCAGAACGCACGTTAAAAGTGCGCTGGTCTGACCCCAGCCTTAGAGGTGAGAATCTTTGCACCTAGACATTAGGTAGCTTTTTAATTCAATATCTAATAAACCGTTGCTCATAATATTCTGCAGTATTTCTATATTTTTTAGTATTTTTTAAGCATTTTTATACTTTTTCAAAAAAATAAATTTTTCGAACTCGAACCGAACACGCCAAAAAGTTTGACGTTTGCGAACTTTCGAACTGCCAATGTTCGAGTCGAACTCCGAACTGATCGAACCGAACAGCTCATCCCTAAAAATGAACATGGTTGAAAAAATGCTTTTATTCAGCTGTTTGTCCACTGTGTGTGGATAAAATGTACACCCCCCGTATTATCAAGCAAACCTTAAATTAAATTATAAAGTTTAAAAACCTGCAATACAAAGTATTGTTAATCTATACACTGTCTCTCGCTTGCCGGTCAGGCTGAATTCTATAGATCTATTTTAGGTTATCCAGATAATGTTTCTTGCAGCGCCCCATAGCGTACACCCCTATAGTATCTGCTGTGACTTATAAAGCGGCTTAATGGAAAGGAAAGGGAGGATCCGAACTAAAATATCGAAATAAATAAGCAAAGGGCAGAAAATATTTCATAAATGTGTATATTGTGCATTTTAAACTGATATAGGTTTATATTTTTTTTAAATTAAAAAATTGACAGGAAATAAAATGAGGAAACAAAACAACGGACAAAATAAATAAAAGATAATAATAAACGATCAACCAACGGGGCACACAGTATACACGCAGGATGTCCACAAACGTCTTGTGCGATAAAGATATATTCAAAGATGGCAATTTTTGTCATGTTTATCATTAGAAGTTTTATTGTTTACGAAAAATAAAAAATTAATAAAAAGCAATTAAAAAACAATAAAAATAAATCTGTAAATGAAAGGTAGTTCATCATTCCACTGGTGACACAGCAAGCTGAGGTGAAATTCTTTGCATAGACAGGTTGTTCTACCGGGGTCGGTTCACTTTATGAAGAAGGTTGGGCCGTTCTAGACCTTTAGAACGTTCTGGGATGTAATAGTTAATATTATCAAGACATACCGCTTGGAACTTATGAAGTCAGGGTGGACTTTTTTTTTCTCAGATCAGTTTGAAATTGCTTCATTTTGTTCCTTTTTTAAGGCCCACTACCACTAACATAAGCTGTAACTAGATTACTTGTGCATCACGAACAAAGACACCTTATAAAACACATTATAAAGCACACTATAAAACGCATGGTGGTGGTTTTTTTTCTTTGTTTGAAGTAGTTACATGTAAAAAGGAAAAAAGAAAGTTAAATTTTTAGCACCTATTTCCATTTTGTGGATTTTTCCAGTAAAGTAAAATGCGCAAACATTTTACTTTACTGCTGTTGTTTATCTTATAGAGTATTTAACAGTTAAACCCTTCACTACAGAGATCGAGATATTTCAGGCTTCAAAGGCACATCCTTTCTCCGGATATCGAGATAACTTGATCTGCAGTTCAAAAGCAAATTAAATTTGTTTGCTGCAAACAAATTTTGTTTGCTTTTGTGCTGCAGAAGGTGCCCCAAGATTTTAGCCCTATAAGTATAATGCCCAAAGAGCTAAAACTGTGTAAAATTGGCTGATGAATGCCCTGATATCGGATATTCAGGAGCCAATGCAAGGAAAAGAAATAAACATCTGTAACTCAATTTAACAGTAGATGGTGCCATCTACTGGCCAAATAGGTTACTTACGGTGACAAATACAATGGGAATATGCCCAAATATTTCTTACTCTATAATTAATTAAAAATGATTTTACAAAAACAAAACTGGTTTCTGACAATAGTTTTATGGAAAAATCACTTAGTAGTGAAGGGGTCAATGAGATAGAGGAAGGAATGTTTAGATAAGGATGCAGGGGGCTATTGTTCTCCAGACAACTCGAAGATATGAAGCTTGCAGCTGAATGAGATAAAACAGGGAGCTTAAAAGACTTCTAATCTTCTAAGTGATATCCTTTGAATATATCCCACACAATGCCATGATGTGAGTCGGCGACTGACCCATTCACTACATTCTATGGCCAAAGCCACACATTGAGGAGCAAGTGATGGAAAGATACGGGGGGGGGGCAGTTTACAACACAAAATATCACACAATGGATGCGCACAGTGACACGTATGGGAGGCAAATATCACACAATGGATGCACCCAGTGACACATATAGAGGCAAATATCACACAATGGATGCGCCCAGTGACACATATAGAGGGAAATATCACACAATGGATGCACCCAGTGACACATATAGAGGCAAATATCACACAATGGATGCACCCAGTGACACATATAGAGGAAAATATCACACAATGGATGCACCCAGTGACATATAGAGGAAAATATCACACAATGGATGCGCCTAGTGACACATATAGAGGCAAATATCACACAATGGATGCGCCCAGTGACACATATAGAGGAAAATATCACACAATGGATGCACCCAGTGACATATATAGAGGAAAATATCACACAATGGATGCACCCAGTGACACATATAGAGGAAAATATTTTCTTAACTAAACATACAAGAGAAAAACAAACACATGTAAGATATCAGTAACATATCGCCTCCGCCTCCGCCAGACTAATTCACCTCACCCGCCGCTCTGTCTCTGCCGCTCCCCTCTGCGAGTCCCTTCACTGGCTCCCATCCACTGCAGAATTAAGTTCAAAATCCTTATCCTTACCTACAAAACCTCACTAACTCAGCTCCCCACTACCTGTCCTCACTAATCACAAATACACCCAGCCCGCTCCCTAAGGTCAAACAGTGACCTGCGCCTAGCTTCTCCCCGCATCACTCTTCCCATGATAGACTGCAGGATTTCTCACGCGCAGCCCCCACTCTCTGGAACGCTCTCCCTCATACTGTCAGACTTTCCCCTAACTTCTCTTCTTCAACGCTCCCTTAAAACATTCCTATTTAGGGAAGCCTACCACCCAACTCACTGACGCAACCATCAATCACTCTCACCTTACAGTCCTCTCCTCCTGTTTCCAACCCCACCCTCCCAGATTGTGAGTTCCTACGGGAATAGGGCCCTCATCTCCTCCTGTACTGTTTGTCAAATGTTGTTCAATGTATTGTAACCCTGTCTATACTGTGCTTATTGTACAGCGCTGCGGAATATGCTGGCGCTTTATAAATAAAGAATAATAATAATAATAATAATAATAATAACATCACATAAACACAATAAGGACATTTCATTCTTTGGTGGTAGTGTCCCTTTCACCTTCTTTTGGATCAGCAGCAAAAGTAGAGAAGAGAAAGGTTGGACCTTGTACATGGTGGACATGAGGCTATTTTTAAAACTTTATTTCCGCAAGAAAAAATAATATACTGTATTTTTTATTCTTTGTTTTAAAGAGCACATATATACAGACAAAACGAGCAGCCAATAAAAAAAATGTCTGGGTAACGGGTTTAACCGATTTGTAAACAGGATGCAAATAACATGTATCAACCGTGAGCATATGCGCGCGCTGCCTATATTTTATGGTGTACCCGTGTGTTAAATACATTATGTAAATCATCACAAGATGTTCATTTTCAGGCTCTTCATCAAGAACCAAACAAGAACTCCCCAAAAAAGTGTAAATGGGGCTTTAAAAGCAGACCGCAAGAGCAACTAATTGAACAGGCACTCCCATAGGCTCACGCCTATAAACAGGAAGGAAGGGGGAGTAGAAGGGAAGGAGATGAGTGAGAGAGAGAGCATTTTGTTATGAGGTAGATGGGAGCCAACTGCACATTAAGAGGTGTAGAAGCACATATGTGTACATATTCGGAGACTCACACTCACGCACGACCACCAGGGTCAGACTGCTCTGAGTTACCCCATGCCTTACAATAAAAGGGCAAGATGGATTGAACCCTTGTGGATATTTTGTCCGATATGTCGAATATTTTGTATCAGTTGTGTTCATGTCACCCATTCACAAACCAACACAGGAGGGAGTATATATATATATACCTTTTGAAGTGGGTCAGGACTTGTCCTGATATCCACAATTCTTTTGACTAATTTCATTGCGTCACAAAGACGAGCATCTGCGAGCTCGGGAATGTTCTTGTGAATCACTTTCGTGGATTCCCACCAGAAGGCGTTTGTGTAAACAGTAGTAATGGAAGGGTGTGGGGCCAGGAGGCCATCGGGGACGTCTCAGGATGCCCATTGCTCATATTGAACCCAAGACTAACACCAGAAAAACCAGGGTAAAGGAGATATTGGGGCGTGAATCTGAATTGGTGACCCCTGAAAAAAAAAAAGAGATTGGAAAGTGATTTAAATATTGGTTGAATAAACAAGTTTACATGTTTGTCTTAAATGGTGCCTACATGTACATCCACTTTTATCTATCTATCTATCTATCTATCTATCTATCTATCTATCTATCTATCTATCCATCTATCTCTCCCTCTAACAATCCATCTATCTCTCCATCTATCCATCCATCTATCTCTCCATCTATCCATCCATCTATCCATCTATCTCTCCCTCTAACAATCCATCTATCTCTCCATCTATCCATCCATCTATCTCTCCATCTATCCATCCATCTATCCATCTATCTCTCCATCTATCCATCCATCTATCTCTCCATCTATCCATCCATCTATCCATCTATCTCTCCCTCTAACAATCCATCTATCTCTCCATCTATCCCTCTCTCTCTCCCTCTCTCTCCATCTATCTATCCATCTCTCCATTTATCTATACCGCTAGCTATCTATCATTCTGCCTATGCCATTATCTATCGCAGGTTTAAAGCCATCTGTCTATTTCTGTCTGTTTGAGAGCTTATCCTTCTCTATCTTACCTTTAGTAGTAGCAGTTGAAGTGGTGGTGGCCTTAGTGGATGTTGATGTCACACTAGAATGTGTTGTAGATGTTGTTTTTGTTGACGAATAAGTGGTTGTTGGAGCCGTCTTGGATGGTGTCACCGTTGTAGTGCTCTTTGTTGTCTGGGTATTGGAAGCCACTGGTTGGTTGACGTTCGACAGTGTTCCAACACTAGAGAAAAACATACTTATGTAGAGATTGGTAAAGCAGTTGAGGGATACAAGTAACACAACTCCATACACTTACTTTACTGCTGGCAATGTCTGTTCACTGGTTCCAACACTGTGAGATGACAATGGTTTGCTACTTGATGCTGATGATCTAGTGGGTCCAGTGCTGGAAGACGTATTTGGAAAACTGCTTCTTAAAGTAGTTCTTGTAGTCCCTGTTCCAGAGGAAGGCCTGGTGCTGCTATTTATTGGAGAAAGAGCGATTGTTGAAGTTGTCTTGAGCGGAGTTGTGCTTTTAGTGGTCGTTGTTGACTGACTATTGGAATTCACTGGTTGGTTGACGTTTGACAATGTTCCAGCACTAAAGAAAAAAACATGTTCAGTCATCGGAAGTGGCAGGATCGGGATACAAGTATCAAGCAATGCAGGCTCGTTCATTTTTCCAGTTGGGGCAGCACCCACCATTTGTTTGCAATTTAAAAAAAAATTCAACTATATTATTTTATATATCTGTTTATCTGTTTTTTGTGTAATTTAACATGTGCCTGGTGGATAAAAAATGTTATATTCCTTTAAGCAGCTTCCTTTTCTCCTCAACTGTTGCTAGGCAGATTAAAAAAATAAAGATAATCTGATGATTTGTCTTGGACACCTTCTAGAAATCTGATAAGGGCTCTGTGGCAAGGTTCTCAGAATCATAGTTGTCAACTGTGTGGGAGCTGCTCTCTGCTGTCTAATTGAACACTGAGGGGCATCAAACAAAGCTGGCCAAAGCTAGCATTTGAGAATCAAATGTAGATCTTATCAGCTTCACTTGAACATGGTGCCGGCATTTACCCCTTAATGACCGAGAATACAGATGTAAGTTGTGTATAAGCAGCAGTAAACAGTTTTTTCTTCTTTCCTACACTGACGTTTTGTATTCTTTTAGACAGCCATTTAGGGGAAATTGGGTAGGATTTGTTTTTTGTTAGTTTTTTTAGTAAATAATAATAAAATCACTTTACACTTTTAGATTCTTTTACATTGAGTAATGTGTTATGTATACATCTTATGGCTAAATTCTGGATTTCACTTGTAATTTGAATTTAGCCTCAAAATGGCCAATTTATTTGCCTCATTAATAGGAATACATCTGTATGGTTTATTCCCTATATATACGATCGTCCACATATTTTGGAGGTAGTAGTACCATGTAGACATACAGATGAAACTCGAAAAATTAGAATATGGTGCAAAAGTTAATGTATTTCAGTAATGCAATTTAAAAGGTGAAACTAATTAAACTCAGTACATGCAAAGCAAGATAGTTCAAGCCGCGATTTGTCATAATTGTGAGGATTATGGTTACAGCTCATGAAAACCCCAAATCCACAATCTCAGAAAATGAGAATATTCCATGCAATCAATAAAACAAGGATTGTACATAGAACAATATCAGACCTCAGAAAAGTATAAGCTGCATATGTACTCAGTACTTGGTTTAAAAATAAGGGTACTTTAATCCCATAAAAACAAAAGGATAATAAACAAACATATAATCCAAACGTGTAAACCAAATGTATGTATTGTATATTTATTTATCAGCCTTTTGTTTTTATGGGAATAAAGTACCCTTATTTTTAAACGGTCTGGAGATCTACTTACCAATTACCTAATACCACAAGTGTCCTGGAGACTGATTCTGGATTTATGGCTTTTTGGGTGTTGTGCCGATTTAGAACAACCCCATGGCGATCATACAAGAGCCTGGTGGGCTCAGCAACATGTGAGTGAGACCATTATAGATGTTTTTATTGCCTGTGTTTATACAGTCTATGCTATTACTGGCTCTTTCTCATTCTTTTTTTGAGAATATTGAAGAGAAATTCATTCCATATTGAAAATTATATCCTATACTGAAGAGGGTCAGTGGGGAACCCCTACAAAATCCACCCACAGGTGAAAATACCAGAGCCAGGATAGGCTCTGTAGAGTGTGAGTGTTTTTTCCACATGTATTATAAATATTGTTGTGTATAAAATGTTATTACGCCAATTTATTTTATTCTTTATTTGAGGTTCCTTTGGCATTGAAGCACATATGTGTTGAAGTTAAGTATAAGTACCTTACCACTTATTTTGTACTGGAGAGCGCCACACCCCTTTTTTTGATTATATCTTTGTTTGGTGGAGTCGCTATAGGGACGGCATGTGTGGGTGTTGGGCGATTGTGCTTTATTAGGTATCCACACATCACGTATCAATTTGCGCCTTACCGTTATTGTTTCCACATCCCCATAAAGCTCGTCTGCGGTAGTGATGGGCCGAACACCCCTGTGTTCGATTCGAATTCGAACTCGAACATCCGAAAAAGTTCGAATTCGAACACAATTCGAACACAATGCAAGTCTATGGGGCTCAAAAGTTCGAAAATTAAAGTGCCCTCCAAGAGGGCATATATGCAAGATAATGGCCATAAAAGGTGTATGGGGGTCCGGGTACTGCCCTGGGGGACAGGAAACAATGAAAAACAAATAATAAAAAAACCTGTTTAAAAAAATAAATAAATGTGCACCAATTTGGATATCGACTAACTATCGAATTCGAATGGATATTGAATGGATATCGACTAACTATCGAATTTGAAATGAACTATCAAATGGATATCCATTTGATAGTTCACTTCAAATTCAATAGTTAGTCGATATCCATTTGATAGTTCATTTCGAATTCGATAGTTAGTCGATATCCATTCGATAGTTAATTTCAAATGTTAATAAAGGTGTGGGAAATGTTGAATCCCATAGGCTTGAATGTTAAAAATGGTGAGGAAAATGTTTTACCCCATAGTCTTCAATGTTAAAGGTGTTGGAAATGTTTTACACCATAGGCTTCAATGTTAAAGGTGTGGGAAATGTTTTACACCATAGGCTTCAATGTTAAAAATGGTGTGGAAAATGTTTTACCCCATAGGCTTCAATGTTAATGGTGTGGGAAATGTTTTATACCATAGGCTTCAATGTTAAAAATATTCCCGTTTTAATTCAATATCTACCAAACCGTTGCTTATAATAATCTGCAGGTAAGAGTGTCTTTATTTTTTGATTATTTAGGATTTTTTAAGCATTTTCTAGAAAAAAAATAATTTTTGGTCGAACTTTTTTCGAACGGCCCAAAAAGTTCGACGTTCGCGAACTTTCGAACAGCCGATGTTCGAATCGAACTTAGAACAGGTTCAAACCGGCAGCCCATCCTTAGTCTGCGGAAGGAAACATGAAGTTCTCCAAAATCTCCTGGTAGACGGCTGCGTTGACCCCGGGCTTAATAAAGCACAGTGGACCAACACCAGCTGATGACATGGCTCCCAAATCAACATAGACTGTGGAAACTTCACACTGGACTTCAAGTATCTTGCAGTGTGTGCCTCTCCATTCTTCCTCCATACTCTGGGTCCTTGGTTTCCAAATGAGATGTAAACGTTGCTCTCATCAGAAAAGAGGACTGTGGACCACTGAGCAACAGACCAGGTCTGTTTTTCTTTTGCCCAGGTAAGACGCTTCTGACGTTGTTTGTTGTTCAGGAATGGCTTGACAAGAGGAATACGACATTTGAAGCCCATGTCCAGGATCCGTCTGTGTGGGTGGAGGCTGTTGATGCACTGACTCCAGTCTCAGTCCAATCCTTATGTCCCCAACACTTTTGAATGGCCTTTTCCTGACAATCCTCTCCAAACTGTGGTCATCCCTGCTGCTTGTGCACCTTTTTCTTCCACACTTTTTCCTTCCACATAACATTCTATTAATGTGCTTTGATACAGCACTTTGCAAACATATAACTTATTTTGCAATTACCTTTTGAGGCTTATGGAGGGTGTCAATGATGGTTTTCTGCACAACTGTCAGGTCAGCAGTCTTTCACATGATTGTGATTCCTACTGAACCAGACTGAGGGACCATTTAAAGGCTCAGGAACCCTTTGCAGGTGTTATGGCTGAATTAGATGATTAGAGTGGGACACTTTGACCCTAGAATATTGCATCTTTCACAATCTTCTAATTTTCTGAGATTGTAAATTTGGGGTTTTCATGAGCTATAAGGCATAATCTTCACAATTATGACAAATCACGGCTTGAACTATCTTGCTTTGCATGCAATGAGTCTATCTCATATATTAGTTTCACCTTTTAAGTTGCATTACTGAAATAAATGAACTTTTGCACAATATTCAAATTTTTAGAGTTTCACCTGTATTCCAATTCATGATTTAAAACATTCATGTTTCCAGTTTGATGCCCCAACAACTTGAAATGTCACCAGTCGCCACTGGTAACACTACTGCTTACACTTACTTTACTGCTGACAATGTCTGTTCACTGGTTCCAACACTGTGAGATGACATTGGTTTGCTACTTGATGCTGATGATCTAGTGGGTCCAGTGCTGGAAGACGTATTTGGAAAACTGCTTCTTAAAGTAGTTCTTGTAGTCCCTGTTCCAGAGGAAGGCCTGGTGCTGCTATTTATTGGAGAAAGAGCGATTGTTGAAGTTGTCTTGAGCGGAGTTGTGCTTTTAGTGGTCGTTGTTGACTGACTATTGGAATTCACTGGTTGGTTGACGTTTGACAATGTTCCAGCACTAGAGAAAAAAACATATTCAGTGATCGGAAATGTCAGGTTAGCGATACAAGTATCAAGAAATGCAGGGTCGTTCATTTGTCCAGTTGGGGCAGCACCCCACCATTTGTTTGCAATTTAAAAAAAAATTAAACTATTTTATTTTATATATCTGTTTATCTGTTTTTTGTGTAATTTAACATATACCTGGTGGATAAAATTTTTTATATTCCTTTAAGCAGCTTCCTTTTCTCCTCAACTGTTGCTAGGCAGATTAAAAAAATAAAGATAATCTGATGATTTGTCTTGGACACCTTCTAGAAATCTGATAAGGGCTCTGTGGCAAGGTTCTCAGAATCATGGTCCTCAACTGTGTGGGAGCTGCTCTCTGCTGGCTAATTGAACACTGAGGGGCATCAAACAAAGCTGGCCAAAGCTAGCATTTGAGAACCAAATGTAGATCTTATCAGCTTCACTTGAACATGGTGCTGGCATTAACCCCTTAATGACCGAGAATACAGATGTAAATTGTGTATAAGCAGCAGTAAACAGTTTTTTCTTCTTTCCTACACTGACGTTTTGTATTCTTTTAGACAGCCATTTAGGGGAAATTGGGTAGGATTTGTTTTTTGTTAGTTTTTTTAGTAAATAATAATAAAATCACTTTTCACTTTAAGATTCTTTTACATTGAGTAATGTCTTGTGTTATGTATACATCTTATGGCTAAATTCTGGATTTCAATTGTAATTTGAATTTAGCCTCAAAATGGCCAATTTATTTGCCTCATTAATAGTAATACGTCTGTATGGTTTATTCCCTATATATACGATCATCCACATATTTTGGAGGTAGTAGTACCATGTAGACATATTGCAATTCATGATTTAAAACATTCATGTTTACAGTTTGGTGCCCCACCAACTTGAAATGTCACCAGACGCCACTGGTAACACTACTGCTTACACTTACTTTACTGCTGACAATGTCTGTTCACTGGTTCCAACACTGTGAGATGACATTGGTTTGCTACTTGATGCTGATGATCTAGTGGGTCCAGTGCTGGAAGACGGATTTGGAAAACTGCTTCTTAAAGTAGTTCTTGTAGTCCCTGTTCCAGAGGAAGGCCTGGTGCTGCTATTTATTGGAGAAAGAGCGATTGTTGAAGTTGTCTTGAGCGGAGTTGTGCTTTTAGTGGTCGTTGTTGACTGACTATTGGAATTCACTGGTTGGTTGACATTTGACAATGTTCCAGCACTAGAGAAAAAAACGTATTCAGTGATCGGAAATGGCAGGTTAGGGATACAAGTACCAAGCAATGCTGGCTCGTTCATTTGTCCAGTTCGGGCAGCACCCCACCATTTGTTTGCAATTTAAAAAAAATCCAACTACATTATTTTATATTTCTGTTTATCTGTTTTTTGTGTAATTTAACATATGCCTGGTGGATAATTTTTTTTATATTCCTTTAAGCAGCTTCCTTTTCTCCTCAACTGTTGGTAGGCAGATTAAAAAAAAAAAAAGATAATCTGATCATTTGTCTTTGACACCTTCTAGAAATCTGATAAGGGCTATGTGGCAAGGTTCTCAGAATCATGGTGTCAACTGTGTGGGAGTCGCTCTCTGCTGGCTAATTGAACACTGAGGCTCATCAAACAAAGCTGGCCAAAGCTAGCATTTGAGAAACAAATGTAGATCTTATCAGCTTCACACAAACATGTAGCCTGCCTTAACCCTTTAATGACAGAGAATACAGATGTTAGTTGTGTATAAGCAGCAGTAAACATTTTTTTCCCCTTTCATACACTGAAGAGTTGTATTCCTGGACACAGTCATTTATGGGAAATTAGGTAGGAATTTGTTTTTTTTTAGTAAATAATAAAAAAATCACTTTTAGATTCCTTTACAATGAGTAATGTGTTATTTATACTGTACATCTTTTGGCTAAATTCTGGATTTCACTTGTAATATGAATTTCAATTTAGCCTCAAAATGGCCAATTTATTTTCCTCATTAATAGGAATATTCCTGTATGGTTTATTCCCTATATATACAATCGTCCACATATTTTGGAGGGTAGTACCATGTAGACATATTCCTATTCATGAGTAAAAATATTCATGCTTCCTGTCTGGTGCCCCACCAACTTGAAATGTCGCCAGCCACCACTGGTAACACAACTGCTTACACTTACTTCACTGCTGACAATGTTTGGTCATTGATTCCGACGCTCCGAGTTGAAGATGGTTTCGTACTTGATGAATATCCAGTAGACCTGGTGCTGGAAGACGGATTTGAATAACTGGTTCTTAAAGTTGTACTTGTGGTCCCTGTTCCAGAGGAAGGCTTGGTGCTACCATTTGTTAATATATTTGTATTGGATGAGGACATTGTGTTCCCACTTGGCACTGAATGATTTATGGCTCCCGTACTAGACGTAGTCATTGTCTTAATTTGTCTGGTAGTTCCTACACTAGATGATGTCATACTTTTATTGTTTGTTGACGAGACAGTAAAAGCCATTGTGTTTGAGGAAGGCATAGGCTTTGTGTTTGTTACCAACCGACTGGTGGTTCGTACACTGGACGATGTCATTGCCTTATTGCTTGTAGTCAAATTACCTGAGGTCATAATACTCAAGGAAGGTATAGTCTTGGTGTTTGTTACTGATGGACCTATAGTTCTACTGGATGATGTTGACACTGTTATATAGCTTGATCCAGTACGACTAGTTGCCCCTGTATTGATGGAAGCCAGTGTCTTACTAGTTGATATTGAGTTTCTTGTTGTCATAGTGCTGCTAAATGGAAAAGATATGGTATTTCTAGATGGAAGTGACTGACTATTGGTGCCAACACTATGAGAAGTCAATGGCTTACTGCCGGTTAAAGGTTGCCCGTTGTTTAGAGCATTCGAAGCGGACACTGGGTTCTCAAGCGACGTGTTACTTTTGGTGGTCTGACCGCTCAAGAAAGGTTTACTCGTTGGTCCGTAATTTCTCGTAGTCCCTGTTATAGACACTGGCATCATAGCTATGGTTGATGTTCTGTTCTTAGTAAACCCTGATGATGATACAGACGAGCTTATCCCATTACCAAGAGTCGTCTTTGTCGTTCTTGATAACGTATTATGGCTGCTTGTGTTGCTCATGGGGGGTGAGTACTTAGTGGTGTTACTACTGGATACGGAAGTGGTCTTGCTGCTGCTTGGCACTGATTGCTGAGGTCGTGTGACCGTAGACAGTGGAGTTGCACTACTCACTGGTGGATTCACTGGTGGTTTGTGTATGAGGTTGTTGATTCCCGTACCGATGGATCCAAAGGAAGCTAGGATTTCTTTAATGAGGTTAATGATGTCTTCCTGGCTTTGTGCGCTACTGGCAGCTGGAATGACTAAGAGACACAGAAAAATGAAGAAAAAAAGATAATGCATGAAATAGTAAAATAATAGCAGTCTACACATCTTAAGTTTTACACTGTGCAACAATAAAATAAAATGCTGACCGAGTACTGAATGTTTTTTGCTGCATCGTATTTTAAAATCAAAATCATTACTAATTTTTAAAGAAATAATGCGGACTAGAGGGACACACTAATGATTATTAAAGTGAGCATTAAAAAAAATCTATTCTAGTAAAAGAAGCATTTTATAAATTTGAACTGTATTCATATTTTGTGCGTACATAATCCTATTAACTGTAAAGGGAAACTCTACTCATCCCGATCACTTTAGTGTTCCAAAGCGCTATGGCATTTGTGTACGTAAAGTTTGCAAGCCCAGTAGTGCAATGCATGCTGCGGTTCCTACACTACACTAGTTGTATAGGATCTCAAATTGTGCAGAAAATGTTCAGGGACTTCTGGGCTTGGGAGTCCATTAGCTGAGGAGGAGGAGCTGCGTGTGGCGAGGAACAAAAAAATGTAAAATAATTGTGCAGATGCTGTCAACAGGATTTACCCTATTATTTAACCCCGTCACTAGCGAGTTAGAGAAATCTCAGGCTTCAAAGGCACCATCTGGTACCCCGGTAACGAGAAATGTCGATCTGTTGATCTGCAGCCCAAAAGCAAATGAAACTAGTTTGCAGCAAACTAATTTAGTTTGCTTTTGGGCTGCAGAAGGTGCCCCCAAAGTTTTAGCCCTGTGGGCATAATGTCCAAAGTGCTAAAACTGTGTAAAATCGTCTGATGATGCCCTGACATTGGGCTTTCAGCAGCCGATGCAGGAAAAAAAGAAGAAATTAGACCTGTAGCTCAAACTGCTGTAACTCAGTTTGGATGTAGAGGGCGCCATCTACTGGCCAAAATAGCTTATTTACAGAAAGAAAGAAAATGGGTATAAGCTCAAATATTTGTTATTGTATAATTAATTAAAAAAGATTTTTCAAAAAGCCACTGGTTTCTGACAATGTTGGTAGTGAAGGGGTTAAGGGAAAATGAAGGGAATTCTATTTTCAATAGTGTATCCATTTAAGTATCTCTGTTTGACTGTAGCCCTTTGATCTTTGTCTTTGTGGATCGGTGAGGGCGGAGGAAGAAAGAGGAGGGTTGAGGAAGAGTCTGTTAGGGTGACTGGTAGCTAAGGTAATATAAAGAGAACTGGACAGTCTATGCCTCTCATTTGGCCATGGCAGGAGTGGGGGCTCTAGATAGGTGGAGTATGGCTGAGCTGGACTGTATGAATATTGGCAGTGGGATTGGGGAGAGACAACTCGGTTTAAGAGGGACAGTGGAAAGTGAGTCTTAAATGGGACAATGTTGGGGAACTGGAGATACAAAGGAGCTATCTTGTTCTAAAAGATCTTTAACCCTTTCACTACCAAGATCTATTACACTCAATCTTCAAAAGCAATCGCAGGTGCCCTTATATAAAAAAAAATAATTTGTGGCTTAATTCTGGACCAATGCAAAGGAATTTTGTTTATTGCAAGTGAATTCATCTTGCCTGTGGGCTCCGGAACCTGCTCTTGAAATTTCAGCGCCTCGGACATGACAGCCGAATTGTTGAATTTGAAAAGCTTGGAGGTTCCTTTTTGCCTTCACGGAAACACGGATCTCAAAGCTAAAATGTTCATGTAGCAGCACTTTTTGGCCAGCAGAGGGAACCCTCTGTCAAATGGGTTTACATACAGTGTACATACACAGTGGGAGCCTCTATATATTTATTGTCCTCCACCATAACCCTTGTAAGTACTGATTTACCCTAGGGGTCCAAGCATCCACTGCAACTGGTCATCATGCCTACCTCCTAGCTGATGAGGGTCCAATAAACCCGAAGCAGCGCTGTCCTAGGAGTGGCTTTGACCAGTTGCATAAACCTTATCTCTGCTACAAAGTCACAGTATGGCATAGCATTGATTTTAGGGTTCTGTGTAATAACAGATCCAGGATGCATAAAAGTGAGACAGAGGTAATTTGCATATCCTACCCAGAATTCCTTGCTGCATATGGGGAATGTGGCACAGGAACTCTGGGATTCAATTCTTTGAATTGCTGTGATGTGCAAGTGGCTTCTGCAATAATAAACACACTTATTATAGCGTGGAGGCTTTATATCTCACTTTTAGTCCTCCACCACAACCCTTGTAGACTATATATATATATAGTGTGTCTACAAGAGTTGTGGTGGAGGACTAAAAGTGAGATAAAAAGCCTCCATGCTATAATAAGTGTGTTTATTATTGCAGAAGCCACTTGCACATCACAGCAATTCAAAGAATATATATATACACACACTGTGTGGCTAATAGAGAGTGGTTTTCCATAAAACTACTGGGTCCAGCAGGATAAATGTATGTGTGTGTGTATGCACTTAATCAGTGTGATGGGGAAAAAACACTGAATATTAGAAGCCTCCTTTCTATCTGAACCCCTTTCCTCTCCGAAACTGAGCTGTCAATCACACAGCTCAATGTTTAATCCCTCCCATGAAAGAGAGGACGCAAAAAACATGGCCGCCTCCATGAGAAGGGCAAGCAAATTATGAGCTACGAAAACGGACAAAACTCCATTGGAAGCTGCGAAATAAAACCGATTACTGGTTAAATTAATTCACAACAAAACACATAATAAAAATCTCTATAACACACTGTAAGGCCGGGAAGTGATGTAGCCAATCAGAATGCCCCAAAACACATCAGTCACAGCAACACGTTTTTCTTCTGGGCAGAACAAGAGGTTCTAGGGGTTTCGTATCAGCTGTAGGTACACGGCCCCCTTCTATATTGCAGCTTTCGAATGGAGACCAGGAAGACGCAGGGACCTCGCAGGCATGGTCACCAAAGTCCAAGCTAATGAGAAGAAGCTGACGATTTAGCTAGTGGCTTATTTTTCCCGTTTGTTTTTCGAGGCTTATAAGATTTTGGAAATCTCTTTGCCAGGTTATAACAATTTCCAAAAGATAAAAATAACCATATACTGTGAAAAATAACACGTGGAAACAGGTAGCTACGATACAGGGACAGCAAGTTACTTTATTTATATTATTAATAATAATAATATTCTTTTTTGTTATTATTATTATTATTAAATGATACAAATATTGACAGAGACAAGAAACAAGACAACATAAAAACACAAACAGCTCAAGCTGGTTAACCAAGTCTCAGTTTTACATCAATAATATAATATTAATAATATATTGTTATATATTTAATTAAAAAATAATATTTTACTTGTAATAATATAGTAATAAACAGATACTTTGTAGGCATGCACACACTGCAGACACACACAACAGGCATATTGCAGACGCACACAGAGAGGGTGCAACGAACACACACGCAAAATAAGTGCAATTCAAATGTTCCGAGGACAGATATAATACAGATACAGTTAAGGGGTTATTCAAGGAGCGGCAAAATTTCAGTGCTCTTTCATTCAACGCACTTTGGCGACCTCAATTCACCAACCCTGCTGAGAATTCAGCATTCACCACAGGGTCCCCGAAGTACCCTGAATCGATCTGCCAAACGCCGCAGATAAACCTGCCGAATCAATTTGATAAACCGCCAAACAAATCTGAAAAATCACCAAAAAAATACTGAACGCAGCCGGCAACCCGCTGAACAGACTGTTGAACGTATCCGCAAACTGCCGACAACCCGTCAAACAGAACGCTGCCCGTAAAAGCCGACCAGCCGCAGAACAGCGGTAATATAAAAAACAATAACAAAAAAAGGTCATTTTAAAAGGTCATTTTATAAAAAAAACAATGCATGAACATAATATATAAGGCCCTTTGAATAACAATAAAAAGATATAGAATAATTTTTTTTTTTTTTAAAAAAATCTGAATATAAAATTTTGCAGAATAAATCCCAAAAATGCCTAAATTTTTTAAAAAAAATATAATATATAAAGAGACTTTTTGCTGCAATGAAAATAATAAACGGTTGAATAAATAATTAATAAAAAGGGGGAATATTTTTAACATTGAAGCCTATGGTGTGTGCCTGGTTAAACCTGCCGAACTAAACCATCGAACATCAGGGCATTTCACTGACATTTCTCTGCTGTTCGGTGTCTCTGAATAGATTAACCATTGCTTCTCTATGGGGACTTTCACTGCCGCCGAACAGGCAACGTATTTTGCCTGCTTTCTGAATAGCTGAATGACCACGAAATTGCACCTTATGGGGAAATTCACTGTTCGGCGCAATTCGGAGCCAATTCAGCTCTTTTTGAATAACCCCTTTAGGGCAGGTGTTTCACAGCACTGCTAATATACATGGTGAGGAGAAGGGGGGTGTGAGGATCCTGAGGACGAGCAACGACACTAGTGGCCTGCTCTACGGTGGGGCCGCTCAGGTCTCACAAGGTTTTAGCCTGATTGTGCAATTACAGGGATGAATGCTCCATATGCAAATCAGTCTGCTCTCACCCAATGAGGGTGGCCAGTACTGACTGCCAAGGACGTCATCCCTGCACGAGAGGTGCAGCAACCCCCGACGATCGTTTCGGCCTTGTTAGGCCTCGTCAGGAGGGTATAGCTCCCCCACCATAGAGCAAGCCACTAGTGCTGTTGCTCGTTCTCAGGATCCTCACACACCCCCCTTCTCCTCACTATTAGTCTACAGGGCCATCCAGACGTGGACCCCTTGCTTGGTGTGCCTAGAGGGGTGTCAGCTATACCCTCCTGACGAGGCCTAACAAGGCCGAAACGGATCGTCGGGGGTTGCTGCACCTCTCGTGCAGGGATGACGTCCTTGACAGTCAGTACTGGTCACCCTCATTGGGTGAGAGCAGACTGATTTGCATATGGAGCATTCATCCCTGTAATGGCACAATGGAGCTAAAACCTTGTGAGACCTGAGCGGCCCCACCGTAGAGCAGCCACTAGTGCTGTTGCTCGTCCTCAGGACCCTCACAAACACCCCTCTTCCCCTGCTAATATACATGCACACATACTGAGCAGGTGCAATGCCGTCCATCCGGCACACATACAAAGAACAGGCACAATACAGACAAGTATGCAAAGGTTCAAAACAGATACAAACAGATACATACCGCCAGGCCGGCCTTGTATTCCTGGACACATATAATGTATTCATGCTGATGGGCAATGCATGAAAAATGCCACCCCACATCATGTATAATCCATACGCTGCAGGTATGAAATCAACGAGGAATCCCTGGTGACCTGCCTTGATTTCCTTCCTGCAGCATATGAATTATGTTGCAGGGCAGCACTTTTACCTGTGCTCTCCCTCTGCCTGAAATATGTGTCCAGGGCTGATCTGGCGACCCTAGGTACAACACGGGCTGCCACTCACAAAATGCAGAAATGCTTGCACCGGAAAAGCTCTGTCAAACTCAAGCCACAGTTTCATTAGGTTAATAGATATTACGCAGAAGGACTAGTAGGAGCACTAACCGCTGAACTATCTCACCACAACATGCATGTTTGAGCTTACCAGCTATAAAAACGCAAAGCCACAGGATCCTCATCGTGCAGGTCCAACAAATATTTCTATTTTCAAAAAACAAGATAATGTCCCATTGCTGTTTGTATTTATACAGCTCTAGGGAGGGGAGCAGAGGCGTTACTCAAACACAACACAATATACTATGCAGCAAGAAAAAAAAGAGATTGATCTTAAGCTTCACTTAAGGGTGAGGTTTGTATAGATACATTAAAAAGTAAATAGGCAGGCATCGCTGGGGACGGGGACTCGGCTAAACCAGTTGACGTGGAAAAAAAAAACATTATGTGTCGTTCGAAACGAAACTTCAATGAAAAATAGTACAATGTAAGCACGTGATGTAATTCACATGTCATCCCAAGGGCTTAAAAGTGAGAGAGGCTGTCATCGGATAATGTCACCATACCATGGGCGGACAGCCTTGAGAATGAAAAATATCATGAGCAAGAGGAAGTGATTATGAGAGTCTTTGTATCACTTGCGCGGACCAGTGGAGAGACACCCCGATTTCCAGACCTTCCCTTTCTCTGTACCAGTGAATATCCAGCACTGGCTTGAGGCGCTTACACCTAATCACCTGTCACAGTCATTGCGTTATTTAATGTGTCGTCTCATTACTATTATTTCTATTTAAACAAGAATTCTAGGGTAAAGTAATACATTCATAGCAGCTTTTGCAGAAATGTATTTTGGAGCTTGGGTACCCCCAAATTATCCGTCATCTTCCCACATGCAGCCCAGCGCATCTATAAATGAATGCATACACAAGCCAGCTAGCTAATTATCATTATCCGTCATTAAGATAATCATCGGAATGACTAGGTATCATATTTATTGTCAATTAACATGGAAAACATATGTTTGATCACCTTAGTACAGCCCCAGTGCCCAAACACAGTCACCTGCTAGAGCTGCCACATCACTCATGTTTTCCTGGATGCAGATAATTCATTCATGCTGATGGGTAGTGCAGGAAAAATGCCACCCCTTAGCATGAGGAATCCATACGCTGCAGATAAGGCCTCAAAAAGGAATCCGCAGGTGACCTGCCTTGCTTTCCTTCCTGCTGCATATGAATTACGCATGTTGCAGGGCAGCACGTTTCCCTGTGCTCTCCTTCTGTATGAAACAGTAATGTGTGTCCAGGAAAACATAGCCAATCTGACAACACTATCACCTACACAGCATGTGCCTACATGCCTGCACTGTGATTACCTGTGCTGTGCCTGCCTGCCGCACTGTGCCTGTCTGTGCTGTGTGTACTTTTGCTGTGCCTGCTGCAAGGTGCCTGTGCTGTGAGTGCCTGTCTTGTGTCTGCTGCACTGTGCCTGCATGTTCTGTTGCTGCACTATACCTACCTGGCTTGTGCCTGCTTGAGCTGTGCTTGCCTGTGCTTTGCTTGCCTCTGTGCCTGCCTGCCTGCATGTGCAGTATCTGCTGCACCGTGCTTGCCTGTGCTATGCCTGCTGCACTATACCTGCCTGGGTTGGGCCTACTTGAGCTGTGCTTTCCGGTGCTTTGCTTGGCTTTGTGCCTGCCTGCATGTGCAGTATCTGCTGCACTGTGCTTGCTTGTGTGCTATGCCTGCTGCGCTACACCTGCTTGATCTGAGCCTGCCAGTGTTGTGCTTGCCTGAGCTGGGCCTACCAGCATTGTGCCTACCTGTGCTTTGCCTGTCTCTGTGCCTGCCGGCCTGCCTGCAATGTGCATGCTACACTGTGCCTGCCTATTTTGTGCTTTTCCATGCGGCACCTTCTGTGCTGTCTCTGCCTGTACTATGCTTGCTGTGGTGTCTTCACTCTACTTGCCTGTACATTGCCTGCATTCGCTGTGCCTACTACACTGTGCCTGCCTATGCTGTACCTTCCTGTGCTGCACCTTCTGCCCTGCTCCTGCCTGTAGTGTGCTTGCTGTGTTGTCTTCACTGTATATGCCTGTGTTGTGCCTGCTGTGCTATTTCCTCCTAGAATTTTATGAAACAGTCAATTAATCATTTGTCTAGATTCATGATTTATTGGTTGTCAAACCAGAACTGAATTACACAATCACAGCACAAAATACATGAGAAACAAAACATAGAAACATAGAAACATAGAAAAATGTCGGCAGATAAGAACCTTTCGGCCCATCTAGTCTGCCCAATTACATGGATACTTAACCTGGATTTATCTTTTGTTTAGGATAGCCTTATGCCTATCCCATGCTTGCTTAAATTCAATTACTGTTTTGGCCTCTACCACTTCTACTGGAAGACTGTTCCATGTATCCACCACCCTCTCAGTAAAATAATGTTTCCTGATGTTACTTTTAAACATTTGCCCCTCTAATCTAAGACTATGTCCTCTTGTTTTGCTATTTTGTTTCCTTTTAAATATACTCCCTTCCTCTACCTTGTGGATTCCCTTTACGTATTTAAATGTTTCTATCATATCTCCTCTGTCTCGTCTTTTTTCCAAGCTGTACATGTTAAGATCATTAAGCCTTTCCTGGTAACTTTTCTCCTTCAAGCCGTACACCATTTTAGTAGCCCTTCTCTGAACTCTCTCTAAGATGTCTATATCCTTCTGGAGATACGGTCTCCAGTACTGCACACAGTACTCCAAGTGAGGTCTCACCAGTGCTCTGTACAGTGGCATGAGCACTTCCCTTTTCCTACTGCTAATACCTCTCCCTACACAACCAAGCATTCTGCCAGCATTTCCTGCTGCTCTATTACATTGACTACTTACCCTTAGATCCTCTGAAATAATGACCCCTAAATCCCAACCCTCAGATGTTGAGGTTAGGACTGTATCAAATATTCTATATTCAGCCCTTGGGTTTTTACGTCCCAGGTGCATTATCTTGCACTTATCCACATTAAAACTCAATTGCCACAGCTCCCACCATTTTTTTAGTTTACCTAAATCATTTGTCATTTGGCTGATCCCTCCAGGAACGTCAACCCTGTTGCAAATCTTTGTGTCATCAGCAAAAAGACATACTTTACCATTAATACCTTCTGCAATATCACTAATAAAAATATTAAATAGAATGGGTCCAAGTACTGACCCCTGAGGTACCCCACTGGTAACAAGACCTTGCGCCGAATAAACTCCATTTACCACAACCCTCTGTTGCCTGTCACTCAGCCACTGCCTAATCCATTCAACAATATTGGAATCCAAACTCAAAGATTGCAATTTATTGATAAGCCTTCTATGCGGAACAGTATCAAAAGCCTTACTGAAATCTAAATAAGCAATGTCTACTGCACCACCTGTGTCTATTATTTTTGTTACCCAATCAAAAAAATCAATAAGATTAGTTGACCACGCCACGACCCTCTTACCGTTATGCCGTGCGGTGTCCTGTCAGCTGCACTATAGAGGCACAATGCAGCCTACACAATGCCAGTCAGCGGCTGCAATAGGCAGTAAAATGCTATCATAGAAGTGTTAAGTCTGTGCTGAGACCGTCTGTGGAACATGTTTACAAACTTGTAGTAGTTCAAACTCAGACATAAAGACACATGAAGGCCTACAGACAGGTCCAGACTGTGGTGCATGTTGGCCCAGTGAGGGAGCAGTGTTGAAGGTGGGCTGGGGGGTGGATTCTGCCATGCAGAAGTGGATCCAGAACTCAATCCAAGATTGTGCACTCCAGCAATTTTGATGTAAAGCAAAATATATTGTTCGGAGCTCTGACATCTGATGACTGAAGAGATTCGAGAACAGAAAAGAAGAAGAAACTAATTCGCAATAACTAATCAAAATGAAATAACGAAATGATATTAAATAACGAATAACTAATGATCCAAAATAACGAATCAAAATGAAATAATGAATCAATATGGAATAAAAAATAACTAATCATCCAAAATAATGAATCAAAATGAAATAACGAATCAATACAAAATAACAAATAATTAATCATTCGAAATAACTAATCAAAATGAAATAATTAAAAACTAATTATCCGAAATAACAAATCAAAATGAAATAACGAATCAATATGAAGTAACAAACAACAAATCATCCAATATAATGAATCAAAATTAAATGACAAATCAAAATGAAATAACGAATCGATATAAAATAACGAATAATCATTTGAAATAATGAATCAAAATGAAATAACAAATCAAAATGAAATAACGAATCGATATGAAATAACAAATAACTAATCATCCGAAATAATGAATCAAAATGAAATAACAAATCAAAATGAAATAACGAATCATTATGAAATAACGAATCGATATGAAATAACAAATAACTAATCATCCGAAATAATGAATCAAAATGAAATAACAAATCAAAATGAAATAACAAATCAAAATGAAATAACGAATCGATATGAAATAACAAATAACTAATCATCCGAAATAATGAATCAAAATGAAATAACAAATCAAAATGAAATAAGAAATAACTAATTGTCCGAAATAACAAATCACTTTAACATAATGAACTCACCTAAACAAATTAACAAACTTAACGAATGCATCTTAAACAAAACGAAACAATTTTTTTCCTTGTCCACATGTCTACGAATACACACATAAATACGCTCCATGTAGGGAAGTCGTGGACAGACATCTCCCCAGACGTCTTAGGCCAGTGTCAGACGACCGCACTAGGTGCGCCCATACTGACGTGGCTTCCATTGTCTGTCGCAGTGTTGCGACACTGTGACCGGGCCGGCCAGACGCTAGGACGCGCGTTGACGGAACTGCAAAGCGCGATCCTCCATAGATGGTTCAAGTCTTGCAGCGTGGAGCGCATTAACTGTGCTCAGAGTGGAAGGAACGTCCCCTCTCACGGCCCTCTTCTGCTCTTCAAAATGCTCGTCTGACACTGGCCTCAGGCAGCATCACAAACTTTTGTGCAATTTATAGCAATAACAATTTTTAACTTGGATTTTTTTGTTTCTTTGTACATTGTACATGGTCAGGTTTGTCATCTCTTGCATGACTAGACCCCGGGCCTTTGGGTGTCTGGAATCAGAGATACAGGGTCCAAAGGTTCAAAGGTCCCCTGCATCACCTACAATGAGCATGCAGCGTGCACGCGGGGGGGGGGGACCTGTGCTCCTCTTTGGATCCACCAGTGGATGAGACATTTCCGTCAGGGATGCATATACTGCAAGCACAGGCGTTGTATTAGGGTGTGCAGTCATGGAACATTTATTAGCTGAAAACTTATGTTTAGAAGATTTTGCAGAAAATGCACATTTTTCATTAGAAATAACAAACCTGTAATCAGAGATACTGTCAGATTTTATATTAATCATCATGAACCAGATAAAGGACATCAAAAATATCAATGAAGGAGGTGAAAGAGGACCTCTTCACTCAGCATTAGGGTGTGCCTGGGCACACCACCTGCGCTCACCTAAGACTGCAAGTGAGATCTAGTCTCTCTGCATTTTCGGCAGTGACGTAGTTAAATAATATATCGCTGGACTAGCAGCACTTTCCCAGTTGACCTTAAGTTTACATTCTCTACTCGTGCACACTTTTGTGTCAGGATGACGTTACAGGATCGAGCACTGGTTCAGCGGAAAAAACGAATTAATAATAAAAACGCACTCTGCTCTGTTTACATATAAATGTTCATTTATTTTTATTGTAGCGAAGAAAACTATAAACCGTTATCGGCAGAAGCCTAAAATCATTTTAACAGTTTTTAAAGTCCGATATAAACTAAAAAGGCGATAAACTTAAAAACACCCAACATTCCATTAAACTAACAAAACAGCTGTAAAGATCTCAGCTTTGTTTAAAGGGATTTGAACGTCTAGAAATATATTTTTTATAAATTGACATTTAAACACTTTTATACCTATAGACAAACTAGAAAAAAGTTTTAAAAAAGGGTAATTTTTTTTTATTTTCTTGCTTTAAACGCTGTCATTTCATCTTCTCTAGTGACGCCCCTCAGCTATGAAGGTCTCATATAAAACATGGAAGTCTTTCCTACCAGTGCACTTAAGAAATGTGCATATTGTTATTTATATAGTGCCAACATACTCCGCAGCGTTGAACGGCGGGTACAATATAGACATATTCCGCAGCGCTGAACCAGGGGCCACAATACATTGAGACCAAACAATATTTGATAAACTAGTACAGGATGAAACGAGAGCCCTATTCCCATGGGAATTTACAATCTAGAAGGGTTGGTGGTGGAAACAGGAGGAGAGGACTGCAAGGTGAGAGTGATGGATTGCAAGGTGAGAGTGATGGACTGCAAGGTGAGGTGATGGACTGCAAGGTGAGAGTAATGGGTTGCAAGGTGAGAGTGATGGGCTGCAAGGCGAGAGTGATGGGCTGTAAGGTGAGAGTGATGGGCTGCAAGATGAGAGTGATGGACTGCAAGGTGAGGTGATGGACTGCAAGGTGAGAATGATGGACTGGATGGTGAGAGTGATGGGCTGCAAGGTGGGAGTGATGGACTGGTGAAAGTGATGGACTGGTTGGTGCAGTGAGGTGTATTATTGAGTCGGGTGGTAGGCTTCCATGTATATGAATGGCTTAAGGAAGCATTTGAAGAACGGGAAACTAGGGGGAAAGTCTGACCGTATGAGGGAGAGCGTTCCAGAGGACGAGGGTTGCGGGGGAGAAATCCTGCAGTGTATCATGGGAAGAGGTGATGCGGGGAGAAGCTGGGTGCCGGTCACTGTTTGACCTTAGGGAGCGGGCTGGGGTGTATTTGGTGATTAGTGAGGACAGGTAGTGGGGCGCTGAGTTAGTGAGGGTTTTGTAGGTCAGGGTAAGGAGTTTGAATTTAATTCTGCAGTGGATGGGGAGCCAGTGAAGGGACTCGCAGAGGGGAGTGGCAGAGACAGAGCGGTGGGTGAGGTGGATGGGGAGCCAGTGAGGGGACTAACAGAGAGGAGTGGCAGAGACAGAGCGGCGGGTGAGGTGGGTGGGGAGCCATTGAAGGGACTCGCAGAGAGGAGCAGCAGAGACCGAGCGGTAGGTGAGGTGGATGGTGAGCCAGTGATGGGATTCGAAGAGAGGAGCGGCAGAGACAGAGTGGCAGGTGAGGTGGATGGGGAGCCAGTGAAGGGACTCGCAGAGAAGAGCAGCAGAGACAGAGCGGCGGGTGAGGTGGATGGGGGGCCAGTGATGGGACTCGAAGAGAGGAGCGGCAGAGACAGAGCGGCAGGTGAGGTGGATGGGGGGCCAGTGAAGAGACTCGCAGAGAGGAGCGGCAGAGACAGAGTGGCAGGTGAGGTGGATGGGAAGCCAGTGATGGGACTCGAAGAGAGGAGCAGCAGAGACAGAGCGGCAGGTGAGGTGGATGGGGAGCCAGTGATGGGACTCAAAGAGAGGAGCAGCAGAGACAGAGCGGCAGGTGAGGTGGATGGGGAGCCAGTGAAGAGACTCACAGAGAGGAGCGGCAGAGACAGAGCGGCGGGTGAGGTGGATGGGGAGCCAGTAATGGGACTCGAAGAGAGGAGTAGTAGAGACAGAGCGGCGGGTGAGGTGGATGGGGAGCCAGTGATGGGACTCGAAGAGAGGAGCGGCAGAGACAGAGCGGCGGGTGAGGTGGATGGGGAGCCAGTGATGGGACTCGCAGAGAGGAGCGGCAGAGACAGAGCGGCGGGTGAGGTGGATGGGGAGCCAGTGAAGGGACTCGCAGAGAAGAGCAGCAGAGACAGAGCGGCGGGTGAGGTGGATGGGGGGCCAGTGATGGGACTCGAAGAGAGGAGCGGCAGAGACAGAGCGGCAGGTGAGGTGGATGGGGGGCCAGTGAAGAGACTCGCAGAGAGGAGCGGCAGAGACAGAGTGGCAGGTGAGGTGGATGGGAAGCCAGTGATGGGACTCGAAGAGAGGAGCAGCAGAGACAGAGCGGCAGGTGAGGTGGATGGGGAGCCAGTGATGGGACTCAAGAGAGGAGCAGCAGAGACAGAGCGGCAGGTGAGGTGGATGGGGAGCCAGTGAAGAGACTCACAGAGAGGAGCGGCAGAGACAGAGCGGCGGGTGAGGTGGATGGGGAGCCAGTAATGGGACTCGAAGAGAGGAGTAGTAGAGACAGAGCCGTGGGTGAGGTGGATGGGGAGCCAGTGATGGGACTCGAAGAGAGGAGCGGCAGAGACAGAGCGGCGGGTGAGGTGGATGGGGAGCCAGTGATGGGACTCGCAGAGAGGAGCGGCAGAGACAGAGCGGCGGGTGAGGTGGATGGGGAGCCAGTGAAGAGACTCGCAGAGAGGAGCGGCAGAGACAGAGCAGCAGGTGAGGTGGATGGGAAGCCAGTGAAGGGACTTGCAGAGAGGAGCGGCAGAGACAGAGGGGCGGGTGAGGTGGATGGGGAGCTAGTGATGGGACTTGCAGAGAGGAGCGGCAGAGACAGAGCGGCATGTGAGGTGGATGGGGGCCAGTGAAAAGACTCGCAGAGAGGAGCAGCAGAGACAGAGCGGCGGGTGAGGTGGATGGGGAGCCAGTGAAGGGACTCACAGAGAGGAGCGGCAGAGACAGAGTGGCAGGTGAGGTGGATGGGGAGCCAGTGAAGGGAATCGTAGAGGGGAGTGGCGGGTGAGGTGGGGTGAGCTGGGTGGAGTAGAGGTAATGTCACTGCTCTGCGTGGAGAGAGTCTGTGGAGTCATGAGTTCGATCCCAGCGAGCAACCTCTCCAGTAAGTGTCCTTGGCAAGACACCTAACGGTACATACTCGCCACCCAGGACATACTTGAAAATGCTAGAGATCTCAATGTATCCTTCCTGGTAAAATCCTTTCTCAAAAAAAAGTGAAGGGACTCACAAGGGGAGCAGCAGAGACAGAGCGGCAGGTGAGGTGAATTAGCCTGGCAGAGGCAATTAGGATAGACTGTAGGTGGCGGGAGATAGGGAGGCCAGCAAGAGCATTGTTACAGTAATCAAGCTGTAGCCGGGAGATTACAAGGGAGTAGATGAGTTGCTTTGTGGTGTCAGTGATAAGAGATGGGCGAATTCTGAAAATATTACGTAGTTGGTATCGGCAGGAGGAGGAAAGAGACTGAATGTGGGGGATGAAGGAAAGAGCTGAGTCGAGTGTAACTCCGAGACAGCGAACCTGGCTAGATGGGGAGATAGTGATACCATCAACCATGATGGAGATGTCAGGAGGAGGGGAGGCAATAGAAGGAGGAATTAGTAGAAGCTCAGTCTTGGACATACTATGCAATAAACAAAATAAACTCAAAACAGCTAAGGGTTATTCAAAGAGAATCGAAAAGCCACCGCACGTTTGGTGACTTTTCGTTCCCTTCAGTTCGGTTCGATTTGGCAATCCCATTTCAGCAACCTGATTTTCAGCGTTCGGTTCCCTTTCGGGAGCCATTCAGATCTCTTTGAATAACCCTGAGCTGTTAATGTGATAACGTGAATAAAAGTGAATAATGATCAAAAAAGAGTAAAACCAATACTTATATAGTCAGATCCAGAAATATTGGGACATGGACACAATTGTAACATCTTTGGCTCTATACACCACCACAATGGAGATGGAATGAAACAAACACAATGTGCTTTAACTGCAGACTGTCAGCTTTAATTTGAGGGTATGTACATCCAACTCAGGTGAACGGTGTAGGACTTACAGCAGTTTGCAGATGTGCCTCTCACTTGTTAAGGGACCAAAAGTAATGGGACAGAATAATAATCATAAATCAAACTTTCCCTTCTTAATACTTGGTTGCAAATCCTTTGCCGTCAATCACAGCCTGAAGTCTGGAACGCATAGACATCACCAGACACTGGGTTTCATCCCTGGTGATGCTCTGCCAGGCCTCTACTGCAACTGTCTTCAGTTCCTGCTTGTTCTTGGGGCATTTTCCCTTCAGTTTTGTCTTCAGCAAGTGAAATGCATGCTCAATGGGATTCAGGTCAGGTGATTGACTTGGCCATTGCATAACATTCCACTTCTGTCCCTTCAAAAACTCTTTGGTTGCTTTTGCAGTATGCTTTGGGTCATTGTCCATCTGCACTGTGAAGCGCCGTCCAATGAGTTCTGCAGCATTTGGCTGAATGTGAGCAGATAATATTGCCCCAAACACTTCAGAATTCATCCTGCTGCTTTTGTCAGCAGTCACATCATCAATAAATACAAGAGAACCAGTTCCATTGGAAGCCATACATGCCCACGCCATGACACTACCACTAGGGATGAGCTGTTCGGTTTGATCGGTTCGGAGTTCGATTCGAACATCGCCTGTTCGCATGTTCGCGAACTACGAACATTTCCGCGTGTTCGCCGCATGTTCGCCCACAATGGACCACAATGCACTTTTCCACTGGCATGAAGCTTGTAATTGGCTACAGCCTTGCATCTGACCACAGGTCAGGTGCAAGACAGGTTCAAGACTATGCCAATCACGGCTCAGAGTCCTGATTGGGCAAATTTTGCCAAATCATGGGCTCACAGAGCTAAATCCCACAGCACACTATATAAGGCTTCACACAGCGCTTCAGCACGTGTTTGGAGTTTGTTCTTCTGTTAGTGTGTATTGTTAGTGTGTGTTCTCACTACCAGTCTGCCACCAGCTACTGGGGTCTCATTTCTACAATATTTCTGGGAATTGTTCTAATCTGTGTGTTCTCACTGCCAACCAGTATTTTGGGGGTCAGTAATTTCTACAAAATATTTGGGAATTGTTATAATCCGTGTGTTCTCACTGGCTGCCACCAAGTATTTTGGGGGGTCAGTAATTTCTACAAAATATTTGGGAATTGTTCTAATCCGTGTGTTTTCACTGCCACCCAGAATTTTGGGGGGTCAATAATTTCTACAAAATATTTGGGAATTGTTATAATCCGTGTGTTTTCACTGCCACCCAGTATTTTGGGGGGTTAGTAATTTCTACAAAATATTTGGGAATTGTTCTAATCCGTGTGTTCTCACTGCCACCAAGTATTTTGGGGGGGTCAGTAATTTCTACAAAATATCTGGGAATTGTTGTAATCTGTGTGTTCTCACTGTCACCCATCAGGCGGTCTCACTGATTTATAGGAGGTTTCTGGGAATTGTAATTTGTGTCTTGTCACTGGCTGCCAGCTATCAGGGTGTCTCACTGAGTTATACCAGAGTTCTGGAAATCTTTAATCTTTATACCAGAGTTGAATCAGAGTTCTGCAGCATATCTCCAATTTTTATAACAGAGTTGAATAAGAGTTCTGTATATATTTAATCTATATATCACTCATCATGTCAGAAAGACCAAAAAGGACAGGCAGACGCTCCCAGGCACAGATAAGAGGGCAAGCAGCCTCTGTGTCAGGAGGCTGTGCCTCTGGTCGTGGTGGACGTGGTGCATCCTCTGCAGCGGCACGCTTGTTCTTTTTAACTGGTACTGGCTGTTTTAGGCTAGGGTCAGACGAACGCATTTTTCACGTGCGTTTAGCCGCACGAAATCACAGCCGTGCTAGCAGCAAATGACGTCCAATGCCGGGGAACATACGACGAACGGCCGCACGAAAGTTCATCCGTGCAACGCAAGTGGCCAACGAACGCATTTTTTCGAGAACGTCAAACCGCTAGTACTGACGTACAGAGTGCGCTGCGGCCGCATAGCGGCGTGTGTGTGTGATTAGGAGACGTCAGACGCTGCTAATGTCCGGCTAACATAACGTCCAGACAC
The DNA here is from genome assembly GCA_009667805.1 of Leptobrachium leishanense. Lineage (NCBI taxonomy): Eukaryota > Metazoa > Chordata > Amphibia > Anura > Megophryidae > Leptobrachium > Leptobrachium leishanense. The sequence goes on from CM019071.1 coordinate 50,493,128, forward strand.
AAAAAGTGTTTTATTGATGATCCGTACAAAATCACATACGAAAAGGCGCTTCGTATGACCGCTGTCGCGTATTTCGGGGAAAAATACGTACGTTCGTTCGAACGCACTTTTTCGCGGACAACGTGAAAAATGCGTTCGTCTGACCCTAGCCTTAAGCAGCAGCAACATACAGAGGATTTGGTGGATTGGCTAACCAGTCCATCCTCATTAGGGATGAGCCGAACACTCCCCGAGTTCGGTTCGAGCCCGAACCCGAACTTCCTACCTATTTGTTCAGGACCGAACCCGAACCCCCATGCAAGTCAATGGGGCTGAAAATTCGTTTTTTTAGAGTGCCCTCCAAGAGGGCATATATGCTACATATTTGCCATAAAAGGTGTATGGGGTCCGGGTAGTGCCATGGGGGACAGGAAACAAGGACAAAAAGTTTTAAAAAAAACGTTTTTAAAGGGACAGTGAGTTTTCCATGAAATAAGGGTTAAAAATAAAAATGAAAAATTCCTTCAAATATCGTGCCTAGGAGGTCCCCATAACCTGCCTGTGAAGTGGCGGATTTCTAGGATGTATAGAAACACTTAAAAACAAATAAATGACGTTTCATATGACGGTAAATGCTTTTCCTTTAATCTATCCATAAACAACTGCTTGGGGTGGCAGCCTGTATAGAAAGACATTTTAGGACGCGCAGAAAAAGTTTAGTGTTTTTTTGGGCTAAATTATTGTGAAACTTATGCAGGCTTTGGATGAAAGTAACAATAGGTGCTTTAAAATTGGGCTTTTAGCGTCGGCAACAGTGCCGTCACACCGTAACCCCTCTGAGGATATGAATCTGATACAGGCGTCAATGGCAGTGCACCCAGATATTGTGCCTTTAGTGCCAGGCATGCAAGTACTATCATACAGTAACCCCTCTGTGGTATTGTGGAAGAGTGCAGGGGTGGACCATGTGGTCCTATATTGAAAAGTTTTTTTTATCTGTTAATGGGCGTCAGTGCACCCAGATATTGTGCCTTTGGTGCCAGACTGCCAGGCCAGCAAGTATCATCATACAGTAACCCCTCTGTGGTATTGTGGAAGAGTGCAGGGGTGGACCATGTGGTCCTATATTGAAAAGATATGCATCTGGTTAAGGCATCAGTGCACCCAGATATTGTACCTTTGGTGCCAGGCCAGCAAGTATCATCATACAGTAACCCCTCTGTAGTATTGTGGAAGAGTGCAGGGGTGGACCATGTGGTCCTATATTGAAAAGGTTTTTTTTTATCTGTTAATGGGCGTCAGTGCACCCAGATATTGTGCCTTTAATGCCCGGCCATCAAGTATCATCATACAGTAACCCCTCTGTGGTATTGTGGAAGAATGCAGGGGTGGACCATGTGCTCCTATATTGAAAAGTTTTTGATCTGGTAATGGGCGTCAGTGCGCCCAGATATTGTGCCTTTAATGCCAGGCCATCAAGTATCATCATACAGTAACCCCTCTGTGGTATTGTGGAAGAATGCAGGGGTGGACCATGTGGTCCTATATTGAAATGTTTTTGATCTGGTAATGGGCATCAGTGCGTCCAGATATTGTGCCTTTAATGCCAGGCCATCAAGTATCATCATACAGCAACCCCTCTGTGGTATTGTGGAAGAGTGCAGGGGTGGACCATGTGGTCCTATATTGAAAAGATATGCATCTGGTTAAGGCGTCAGTGCGCCCAGATATTGTGCCTTTGGTGCGAGGCCAGCAAGTATCATCATACAGTAACCCCTCTGTGGTATTGTGGAAGAGTGCAGGGGTGGACCATGTGGTCCTATATTGACATTTTTTTTTTAATGGGCGTCAGTGCAGCCAGATATTGTGCCATTCATGGCAGCAAGTGCCTTCACACCGTAACCCTTTTGTGGTATTGTGGAAGAGTTCAGTGCTGGAGGTTTTGTGAATGCAGAAGAGGATATCCCCTATCTATTCCATTACTTCAGCATCAGGGGATTGATAGCTGCTGATCCAGGACTGATTCATTTTTATAAATGTCAGCCTGTCTACAGAGTCGGTGGAAAGACGCACTCTTTTGTCTGTGACAAAACCTCCAGCGGCACTGAACGTCCTTTCGGAAAGCAAGATGAAGGGCAACCTAGTGGCTGCATAGCATATTGGCTAAGTTCTGGCCAGTGATCCAATCTCAACACCCAGTAAGCCAGTGGATCATCAGCTGGAAAGGTATCCAGGTCTGCCCTTGCCCCTAGGTAGTCCTGCACCATATGGTGAAGACGCTGGCAATGGGTGCCTACATTTGACGTCCCTGGGCGTCGAGGACTAAAAAAATTTAAAAATGCATCAGTCAAGCGGCCCTGGCCTTCACCACTATTCCTCTGATCATCCGCAGCCTCAGAAGCACGTGTGTCAGCACTTGGTAATCTACCAGTGCCTGGAAAGGTGTTACACAAATGTCGCTTTAGAGCGTCCTCAAGTTTTTTCATCCTGTGCTCCCTCTGTGCGGGCAGGATGAGCTCTGCAACTTTCCCCTTGTATCGTGGATCAAGAAGGGTTGCCAACTAGTAATGATCCCTCTCATTGATAGCACGAATCCTGGGGTCCTTTAGCAGGCTTTGCATCATTAGGGAGCCCATGCAGCGTAGGTTGGAGGTGGCATTAGCTGCCGAGTCTTCCTGGTCAATGAGGATGACCGTATCGTGCACTTCCTCCTCCCAGCCACGCACAAGCCCTTCTGTTTCTGGGCACACAAAACCCTGCCTTGAGGAATCCCCACCTTCAATGCCCCCACTACTTAAATAGTCCTCCTCCTCCTCCTGTCTGATCTGAGTAGGACCCGCTGGAATGCTGTCTGCGGAAAGATTGGGGCCTTGAGAGCTAGGGAAGGCCTCCTCTTACTCCCGCTGCTCAGCCTCTAGAGCCACATCTATAATTCCCCGCAGAGTGTGCTCCAGCAGGAACACTAAAGGAATTGTGTCACTGATGCATGCACTGTCCCTGCTCACCATCCTCGTTGCCTCCTCAAATGGTGACAGTACAGTGCATGCATCCTTGATCATCAGCCACTGTGGGGGGGAAAAAAAACCAAGTTGACCTGAACCTGTCCTTGTGCCATACTCACACAGGTACTCGTTGATGGCCCTCTGCTGCTTGTGCAGACACTGCAGCATTGCTAATGTCGAATTACACCTGGTGGACATGTCACAGATCAGACGGTTTGTGGGAAGGTAGAATTCTCTTTGAATTTCTGCCAGGCGAACGCTTGCTGGGAATGACCGTCTGAAGTGGCTGCAGACTTTTCTGGCCTGGATGAGACAGGCAGCCCTGGATACTTGGTTAGGAAACGCTGTACCACCAGATTTAGGACGTGTGCTAGGCATGATACATGCGTCAATTTACCCTTGCGTAGGGCGGAGAGAAGGTTGCTGCCATTATCGCAGACGATCAATCCCAGCTCAAGCTGGCGTGGTGTTAACCATCTCTGCACCTGCCCCTGCAGAGCTGACAAAATTTCTGACCCGGTGTGTCTCCTGTCCCCTAAGCAGCCCCTGAGTCGGGAGGCTGTGTCTCTGGTCGTGGTGGACGTGGTGCATCCTCTGCAGGGGCACACTTGTCCTTTCTAACTGGTGCTGGCCGTCTTCTTCTTAAGCAGCAGCAACATACAGAGGACTTTGTGGATTGGCTAACCAGGCCATCCTCATCCTCCGAGTCCTCTGCCAGCCAGGCTTCTAGTGCTTTACAGTCCACCTCAGCTGCCAAAGCATCGAATGCAGCCTCCATGTCCACAGCTACTCCTGCCGTAGCCTTGCTATCACACACGGAGGAGTCAGCTGAATTGTTTGACTACAATGAGAGTGACATGCTGCTTGAGGATGCGCAGCAAGTACAGTGCTCTGATTCAATCTCTGAGGTTGAGCAAGGGAGTATAATCACCCTAGAGGAAGGGGGTGCCAGTGATGACACACAAATAACTGGCACTCATGTTGCCCCAGCAGCTGCAGCATACTGCCAAGTTGGCTCCAGTGATGAGGAGATAGGGGGTGAAGATGACATTGATGATGATGTCACTGACTCCACCTGGGTGCCAGATCGAACTGAGGAATCAAGTGATTAGGAGGGGGAGGAGGAGGAGGCACAGCAAACACGAGGCACAACATCCTCTGTGACCAACCGTAGCACTAGCCAGTCCAAGGCATCACATGTCAGAGCTGCTCCGGTGCAGAGCGCTGTTGTCTCAAAGAACACATGCAGGAACTCTGCTGTCTGGGAGTTCTTTAAGAACTGTGCAGCAGACCCCACCATTGCTATTTGTAATCTATGTCAGAGGAGGCTGAAGCGTGGGATAAACACCGGACACTTGGGTACCACGTGCTTGAGGCGACATATGAACAAGTGCCACACATCCCGTTGGGGCAAAACTTTGCGTAAGTCCTCCCCCTCCTCATCTGTCTCTACCCACACTGTATGTCCTGCCATGTCATTGACTCCAACCTCCACTGAAAGGGATGATGCTACAGTAATGGATGTACCAGGTCCTTCCTCACAATGTGACAGCATCCCATCAGCTGAAGATTTATGCAGTCAGAATACGTTGCCCCAGCTGTTGCAGCGTAAAAAAAATATAGTCCCAACCATCCGCAAGCACAGCGTCTAAATGCCAGCTTAGCAAAATTACTCGCATTGCAGCTGCTGCCTTTCCAGCTGGTGGACTCTGCTCCCTTCCATGAATTTGCTGAATGTGCTGTACCACAGTGGCATGTTCCAAAACGCCATTACTTTTCATGGAAGACCATTCCAGCACTATGGCAGCACGTGGAAGACAATGTTATCGAGTCATTGGGAAAGGCAGTCAGCAGCAAGGTGCATGTGACTTTAGACACGTGGTCCAGCAAGCATGGACAGGGTCGTTACATTTCCTTCACGCACACTGGGTAACTCTGATTGCAGCTGGGAGGGATCCAAGACGGGGTTCTGTGCTGGAGCTTGTTCATCCACCACGCCTCCAGAAAGCTCCTTGTATGAGGTCTGTCTGCTCCACTACCACCTCTCCCTCTTCCTCCTCCTCCTTCTGTGTCTCTGGCAAAGTGGCAGTTAAACCGATGCCTGACAGGGGCTACGCAATGGCTCAAGCAAAAAGATGCCATACTGTGCTTGAGCTGGTTTGTTTAGGGGACAGGAGCCACACCGGGCCAGAAATATTGTCAGCTCAGCAGGGGCAGGTGCAGAGATGGTTAACACCACACCAGCTTCAGCTGGGAATGGTCGTCTGTGATAATGGCAGCAACCTTCTCTCCACCCTACGCCTGGGTAAGTTGACGCATGTACCATGCCTAGCACACATCCTAAATCTGGTGGTACAGCGTTTCCTAACCAGGTACCCAGGGCTGGCAGAGCTTCTCAGCCAGACCAGAAAAGTCTGCAGCCTCTTCAGACGGTCATTCCCAGCAAGCGTTCGCCTGGCAGAAATTCAAAGAGAATTCCACCTTCCCACAAACCGTCTGATCTGTGACATGCCCACCAGGTGGAACTCAACATTAGCAATGCAGCAGCGTCTGCACAAGCAGCAGAGGGCCATCAACGAGTACCTGTGTGAGTATGGCACAAGGACAGGTTCAGGTCAACTTGTTTTTTTCCCCCCGCAGTGGCTGATAATCAAGGATGCATGCACTGTACTGTCACCATTTGAGGAGGCAATGAGGATGGTGAGCAGGGACAGTGCATGCATCAGTGACACAATTCCTTTGGTGTTCCTGCTGGAGCACACTCTGCGGGGAATAATAGATGTGGCTCTAGAGGCAGAGCAGCGGGAGGAAGAGGAGGCCTTCCCTAGTTCTCAAGGCCCCAGTCTTTCCGCAGACAGCATTCCAGCGGGTCCTACTCAGATCAGACAGGAGGAGGATGAGGAGGAGGAGGAATATTTAAGTAGTGGGTGCATTGAAGGTGGGGATTCCTCAAGGGAGGGTTTGTGTGCCCAGAAACACAAGGACTAGTACGTGGCTGGGAGGAGGAAGTGCAGGATGGGGTCATCCTCTTCATTGACCAGGAAGACTCGGAAGCTAATGCCACCTCCAACCTATGCTGCATGGGCTCCCTTATCCTGCAAAGCCTGCTAAAGGACCCCAGGATTCGTGCTATCAAGGAGAGGGATCATTACTGGTTGGCAACCCTTCTTGATCCACGATACAAGGGGAAAGTTGCAGAGCTCTTCCTGCCCGCACAGAGGGAGCACAGGATGAAAAAACTTGAGGACGCTCTAAAGTGACACTTGTGTAAAACCTTTCCAGGCACTGGTAGGTTACCAAGTGATGACACAGGTGCTTCTGAGGCTGCGGATGATCAGAGGAATAGTGGTGAAGGCCAGGGCCGCTTGACTGATGCCTTTTTCAATTTTTTTGGTCTACAACGCCCAGGGACGTCAAATGTAGGCACCCATTGCCAACGTCTTCACCATATGGTGCAAGACTACCTTGGGGCAAGGGCAGACCTGGATACCTTTCCAGCAGATGATCCACTGGCTTAATGGGTGTTGAGATTGGATCACTGGCCAGTACTTAGCCAATATGCTATGCAGCTACTAGGTTGCCCTTCATCCAGCGTGCTTTCTGAAAGTATGTTTAGTGCCGCTGGAGGTTTTGTCACAGACAAAAGAGTGCGTCTGTCCACCGACTCTGTAGACCGGCTGACATTTATAAAAATGAACCAGTCCTGGATCAGTAGCTATCAATCCCCTGATGCTAATGTAACGGAATAGATCGGGGATGTCTTCTGCATTCACAAAACCTCCAGCACTGAACTCTTCCACAATACCACAAAAGGGTTACGGTGTGAAGGCACTTGCTGCCATGAAAGGCACAATATTTGGCTGCACTGATGCCTGTGCCACATCTATATCATTTTAATTTTTTGAACCGCAGGGTCCAACCCTGTACTCTTCCACAATACCACAAAAAGGGTTATGGTGTGAAGGCACTTGCTGCCATGAAAGGCACAATATTTGAGTGCACTGAGGCCTTTACCAGATTCATATCTTTTTAATATAGAACCGCATGGTCCACCCCTGCACTCTTCCACAATACCACAGAAGGGTTACTGTATGATGGCACTTGCTGGCCTGGCACCAAAGGTGCAATATTTGGGTGCACTGAAACTGACGCCTGTACCAGATTCATATCCTCATAGGGGTTACTGTGTGACGGCACTGTTGCCGACGCTAAAGGCCCAATTTTAAAGCACCTATTGTTACTTTCATCCAAAGCCTGCATAAGTTTCACCATATTTTAGCCAAAAAAATCACTAAACTTTTTCTGCCCGTCCTAAAATGTCTTTTCATACACACTGCCGCCCCAAGCAGTTGTTTATGAATAGATTAAAGGAAAAGCATTTACCATCATTTGAAACGTAATTTTTTTGTTCTTAAGTGTTTCTATACATCCTAGAAATCCGCCACTTCACGGGCAGGTTATGGGGACCTCCTAGGCACGATATTTGAAGGAATTTTTCGTTTTTATTTTTAACCCTTATTTCATGGAAAACTCATTGTCCCTTTAAAAACGTTTTTTTTTTTACTTTTTGTCCTTGTTTCCTGTCCCCCAGGGCACCACCCGGACCCCCATACACTTTTTATTGCAAATATCTAGCATATATGCCCTCTTGGAGGGCACTCTAAAAATCGAACTTTGAGTCCCATTGACTTGTATTGAGTTCGTGTTCGAGTTCGAATTCGAACCTTTGAAAAGTTCGAGTTCGAATGTGAACCGAACTCGGGGGTGTTTGGCTCATCCCTAATCCCTAACTACCACCACCATGCTTCACTGATGAGGTGGTATGCTTAGGATCATGAGCAATTCCTTTCCTTCTCCATACTCTTCTCTTCCCATCACTCTGGTACAAGTTGATCTTGGTCTGATCTGTCCATAGGATCTTGTTCCAGAACTGTGAAGGCTTTGTTAGGTGTTGTTTGCAAACTCTAATCTGGCCTTCCTGTTTTTGAGGCTCACCAATGGTTTACATCTTGTGGTGAACCCTCTGTATTCACTCTGGTGAAGTCTTCTCTTGATTGTTGACTTTGACACACATACACCTACCTCCTGGAGAGTGTTCTTGATCTGGCCAACTGTTGTGAAGGGTGTTTTCTTCACCAGGGAAACAATTCTTCAGTCATCCACCACAGTTGTTTTCCGTGGTCTCCCGGGTCTTTTGGTGTTGCTGAGCTCACCGGTGCGTTCCTTCTTTTTTTGAATGTTCCAAACAGTTGTTTTAGCCACGCCTAATGTTCTTGCTATCTCTCTGATGGGTTTGTTTTGTTTCTTCAGCCTAATGATGGCTTGCTTCGCTGATAGTGACAGCTCTTTGGATCTCATCTTGAGAGTTGACAGCAACAGATTCCAAATGCAAATAGCGCACTTGAAATGAACTCTGGGTCTTTTATCTGCACATTGTAATTGGGGTAATGAGGGAATATCACACACCTGGCCATTGAACAGCTGAGAAGCCAATTGTCCCATTACCTTTGGTCCCTTAACAAGTGGGAGGCACATCAGCAAACTGCTGTAAGTCCTACACCGTTCACCTGAGTTGGATGTACAAACCCTCAAATTAAAGCTGACAGTCTGCAGTTAAAGCACATTGTGTTTGTTTCATTCCAACTCCATTGTGGTGGTGTATAGAGCCAAAGATGTTACAATTGTGTCACTGTCCCAATATTTCTGGACCTGACTGTATTAAAAATCTGATCTGTGCTGTGTCATTCCAGGTTCACTTGCAAATGACAAAAAGGATAAAAACAAATACAACCCATACTGCAATATTGTTTGTGTTTGTTTCTATGAAGAGGAAAGCACTCAAGAGTTTACACTCACATATTTCAGAGCCTTAAAAGGACCGGCTCTGTCTTGATAAAACAAGCATAAACGGGGGGGGGCGTGGCCGACTGCAACAGGGAGCAGACGTGCTTCAGAAGGGCTCCGTTCGACTCTGCTGAAATTGGGGAATTCTGCCTGGTTTTTCCCCCCAAATTGTCCTGTTAAGGAGCACCTGCGCGGTTGGCCACTGCGGGGTATGCTCCGGGACCTATTTTAACCCCCCACTCGGAGCACAGCTGACATTATCCCTCTTGTTTCCTGGAGCAAGTGATCTGCCGTCGGCCATCTTGGGGCCTATACCTCGGCATCGCCACATGTCTCTCCTGCTTCTCCCACTGACCTCCTCTGCCGGGCGACCGTCTGTCACGTGTCGGGGGATGGAGGGCCCACGTCTTCCAGTCACGCCTGGTGTTCCTGTGGCGGTTGAGGGTACGGGATGGGAGAAACTGGAGCAACTTCCCCCTGCTGGAGGTCTGGCGGCCATGTTTGACAGGCTCGAGGCTTGCCTGGCTCAGATGACGGGAGATGAAGAGGAACCGATCTCGAGGGGTGCTTGGCGCCATATGATGGCAGCGCTGTGGATCGACCGGAGACAAGAGGTACCAGCCGAGAAGGGGACAGAGGAAACCCTACCTGACAAGAGTCTGTCTGTTTCAGCAACTGAGGACGAAGACGACGGGATAGGTGATTCAGTGGAGGCTTTACCCTCCAAACAGGTGGAAGAGTGTCTGGAGCCTGGAGTCGGGGTGACCCATCGTGCTGATGGCGATCTGCGTGCTGAGCGGCTGATGGACAATCCACCTTCCGGAGCGACGCTAGATTTGTTCGGTGGTGTCGGGCAGACGCCGGATGTGGATGTCGCGCAGCTGGACGGGGCGGCTGCCGTGTGTCCACCTGTACCACCGGTGTTACCTGAGATGCTGCGCTCCTGGATGCTGTCCACTGGCATTTGGCGGGCCCCTCACTGCCTGACCGGGATCACCTCTGGCCGTATACCTGGTGCAGCTGACCAACCTGGATGGCTCTGTGGGAAGCTGCTTGCAGTGGTCCTGATCCAGTTCTTGGATGCGGGCTGAAGTGACTCACCCCCTTAAACCTATGCGGGACTCTACCTTATGTTCGACATGATGTTTCCCCCTTCGATAGATGGATATATATATCTGGGTTTTTTTTTTCGGTTTTTTTTTTTCTCTCCCTCTCCCCTTTTCTCCCCCCCCCTCGTGCTGACACTGTGGCGTTTCTCCCAGATGAGTCCTTCATTTTGATGTCTATACCCCCCCCTCCCTGTTTTTTTTTTTTTTTCCCTTTTTCTTTCTCCCTGGCATATCCGGGATATCTTGGAGGTGCTACAGTGGCCTGGTGCCCAGCTTGGCTCCCCAACCGCCTGGGCCTGGTGCCATTATCCCCCCTGGTCCCCCCCCCATGGTTTCACAGCCACACGGGAACCCGCCAGGGCAGGCACAATTTTGGCCTATGCCAGTTTTTCCCCTCTTAACCCCCTCCCCTCCCCCTTTTTGGTCGCTAGCCACAGCAGTACTTTCATGCAGTCGTTTATTTGTCGTGTTGCATTTTTGGTTTTTTTAGCCTATGCCTTTCGTGAGTTTTTGCAGATGACTTCTGAAGACATTCTCGCTTTTCAGTTTCTGATGAGACCCCCCAATCGGGGATGATTTTGAGGACACTTCTTAGTTATCTACGGCATTGTTTTTGATGGCCTCTTAAATTAGTATGGTATATATGTCTCTTATTATTCTCTCTCTGTTCCCCCCTTCCCACACAAGCACTATTTAGGATGTTTTTTCAGCGGTCTCTTTTTCTTGATTTTTTATCACAGTGCTTCATGGATAAATAGTTCTTTTCTTTGATGTCTGTGCGGCCCTGCGAGGCCCTCACTCTATGTTTACTTGTATGATGACATATTTCAAAATAAAAAATTTTGAATATAAAAAAAACAAAAAAAAACAAAAAAAAAAAAACAAGCATAAACCTCTTGTCTCGTTCACCTAAGTTTTGTTTATAATTTTTCAGTTTAATACCCTTTTCTTTCTTGCCGTGCGCTATGGAAATTGATGGTGCTATACAAATTAAAAAAATAATAACAAACACAGCAGACAGATAAAACAACAACAGGACAACGACAAACAGAGACAACGACACAGAGAGGAACACAGGCAAAACACAATGAAAATGCAGAAAAGGCCAGACGCAAGCAAGAATAACGGTGCATAAGAAGATGTTATTTGCTTCTCCAAGGATATACTGGTTTGCAATCCCCCTCTTGCTAATTTAAAATTTACTGTTCAATTAAATACGTATTACTGACTGGAATCATTGAAAATGAGCGACACTACATGGCTGAAATCAATCGCAAGATTTAAAACCTTCCAAGCAAGTTTTGTTAAAAAAAATGTTGTAATATTTATTTGAAACATGGGATGCAAAGTTAAGAACTAAATACAGAGTTGAAGATCCATTTTTAATAAAAGTTGTTCTGAGATAGATAAAAAAATTAAATAGTGCAAGTTTGCTCATTTTAAATTTTTCACATATTGGTTTCTCCTTTACAGAAATCTCATTGGGATGAAAGGTTGTAAACGCTAGATGGTGTCCCTTATCTGGAACAATGTCACGCAGGGTCTGCATTATCAGCATACAGGCAGATTGGCCTTTGTTATCAGTAAATGTGCTGCAGACAGATAATAAAATGGTGAGATCTCCTGCTTACATGGGGTCTGCATTATCAGCATACAGGCAGATGTAGTAAATGTGCTGCAGACAGATAATAAAATGGTGAGATCTCCTGCTTATGGGGATTTGTAGTGATCATAATGAGGTTATTAGCAATGCAATATCTGTATGTGCTGCATATGACAATTACAGCAACACCTTGTATCTGTATGTGCTGCATAATGCCCGTGTGTGGCAATTACAGCAACACCTTGTATCTGTTTGTGCCGCATAATGCCTGTGTATGGCAATTACAGCAACACCTTGTATCTGTATGTGCTGCATAATGCCTGTGTATGGCAATTACAGCAACACCTTGAATGTGCTGCATATTTTTTTTTATTTATAAAAGGATTTTACCATTTTATACATTCAGATTTCTCTCGTTTTCAAGTATGTCCTGGGTTCGAGAACATTGAGTGGTTACAGAAATACAAAATAGTAAAATGCAAGATATTAACACAAGACCAAATACACAGATTAACAGAAAAATAAATATGGAGGAAATAACGTCATTATGTTACATGTTTACAGGTGCATTTCGTATTGAGGTATGTTAATAGGGAACTCTTAAGGGACTTTAGACTGGGGAAGATTTGACGGTGTCTTGGAGGTTATTCCATATTTGCGGTGCTCTGTAGGAAAATGAGGACAGAGCCACTGTCTTTTTGTATTGTGGTATTGCAAGTAAGGTGCTGGTCCTGGATCTGAGGTTATAGGATGAGGGAACTGCCGGGGGAAGCAGCATATTCAGGTAGGGTGGCAGCTTCCCAGAAAAGCTCTTAAACACCAGGTTGGAAAGGTGAAGGGAGCGTCTGGAGTCCAGCGATGGCCAGTTTAGTTCTTTTAACATGTCACAATGGTGGGTCATGTAGTTACATTGTAGCACAAAGCGACAGAATGAGTTATACAATGTAGTAAGTTTCTGGAGGTGTGTTTGCGGGGCGGCTGCATACACTACATCTCCGTATTCAATGGCTGGCATAAGCATTTGTTGTACAATCTGCTTTCTTACCGCGGTGCTCAGGCAGGATTTGTTTCTGTACAGGGCACCTAGTTTGGGGTAAAGTTTAGATGAGAGTTTTTCGATGTGGGGGCCAAAAGATAGATTTGGGTCTAACCACATACCTAGGTATTTGAGAGAGGTGACTGTGGTCAGTGTGCCATTTGATTTTGTCCCAAGACATAGAAGGGGTGTTTGCAATTTGTGTAGTTTAGGTGCGGTTCCAAAGAGCATTGTAACCGTTTTGTCAGTATTTAGAAAAAGTTTGTTACTTGCTATCCACTTTTCTACCCCTGTGAATTCTTCTTGCAGCACGGCCTCCAGCTGTGGGAGATTTGGTTTGCTGGTATAGATTACCGTGTCGTCTGCGTACATGTGTACAGTTGAAGCTTTGCAGACATTGGGCAGATCGTTTATGAATATTGTGAATAGCAGGGGGCCAAGTATCGAGCCTTGGGGTACACCGCACGTGACTGGGAGGGGGAGGGAAGTGCTGTCAGAAATGGACACAAATTGAGACCTATCAGACACATATGATTGGAACCAGGTTAACGTACTATCACCAATACCAGAGTTCTTAAGTTTTTGTAATAGGATGCCATGGTCTACTGTGTCAAAAGCCTTGGCAAAGTTAAGGAACATGGCTCCAGTTATATTTCCTTGCTCCATGCCCGCTTGGATATCATTACAAACTTTTAAAAGGTGCAGTTGTAGTTGAATGGTTTGGACGAAAGCCTGATTGATCTGTTAAAATAGTTCTGATACTGATAATAATCACGTAATTGAGTGTAGACACATTTTTCCAGAATTTTTGACATTACAGGGAGCAGTGATATTGGGCGGTAGTTGGATACCAAAGTATTGTCTCCACTTTTATGGATAGGTACCACCCTTGCAGTCTTCCAGAGTTTGGGTATGTATCCAGTCGCCAGTGATTCATTAATCAGGGTTGCGACAGGTTTAGCAATTGCTGGTGCACTGATTTTCAGCAGCATTGCTGGGATTTGATCAGGTCCAGACTGGTATTTCATTTTTTGGTTACGGAGAAGTTTAGTGATGGCACTGACAGGCACAGGCCTAAAACTGAATATGTCTGGGTTACGGGGTTTTTGCACTGTTGGTGGGTCATGACCTGCGTGCGGCCTTCTTGATTGCGTGTCATTTCCTAGCTTAGCAATGAGGGTGGTGGCGCATCCAACAGAATAATTATTAAAAGCATTTGCTACATCTAGGGGGTGTTGTACAGTTTGGTTGTTTACTTTTAAAGCAGCTGGTTGGGAGTGGCTGGGGGGTGCTTGTATGTTACTTATGATTTTCCAAAAATTTCTGGGGTTTGATATGTTATTGTTTAAATTTTCATTGAAGTATTGGGCTTTAGCCATTTTTGTTTCTTTTGTGCATTCATTCCGGCATTTTCAGTATTCACAGTGATCGTTCATGGATCCAGTACTCTTGAACTTTGACCACAGGGAGTCTCTAAACTGGTACATATGCGTGAGGTCAGCTGTAACCCAGGGGAGATGGGCCCCTTTTACTCGCACTTTACGCAGCGGGGCATGGGAATTCCAGACTTGCAGGAGCTCAGACTGAAAGTATTCAACTGCACAGTCTAGGTCTGGGATTAGGTTTAGCCTGTACCAGGGGAGCTGTATGAGATCACTTAGGAAGGATTCAAGAATAAATTTCTTGAAAGACCTGGTGGTTATTACCTTTGGGGGAGATTTCAAGGCCTTTATTTTGCGCACGCAATACACTAGACAATGGTCACTAAAGCTATTTGTGAAGGAATGGCTCAGCACCCTCAGCCAGAGATTGGTTTTCAGAACATTTTTCCTCCCTAGACTTTTAAGTGCCGTTACACCAACCGAATCCTGCGAGTTCTAAAGGTTTCAGAAAGTGATTCCTGTGAATAAAAGTGTTGATGTATATATATTGTATAAACGTTATGTACTGTGTGTCTGCCGTGGTTGCCGCCATTTTCCACCACCTCGTGTTCTGATCGGGTGCATCAGGAGGGAAAATGGCCGATTCAGACCATCCTGTCCTGAATCGGCACCGCCCCGAATCGTGTGGGCCAATGAGATCTGTGTGGGCCGGCAGGGGTTTCCCCAGATGTGAGCTCGTGGTGGAAGTGATAAATACATGTGTAACATAATAAACAGAGTTCTTGTTGAGTTCATGCAGCTGTGCCTCATGTCTCTCATTCCTGAGTGCTTCTGCAATCCAGCGCGATTGTCAGATTGAGCCGAAAGATTACTGGGCGCCGGTACCGCGGAGCGAGTCGAGGTATAGCGCGGGCGCCTCGACTACCGGACGATCCGAATATTCCGGGCCGGTCGATCATCTTCCTGATTCACCGCTGAAAGATCCGAACAGCAGGGGAGAAGAATCCGATCAGATTCCCGACCGGAACGAACCCCAAGACAGGTCAGTGACCAGCTGCTCGGGACGCTGAGGGCCGTCCCTCAGTGGTCGGGCTGGACTCACTCCGAGGTTCCCTTCTATACTCGCCCTCCCTGTCACCAAGTCCCAACCGGCCGCTCGAGACGCCGAGGGTTACGATACTCGGTAGTCGGGCCGTCAGCATAATCAAACGGGGGTTAACGCAGATTGTAGCACACCCACAGGCGGACAGTACCATCACGTTCCGTCACACTGGTGGCAGCGGTGGGATAGCTCTCTGCACCCCCCAAGAAGACCCGCAACATGTTGGTGTACGATCACTACACCAGGGACACCTTGCGTGTCATGATGGAGGACCGGGGAGGAACGCTGGGTAACAAAAAGAAGAAAACCGTAATTAAAGAACTGACCAGGATGGATCAGAACAGGGCGACGACACCCGTGCTCACCCCTGTCCTCGCAGAGGAAGCGGAAAGTGCCTTCATCCGAAGGGCACGGCAGCGGATCGCCCTGCTCGGAGCGGCCCCATCGGAGGCTGAGATAGCAAAGGCGATCCAGGAGACCCAGCAGGAAGAAGAACAAGAAGAGGAGCGTCAGCACGAGCTGCGATTGGCAGCGCTCCGTGAGACAAAGATTGAACATTTTACCCCTGACCCTTATCCCGTAGACCCCTGGGATGAGGAGTACAGCTCGACTGGAGCTTCACCCTGGAATTCTGCACCCCCCAGCGATACCCCGTACGGGACTTACAGCTCGACTGGAGCCTGTATTGGGGAACCCGCACAGCCCAGCGGACCTTGGATAGAGACTTACAGCCCGCCTGGAGTTACATCCGAGGACGCCACATTCCCCGTCGAGAACATGGAGGGCGAATTTCTGAGAAGACTGCAAGAGAGCCTGGATCAGTATTTCGGGTCCATGGTGGAGCCCACTGGACTTGAGTGGCGGGACGAGGTCCGCCAAGAACTTCAGGATGAGGCGCTGCGCCCTGAAAGAAACTGCGAGTTTTGGGAGCCCGAGATGTTCCCATGGGTCCCTATCGGGATCACAGTAGAGGAGCCGGCCCGGTCGGAAGAGGCACAGCAGGTGCCAAGTGTCCAGGATGGGCCGTGTGAGGGGCCCGAGGGGTCCCGGGAGGAAATGGTCCTCCCAAGCCCGCCAGAAGACACGGTGGCCGTGTCCGCGGGTCCAGCAGAAGAGCTGGCCACGGGGCAGAGTGCCGGTAGCCTCTGCCCACTCCCCGTCTGCCCTGAGGAGCCGCAGGATTTCTCCGTGCTGGCGACCCCGCAGCCATCGTTCCCTGATCCCCTGGATGTCAGTGTTG
Source organism: Leptobrachium leishanense (assembly GCA_009667805.1). Classification (NCBI taxonomy): domain Eukaryota; kingdom Metazoa; phylum Chordata; class Amphibia; order Anura; family Megophryidae; genus Leptobrachium; species Leptobrachium leishanense. Next base: position 50,509,425 of record CM019071.1, read on the forward strand.
CATCCCACCCCCCAGCAGAAGAGCTGGCAACGGGGCAGAGCGCCGCTGGCCTCTGCCCACTGTCCGAATGCCCTGAGGAACAGCCAGGTTCACCCCAGCTGTTCGGCCCGCAGCCGTTGTTCTTCCCCGACCCCCCGCAAGTTGTGCCTGCATCCAACCCCCAGTGGAAGAGCTGGCCACGGGGCAGAGCGCCGCTGGCCTCTGCCCACTCCCCGTCTGCCCTGAGGAGCCGCAGGATTTCTTCGTGCTGGCGACCCCGCAGCCGTTGTTCCCTGTTCCCCTGGATGTCAGCGTTGCATCCAACCTCCCAGCGGAAGAGCTGGCAACGGGGCACTGCGCCGCTGGCCTCTGCCCATTTCCCGACTGTCCTGAGGAGCAACAGGGGTTTTCCGAGCCGGTGACCCCGCAGCTGTTGTCCTCACCCGACCCTCCGAAAGTTGTTTCAGAATCCACCCCCTCAGCAGCAGAGCTGCCAACGGGACAGAGCGCCGCTGGCCTCTGCCCACTCGCTGCCGTATGCCTTGAGGAGCAGCCTGATTCACCCCGACGGCTTTGCTGGCCGCCATGGTACGTCCTTGGGATGGAGGAAACCATCCTCCCACCAGGGGACACACACCCAGCTGACGCGCTGGCCGCAGGGCAGAGCCTGCTTCCGCTCTGCCCATTCCCACAGCCCTTTGGCCCAGAGGCCCCGCGCAGCCACGATTTCCCTCTGCGGCTGGCCCAGGTACTCGGGGCGCGTGCAGTTAGCACCCGTTTTCCCCGGGTGCGAGATAGTCCCGGAGGGGGCACAGGGGGTGCTCCTCCCCGGCCACAGGACCCTTTTGCCGGAGGGGGTAACCCTAAACCCGCGTGGCCTCCACCCACTTGGTACGGCCGCAGGGCCAAATGGAGAAGCCTGGTGGCTCGGCCTCTCCCAACTGACTATGGACCTGAGAGCACCGACTTCCCGGTACGACCCGTTGGGGTCCAACCGGGTTCGTCGGACTTTGGGGAGGGGGAGGAATGTGAAGGAATGGCTCAGCACCCTCAGCCAGAGATTGGTTTTCAGAACATTTTTCCTCCCTAGACTTTTAAGTGCCGTTACACCAACCGAATCCTGCGAGTTCTAAAGGTTTCAGAAAGTGATTCCTGTGAATAAAAGTGTTGATGTATATATATTGTATAAACGTTATGTACTGTGTGTCTGCCGTGGTTGCCGCCATTTTCCACCACCTCGTGTTCTGATCGGGTGCATCAGGAGGGAAAATGGCCGATTCAGACCATCCTGTCCTGAATCGGCACCGCCCCGAAATCGTGTGGGCCAATGAGATCTGTGTGGGCGGGCAGGGGGTTTCCCCAGATGTGAGCTCGTGGTGGAAGTGATAAATACATGTGTAACATAATAAACAGAGTTCTTGTTGAGTTCATGCAGCTGTGCCTCATGTCTCTCATTCCTGAGTGCTTCTGCAATCCAGCGCGATTGTCAGATTGAGCCGAAAGATTACTGGGCGCCGGTACCGCGGAGCGAGTCGAGGTATAGCGCGGGCGCCTCGACTACCGGACGATCCGAATATTCCGGGCCAGTCGATCATCTTCCTGATTCACCGCTGAAAGATCCGAACAGCAGGGGAGAAGAATCCGATCAGATTCCCGACCGGAACGAACCCCAAGACAGGTCAGTGACCAGCTGCTCGGGACGCTGAGGGCCGTCCCTCAGTGGTCGGGCTGGACTCACTCCGAGGTTCCCTTCTATACTCGCCCTCCCTGTCACCAAGTCCCAACCGGCCGCTCGAGACGCCGAGGGTTACGATACTCGGTAGTCGGGCCGTCAGCATAATCAAACGGGGGTTAACGCAGATTGTAGCACACCCACAGGCGGACAGTACCATCATGTTCCGTCACACTATTAGCAAGAACGCCTGCCTCCTGTATTCTATCAGGAGATGAGGAGAGAATCCAGTCCAGCAAGGTATGGTTAGGGCTTTTCATATTAATGCGAGTGGGGGAGGAGATTAATTGAGTTAGCTGCAAAGTTTTAAACAGTGTGCAGTGTTTATTGTTTTTAGGATTTAGCCAATCTGTATTAAAATCGCCGAGGACCAGCAGTTCACTTTTTTGGTTTTGGGCAAGTAGGTTATTAAGGATTTGAGTTATGTCAGAGAGGGAGTGCACTGGAGAGCTCGGTGGACGATACAACCCAGCAACAATGATTGATTTACTGAATGGGATCTCAATTATACCAGAGAGGAAATCAAAGGTGACAGGAGAGCTAGAAGTCTGTAAGGGGGTGAACTTTAAGGACTCCTCAACATAAATAACAATTCCCCCTCCTCTCTTTGCCTGTGTATGGCAATTACAGCAATACCTTGTATCTGAATGTGCTGCATAATGCCTGTGTATGGCAATTACAGCAACACCTTGTATCTGTATGTGCCGCATAATGCCTGTGTATGACTATTACAGCAACACCTTGTATCTGTATGTGCTGCATAATGCCTGTGTATGGCAATTACAGCAACACCTTGTATCTGTATGTGCTGCATAATGCCTGTGTATATCAATTACAGCAACACCTTGTATCTGTACTGTACAGGGATTTAAACTCATTATAACCCCCTGAATCTTATCCCTGTACAGCAGAGACTGACCCCACAGCTCCTCCTGTATTCTTCCCTATCCCTGGCTGCTGGAGTGCTGCAGTAATCTCTTTGAACTATTTGTTACAGTGAGGTTTAGGGCTGCTATTTGCAGCTAGTTTTATGTCTATCCAGAGTGCTTGGAGAGCCATAAAACAAAATATTTTCTCCACAGGGGACACACTAATCTTGCTCAAATAAAATGGTCTTGGCCACTGTGATACAGTAGTAAAGTTTGCTAAGATATTTTTCACAATGGGCGTGAGAGCTGCTCCTTGCAGCTTGTTTATTATAAGATTGGGTGAAAATGAGAGAGATAAGACAGTGGATTTTGTTTCTCCACAGGGAGCATACTAATCTTGCTTTAAACGGTATGCAAATGAGGGTCTTGATATGCGAATGCTTGCTTCTCAATGAATTGCAATGTATTAGAATTGAGTTAACTCAATTTTGGGAGTGAAAGTGTTAAACTTATACAGGGTTATTCAAAGAGCTCCGAATTGCTTGAGAAAGGTAACCGAACGCTGAAAATCAGCGTTCGGTTACCTTTCCTGGCCATTCGGCTATCCAGAGAGCAGGCAATTCGCCAAATCCTGGCGAATTGCCTGCACATTCAGTGCCTGTTCGAGGGCAGTGAAAACCCCATGAAAAAGCACTGCTTCGTCTATTCAGAGAACACAAACCAGCAGTGAAAGGTTCCCCTAATGCCCTGCCATTCGGTGGTTTAATTCGGCAGGTTTATTCAGGAGAATCCCATAGGCTTCAATGTTAAAAATATTCCCGTTTTAATTCAATATCTAATTTTTAAAAGTCCGATTTTTTTTTGGATTTTCTTTAAAGTTTTCTTCATTTTTCTGTAACAGCCCTTTTTATTATCATTCATTGGATTATATGTAAATTTCAGACATTTTCGCTCAGTAGTTTCTTTGCAAACAGCGTTTCACTTTTCAAACATTCATACAAACTGTTTTCCTAATTTATTCACTGCCTCTTCTGCTGTGTCGAAGGCTGCGATCGGCTCCTGCTCGGGTTTTTCCGTGGTTTTCGACGGGTTAATCCAGATGTTTTTGGGGGTTTTCGGTGTGCATTCGTCGGGTTTTGCAGTTAGTTTTCGTCGGGTTTGCGGTAGCTTTTCCCTGCAATTCGGGGACCCTGTGGTGCTTGCTGAATACACCGCAGGGTCGCCGAAATGGGATCGGCAAAAGGAACCGAACTGAAGAGAACGAAAAGTCGCCGAACGTGCGGTGACTTTTCGAATCTCTTTGAATAACCCTGATAGTAAACGAGTTTGACGATTCCACTGTGTGAATCCAGTCACCGCCCTCGTTTGCTCACTTTCATGAACAAGGCTGAATTTCTGTCCGTTTCTCGCTTCGCAATGCTTTCCAGAATTCCTTCGCTGATATTATGTAACAGAGTGATACATGCGATTTATACAACAATAGATACAGAAATAGATAAATGATGCTCTCGCTGTCTCAGGTCGCGCCTCAGCCTGTTTAACGACCTCTGCCTTGGGCGTTTACGTCAGCCCGTCACGTTATTAGAAATTACACTTCCTAATCCAAGGTGGATTAATTGTTACGTTTCTTTGTGGTTTCTTACATGTTTACTTTCTGGATCACTGTCTACCTTTACTTTCTGATGTCACATGTGACTTTTAACTTAAATAATGCAGATTCGGGGTCAAAATAATTCCTGAATTAAGAAACATCGTCTTTAACGTGAACATAATTTTAATATTCATTTCATGGAAGAGCTCCTGAGGGACATAATGGTCATGTTGTGATGGAACTGGGCTGTCATGCAGGGCTAATGGTTTTGGAGTACATGGAAACCATGCACAATACAGAGGTGGAACGTCCATCACTAGAAGACTGACAGGCGCTTCTCACAATATTTTGAATGGGGCACATTTTAGAAAACATAATAACCTCAAATATTCTGAAAGTGAACCTTAACCTATCATCTGATTCTCATGGCCTGGGCTGTAAAAGCATTAGCCCTAAGCACCCCCTAACCTGAGTGTCCCTAAATCTAACTTTCCCCTTTACCTAGCAGCCATAAACCTAAACCTACTCCAGAAAGTGCTCATCCATGCGCTTATTGTATCAGGACTGGATTACTTTAACGCACTCCTCCCTGGCTTCCCCAATGACCGCACTGTCCCTTACAATCTGTAATGAATGCAGCTGCCAGGACTATATTACTCATTCGGTGCCCATCATATACCTGCCCCCTCTGAGAGGCTTCTATTTCTCACCCAACACTCCTGACATAAATCTTCCCTCTGCCAGGCTTATATTTCTCATCCGACACTCCTCACATACATCCCTTCTCTGCCAGGCTTATATTTCTAACCCGACGCTCATTATGTACCTATCCCCTCTGCCAGGCTTATATCTCTCACCCGACACTCCTCACATACCTTTCCCCTCTGCCAGGCTTATATTTCTCACCCGACACTCCTCACATACCTCTCCCTTCTGCCAGGCTTATACCTCTCACCGACACTCCTCACATACCTCTCCCTTCTGCCAGGCTTATATTTCTCACCCGACACTCCTCACATACCTCTCCCCTCTGCCAGGCTTATACCTCTCACCCGACACTCCTCACATACCTCTCCCCTCTGACAGGCTTATATTTTTCACCCAACAATCTTCACATACCTCCCCCCCCTGACAGGCTTATTTATCTCACTCGACACTCCTCACATACCTCCCCCCTATGCCACGCTTATATTTCTCACCAGACGCTCCTCACATATATCTTTCCCTCTGCCAGGCTTATATATCTCACCCGACACTCCTCACATATCTTCCCCTCTGCCAGGCTTAAATATCTCACCCGACGCTCCTCACATATATCTTTCCCTCTGCCAGGCTTATATATCTCACCCGACACTCCTCACAAAACCCTCCCCCTCTGCTAGTCCTTCCGTTGGCTTCCTGAACTTTTCAGGACACAATGTAAAATACTGACCCTCATGATAAATCCCTCAATAGCTCTTACGTGTCTTCCCTACTCCACAGGTACACCCCTTCTAGATCACACTGATGTCTGCCTGTCCTCTGTTTCCACTTGCAATCTGTGAATCATGCCTGCCATGTCTTCTCAAGGGCAGCACCGATGGAACACCCTACCTCTCCCTATCAGTCTCTCCCCTAATCTTCGGTCCTTCAAGGAATCGATCAGATCTTTTTAGATTAACGTATGACGTTCCTGACTAATCCATCTGACATGAGAAAAGGTTCTGCATTGTCCTACCCACCTTCACCTTTATCCATTTTTTGAAACAAACAGTAGGGTCCCTATTCCAGCCAAACTGGAAATATGGTCCGCCGCACCCAAAACTGGGTTCAAGCCATAAGCGCTGGTGGCTTCCTGTTTCTGGCTCTATTACAAGTCAGAGGCTATTTTAGTGGCTCGACTCAAAAGGTCAGGAAGCTGTTAAGTGATAGCGATGCCACCGATGGTGTCTGCTACAGGAGATTAAAACAAACCTGGTTTGAGATCCCAGGGGATTGTGCAGGGTCAGAAGAAGGACACTATGAACTATTTGCTCTCCATGTCCTTCTGATCACTGTGAAAGGAGACATCAGTTTGACCCATACTCCTCGTTACGGGAAACCTGTCGAATGAAATCACCGAACCTCAGGGCATTTCACTGACATGTCTCTGCTGTTCAGTGAATTTCCCAGTACGGTGCAATTTCCTGGCCATTCAAAAAGCTGGCGATTCGCCAAATATTGGTGAAATGCCAGCGAAATATGGTGCCTGTTCGACGGCAGTGAAATCCCCACATAGAGAAGCTATGGTAATCTATTCAGAGACACAGAACAGCAGAGAATGTCAGTGAAATGCCCTGATTTTTGGTGTTTTCATTCAGCAGGTCTAATCAGGCGAATCACATAAGTTTTAATATAAAATAACTCTTGTTTTTATTGACTATTCAACTGTTTATACTTTTCACTTGCAGCAAAAAGTCCATTTATTTAGGATTTTTTTTTAGGCATTTTTCTGGATTTTCCAGCAAAATATTTTTTTCCGTTTTTTTTTTTCTGTGACAGACCTTTTTATTCATAGGACCTTATATGGTATTTTCAGGCATTTTCGTTTGCAAACACCTTTTAAAAGTTGCGTTTTTTGAGGGGATTTAACCCTGTTTGGTGGCTTGTCAGCTTTTTTTCTGGTGGCTGGTCAGTGCTCTGTTTGGTGGGTTGTTATCATTTTTTGGATCGATTTGGCGGTTTTGCGGAGGATCGTCGGATGCATTCGCCGAGTTTTAGTGTTTTTTTCTCGTTTTTCGGATTGAATCGACGATTTTGCTGCCGTTTTTCCGATCGATTAAGTGGTTTGTGGCCATTTTTTTCGGATGCATTCAGCGGCTTGTTCCCTGCACTTCGGGGACCCTGTGGTGAATCCTGAATTCAACGTAAGGTCGGCGAATCAGACTTACCGAAGCACGGGGGGGGGAGGGCACAGAAATGTCGGTGACATTTTGACACTCTGTGAATAACCCTCTATGAATAAAACTTTGTCTTCATTCCCACTTTCTAACAAGTCTCGTGGTGCCCGAGTTCTTATCGCCCTCTAGTGTCAACATTGAGTCAACAGATACTTTGTCTGAAATAAAGTCTGTGCCGTCTGCTTCGATTCAGCAATACATTTACAGAAAAACAGAGGATTTAGGCTTAAAAAAAACCTGTAAAATAAAAATAAATTGGTGTTAAAGAGTTTTATTTACTATTGTTCTTGTATTAAATATAATAAATTCTAAAACTATTTTAAAAGTATAAAAATGATATAATATTGCAATTTATAATATATCGTTGTATAATTAGAGTATAATATTTAATAGTATGTTTTGTATTACCTTTAATTACCATAAATATATATAGGATGCAGTGATTGTTTACAAAAGGGTCTCAACTGGTTTTGTAATATTTTGTGACATTTATACAGCATTATCGCAGATGGAACCACACCATGGTATTGTTAAGCACCAAAGACAAACACTCTTCACCCTCAACCGCTTAATACCAAAAAAACTGTGGTTACCCCAATGGCCCTTTAACCCCTTACTGGATGTGCCAGTGGGTGTGTCTTAATGCCGGCAGTGCGGACTAGCATGCACAGCTCTCCGGCTGCTGCTGTAGCCCCTTCTCTAGTCCACCTGACGTCATTGGCTGCAGGAGGGTGGCTTGAGTTCAGGCCGTCCGGTAGCAGTGAATGACACTAACAGGGCTATTCAAAGAGAGCCAAATTGGCCCCAAAATTGCACTGAACAGTGAATTTCCCCATATGGTACAATTTCGTGGCCATTCGGCTATTCAAAAAAGCTGGCAGATTGCCAAATATTGGTGAATTGCCAGCAAAATACTGTGCCTTTTCGACGGCAGTGAAATCCCCATAGAGAAGCAATTGTTAATCTATTCAGAGACACCGAACAACAGAGAAATGTCAATGAAATGCCCTGATGTTTGGTGGTTTAAACAGGCGAATCCCCTAGGTTTCAGTGTAAAAAAAAAAAATCCATGTTTTTATTAGATATTTATTCAACTGTATATTCTTATCATTTGCAGAAAAATGTCTCTTTATTTATTTAGGATTTATTTTAAAGCATTTTATGTGATTTTTAAGCAAATTTGTTTCCGATTTTTTTTTTTTAAAAAACCTAAATTTTGGAACAGTCCTTTTTATTATTATTTTTTTTATTTATTATTATAATGTTTTATTATTATTCATAGGACCTGATATATTATTTCCAGGCATTTTCGTGCAGTAGTTTTTTGGTAAATGCGTGTTAAGAGTTGCATTTTTCTTTTTTTCCCCTTTCGGCAGCTTGGCGTTTTTTCCGGCGGCTCTCTGTTCGGCGGGTTGTCGGCTTTTTCGGATCGATTTGGCAGCTTTTTCTTTTTTCTGATCGATTCGGCGGTTTTGCGACGGTTTTTCGTATGCGTTCGGCGGGTCATTCGCTGCACTTCGGGGACCCTGCAGTGAATATTGAATTCCCCACATGTTTGGCGTATTGTGAGCGGGACATTTTGGGGTCAGTGACATTCCGGTGCTCTCTTATTAACCCTGTAGGTATGCACTTGCTGGTGGGCGAATGGGAGTCAGTCCAAAGAAGCCGGCGGGAAATGCAATGCTGTTTCAAGGCATTAAGTCCCAAATGGCGCGGGGATGGCATAATACTCTCCACTGCATTAAGGGGTTAAACAGCAAACATGACAATAAACAAATACATCAGGGTAGCAAAATATAACAATTATTACATACTAGTTGTAAAGCCTGCCCAGAGGGCAGTCTATTGTGGATATACTGCCCCTGCTCATGGATATACTGCCCCAGCTCATGGATACTGCCCCAGCACGTGGATACTGCCCCAGCACGTGGATACTGCCCCCGCACGTGGATACTGCCCCCGCACGTGGATACTGCCCCTGCACGTGGATACTGCCCCAGCCTGCCCAGAGGGCAGTCTATTGTGGGTATACTGCCCCAGCTCGTGGATACTGCCCCAGCACGTGGATATTGCCCCAGCATGTGGATATTTGCCCCCAGCACATGGATTTGCCCCCAGCTCATGGATTTGCCCAGCACATGGATTTGCCCCCAGCTCATGGATTTGCCCCCAGCTCATGGATTTGCCCCCAGCTCATGGAGTTGCCCAGCTCATGGAGTTGCCCAGCTCATGGATTTGCCCCAGCTCATGGATTTGCCCAGCACATGGATTTGCCCCCAGCTCATGGAGTTGCCCAGCTCATGGATTTGCCCCCAGCTCATGGATTTGCCCAGCACATGGATTTGCCCCAGCTCATGGATTTGCCCAGCACGTGGATTTGCCCAGCACGTGGATTTGCCCAGCACGTGGATTTGCCCAGCTCGTGGATTTGCCCCCAGGTCGTGGATATGGTCCCCCAGCTCGTGGATATGGACCCCCCCAGCTCGTGGATATGGACCCCCCCAGCTCGTGGATATTGACCCCCCCCCCACCAGCGCTCATACTTACCTGTCGAGCGGCGCCAGGGAAGTGAAGATTTCCCCGCTTCCGGTCTTTGAAGGACCCAAGCCGCGGTCACGTGACCGGGGCTTGGGTCCTTCAAAGCGGAAGCGAGGGAACTTTCCCTCCGCCGCTCGGGGGGTTGGATGCGCGCGGCAGCCGGGTAGAGGCTGCGCCTCTACCCGGCTGCCGCGCGCATCCTACCCCTGAGCGGCGGAGGGAACTTTCCCTTCGCCGCTCGGGGGACCCGTTAGATGCACACAGCAGCCGGTAGAGGCTGCGCTCGCAGCCTCTACCCGGCTGCCGCGCGCATCCAACCCCCCGAGCGGCGGAGGAGACTTTCCCTTCGCCGCTCTGGGGTTGGATGCGCGCGGCAGCCGGGTAGAGGCTGCGAGCGCAGCCTCTACCCGGCTGCTGTGTGCATGTGTAACCGCCGCGGCGAGCCGGCAGCCGGCTCGTGCCGCGGCGGTTGCATGCGCGCGCAACCAACCGCCGCTGGTTGCGCGCGCATGCGCAGTAAGGCTTTGGCGACGGACAGCCAAAGCCTTACTCTTTTATTATATAGATGCGCAATACCAATTTTTTGTTTATTTTTGCATCTATTACATACTAGGGATGTGCGTTTCGGGTTTCGGAATTTTCACGAAATTTCCCGATTCGCGTTTTCGGATGCGGACGATTTTCCAAAAATTTTTAGATCCGAAAATGGCAGATCCGAAAAGTTTTCCGAGCCGAAACGAAAAATTTTCGGAATTTTCGAGTGGACTTGAAATGTGTCAAATCGAAATTTATTGCTTTGAAACGAGGAGAAAAGACGTTCCGAAAAAACGAAAATTTCCGAAATCACGAAAAGTCGATACAAAAAACGAGCAAAGTGACACAAAAATACGAAAAATGGTCGATATTCCGAAAAAAAAAATTTACACGAAAAACGAGTCGAGCCGAACCGAATCGAAACAGAAAGCGGTCGAAACGAGCCGAATCGAAAAGTTTGAAAATCCGAAAAATCGAATCGAACCGAAAAAAAAATCGGTGCACAAGCCTATTACATACGATTTATTTTTCTATGCTAATTTTTCTTTTTTTTTACCCTGTATCAATGTCACCTTTCCTGCCTCAGAGAGAAATTACAACCAACAGACTCATGCTGGGGCATTAACCCCTTCCCTGCCAAGTTAGTTTCCAAAAGTCCACTGTCAGGAACCAGTGTTTTTTTTTGGAAAATCATATTTAATTAATGATTCATTAAGAAATATTCTGGAATATTCCCAGTGTATTCCTTACTGTAATAACATATTTGGCAGCAAATGTCACCATCTACTGGCCAGACACAGTTACTGCAGTTAGAGCTGCAGCTCCTGGCTCCGTGCATCGATTGAGGAAAATCCTTATAAGGACATTTCTCAGCTGATTTAACCCTTTCGCTGCTGAGGCTTTTCCCGCCCCTGTGCTGAGGTCATTTTTTACCTGTTTTGCGCATCATGTTTAAACGTGTTTTTAAGGCTTATTTTAGTATATGACACCGACATATTATATATCGTTCTTTCCGTCAGACTCGGTAGATTCATAATATGTCATTATTATATGTATACGTTATGTCATGTCTGTATATTATAACAAAAAATGCAATAAAATATGTATTTTCAATAATTTACAATGTGTAAAGTGTTTTTTTCCACATTTTAACATGCGAGCAATTGCGGTTATATTTTGTATGGGGTGCGCTTGTTAAAAAAATTAGAGATGGGGTCTCGTTACATTTTTTTTTGGGGAAAATGACACTATTTTTAACAAACGCACCGCATACAAAAATCGTTAGTGCAGCATCATTGTTCACATTATAATTGAAATGGGAACAATATTGCTGCATTAACAAACCCAAAAAAAAGAAAAAAAGTGTTTATTTTTTTTTTTTAATTTTTTTTTTTAATTTTTTTTTATTTTTATTTTTATTTTTATTTATTTTTTTACAACATTTTTAACTTTCATGTTTGGTATCGTTGGAACGGCCATGCTCTGGCCGATCCAACGATATCAAAATTTAACCCCTAGCTGCCACGGATCGGGAGATAGGGAGTTCATTGGAACTCCCTATCTCCACACTTGGTGGCAGTTAGGGGTTAACTGTAGGACTGGCGTCATCGTGCTACGCACGATGACGCCAGTCCTCTGGGGGAGTTCCGGAAGCTTGGCCGACATCCAAGATGTCGGCCAGCTCCCGGGAAGGATCGCGAATCGGCGCTTTTCAGCGCCGATTTGCGATCCAGCTCCCCAGGGGTTAATGCCAGGCATCATTTGGAAGGGCAGGCTGTGCCCTTCCAAATGATGCCTGGGTTAACCCCCTGTGCGCCGCCGATCGGGAGGGAGAGAGGTCCGAAGGACCTCCCCCCCCTCCCTTTCAGGCGCCTCCTCCGCACATGCGGGGGGGCGCCTGAATTAGGTGTCATCGCGCCCCCGCGATGACACCTAATAATGGCGGCTGCTGGTCCGGATGCCGGGCTGACATCCAGGATGTCAGCCCGCACCGGAGGGGCCAGCGATCGGCCGGAACCCGGCCGAACGCTGACCCCAATGTGAGGACGCGCTCAGCGCGTCCTCAGCACACCAGCGGTAATGCTGAGGACGCGCTCAGCGCGTCCTTAGCATTGAAGTGGTTAATACAGTGTCTGCACTTTTGGGCGTTATACCCACAGGGCTTAAACTTTGAGGGCACTTTCTGGAGCAAAAAAGCAAACGCATTTCATTTACAATCACACAGCAAAGCTCCAGATGGGGTTAACCCCTTAGTGACCGGGCGGTTTTACACAAATCCGTCCTTTAGTGACCGCTGCTGTTTTTACGTTTCTGCGCTGTTAGGGTTTAGGTCAAATTTTCCTCTTACTCGTTTATTCAACCCACACATATTATACACCGCTTTTCCCACCATTAAATGGACTTTCTAAAAATACCATTATTTTCATCATATCGAATAATTTACTATAACAAAATTATGAAATATGAAGAAAAAATGATAATAACAAACTTTTTCGTAATTTACTCCCCAAAATCTATAACCACCAAAAAAGACCCCGGCTAAATAGTTTCATAATTTTGTCCCAAGAATAGAAATACTCAATTTTAACATGTTTTGCTTTTTAACCCCTTCACCGCTGAGCCAGTATACCTATGTGCGCTGAGCTCATTACGATCGTTTTATGTTCAAACTTTTTAGATGCCAGCCTAGGTCCTATTTAATTAAATCCCCCAGACAATTTTTCTTTTAAAAAAAATCATTTTTTTAATTTTTTTTTATTATTATTATTTTTATTACATATTTTTACACCAAACCTAGTCATGTTTGGTATCATTGGAATGGCCGGGATCAGGCCACTCCAATTACATAAAACATGACCCCCTAGCTGCCACAGATCGGGAGATAAGGGGATCCAAATGATCCCCCTATCTCCACTTAGCAGCTAGGGGGTTAACAGGTCCACTGACGTCCTCACACATATGGTGAGGATGTCAGTGGGAGGGGGGTGACCCGGAGGCTTGGCTGACATCCAAGATGTCAGCCACCTCTGGGTCTGAATCGCAATTCGGTGCCGATATACACCGAATCGCGATTCGGCAGCAAAATTGTTAACACTATGCAACGCTGAAAAGGGGAGACTCTCCCCTTTCCAGTGGTGCAATTTGTGTCTGTGCAATGGTTGGGGAGATATTGGGCTCCAAATGAGCCCCCCTCCCCTTCCTGTTTTTTTACACTGGGAGCCTAGCGTTGACGTTGACGTCATCGCAACGCTGGGCCCCCTGAAAAGGCGAGGAAAACTTCTAGCTTGCCAGCCGCAGTGGGAGCCCAGTGGGGAAGGTAAGTACTGAGCAGGAGGGAGGTTTGGGACCCAGAGGTACATGGGAGACACGTACGTGGTACGTCCGTGGTCCCTAAGGGGTTAACATGACTTCAGGCTGCTGTTTGCTCTACGCGCTCACGGTAGTGAAGTGGTTAAACTCTAACAATTGACAAATTGACAGCAAAATACGGTGCAATTCGCTGCAGTGCGGCGGCACCGAAATTGCACCATTGGAGACCGTTCCATCTTCTATTCACGGAATGCCGAACTGCACTTCCGGCGAAATGACCTGATTTTCGATGGTTCAGTTCGATAAGTTTTAGCAGGCGTATCCCATAGGATTCAACGTAATAACGTAATACCTGTTTTTATTATATTTTTTAAAGACCGTTTATTCTTTTCATTTTCGGCACAAACCCTTTTTTTTTTTTTCGTTTTATTTTTTTAAAAGACCTTTTTGTGTTTTTTAGACAAACAGGGTTATTCAGAGAGTGGTGAAAAGCAGGAGAATGACTGGAGAATGGAAAATCCTAGGTCAAAATAGCCAAACCAGAAAAATTCTCCTATTTATCTCACTTTCCAAACCGGCTATTTTGACCTAGAATTTTCCATTCTCCAGTCATTCTCCTGCTTTTCACATTTCTCTGAATAACCCTGTAATTTTTTTTTTCTTATTTTTTTATTCAATGTGGTTTTTTTAAATTAAATTTTGTACCAGCCATCATTATTATTTTTTTAAAGGACTTTTTTTATCATTTGGACACATTTTACTGATTTTTATTCCTATAAGAAGCATAGGAGTCTTTGTTTATTTTTCTTTTAGTCAGATTTCGCCAATGCTAATTCGGCGATTAATCGGTGCACTTTGGCGTATTGTCAGCTGACTCAGCAGATTCAAAATATATCATTAGTATAAGGGTTCACTGAAATTTTGGTGCTGTCTGGTTCGGCAAACTTTGATGCACTCTGGCGATTCCAGTTTGCCGACCCTGTGGTGAATTCTCTATTCACCGAAGATTCCTCGAAGTGCGGTGAACGTTGAGCCGTGGAAGGTTGACACCGATAAGACCACGAAGGCCGCCGAAAAGCACCGAACTGACCACCGAACGCCGCCGAACTGAAGATAAAAGATAAAACAGAACTCTGTTGTTCTTCTAAAAGGTTTTTAACCCTTTCACTGCTGAGGCATTTCCCACCTCTGTGCTGAGGTCATTTTTACCGGTTTTGCTCATCATGTTTAAACGTGTTTTGAAGGCTTATTTTAGTATATGACCCAGACATATTATATATCGTTCTTTCCGTCAGACTCGGCAGATTCATAATATGTCATTATTATATGTATACGTCATGTCCTGTCTGTATATTATAACAAAAAATGCAATAAAATATGAATTTTCAATAATTTACAACGTGTAAAGTGTTTTTTTTCACATTTTAACATGCGAGCAATTGCGGTTATATTTTGTATGGGGTGCGCTTGTTAAAAAAATTAGAGATGGGGTCTCGTTACATTTTTTTTTGGGGAAAATTACGCGATTTTTAACAAACGCACCGCATACAAAAATCATTAGTGCAGCATCATTGTTCACATTATAAATGAAATGGGAACAATATTGCTGCATTAACAAACCAAAAAAAAGAAAAAAAAAGTGTTTATTTTTTTTTATAATTTTTTTTTTTAATTTCTTTTTCTTTTTAATTTTTATTTTTTTTTACAACATTTTTCACAGTAGTGTTTGGTATCGTTGGAACGGCCTTGCTCTGGCCGATCCAACCATACCAAACATTAACCCCTAGCTGCCACGGATCGGGAGATAGGGGGTTCATTGGAACTCCCTATCTCCACCGTTGGTGGCAGTTAGGGGTTAACTCTAGGACTGGCGTCATCGTGCTACGCACGATGACGCCAGTCCTCAGGGGGAGTTCCCGGAGGCTTGGCCGACATCCAAGATGTCGGCAGCTCCGGGAAAGGATCGCGAATCTGCGCTTTTCAGCGCCGATTCGCGATTCAGCTCCCCAGGGGTTAATGCCAGGCACCATTTGGAAGGGCAGGCTGTGCCCTTCCAAATGGTGCCTGGGTTAACCCCCGCAGAGCCGCCGATCGGGAGGGAGAGAGGTCCAAAGGACCTCCCCCCCTCCCTTTCAGGCGCCTCCTCCGCACATGCGGGGGGGGCGCCTGAATTAGGTCATCGCGCTGCCGCGATGACACCTAATTCCGGCGCCTGCGGTTCCGGATGCCGGGCTGACATCGAGGATGTCAGCCCGCACCGGAGGGGCCAGCGATCGGCCGGAACCCGGCCGAACGCTGACCCCAATGGGAGGGCAGCAGCAGGAATGCGGAGGACGCGCTGAGCGCGTCCTCCGCATTGAAGTGGTTAAACCAATAAAAATGCATTAAAATATGCGCAAATAATAAAAAAAGAAGTTGCAAAAGTATTTGGAAACCCAGTGTCGTAACTCAGCATTAGGGACTCGCAACAAAATAACATAATATGTAAGTTACCCAGTGGGTAAACAGAAGAAAAAGTGGGGTAAACCTTGTATCAAGATTAGGATGAGCCGAACACTCCCCGAGTTCGGTTCGAGCCCGAACCCGAACATCCCATTTGTTCGGAACCGAACCCGAACCCGAACCCCCATGCAAGTCAATGGGGCTGAAAATTCGGTTTTTTAGAATGCCCTCCAAGAGGGCATATATGCTAGATATTTGCCATAAAAGGTGTATGGGGGTCCGGGTAGTGCCCTGGGGGACAGGAAACAAGGACACAAAGTTTTAAAAAAAAACGTTTTAAAAGGGACTGTGAGTTTTCCATGAAATAAGGGTTAAAAATAAAAACCAAAAATTCCTTCAAATATCGTGCCTAGGAGGTCCCCATAACCTGCCCGTGAAGTGGCGGATTTCTAGGATGTATAGAAACACTTAAAAACAAAAAAATGACGTTTCATGTGACGGTAAATGCTTTTCCTTTAATCTATCCATAAACAACTGCTTGGGGCACAGCCTGTATGAAAATACATTTTAGGACGCGCAGAAAAAGTTTAGTGTTTTTTTTGGCTAAATTATTGTGAAACTTATGCAGGCTTTGGATGAAAGTAACAATAGGTGCTTTAAAATTGGGCTTTTAGCGTCGGCAACAGTGCCGTCACACCGTA
Organism: Leptobrachium leishanense; assembly: GCA_009667805.1. NCBI lineage: Eukaryota > Metazoa > Chordata > Amphibia > Anura > Megophryidae > Leptobrachium > Leptobrachium leishanense. The sequence goes on from CM019071.1 coordinate 50,526,038, forward strand.
ACCCCTCTGAGGATATGAATCTGATACAGGCGTCAATGGCAGTGCACCCAGATATTGTGCCTTTAGTGCCAGGCATGCAAGTACTATCATACAGTAACCCCTCTGTGGTATGGTGGAAGAGTGCAGGGGTGGACCATGTGGTCCTATATTGAAAAGTTTTTGATCTGGTAATGGGCGTCAGTGCACCCAGATATTGTGCCTTTAATGCCAGGCCATCAAGTATCATCATACAGTAACCCCTCTGTGTTATGGTGGAAGAGTGCAGGGGTGGACCATGCGGTCCTGCATTGAAAAGTTTTTGATCTGGTGGTAATGGGCGTCAGTGCACCCAGATATTGTGCCTTTAATGCCAGGCCATCAAGTATCATCATACAGTAAGGCTGGGGTCAGACGACAGCAGTGTTAACGTCCGTGTTGCCCGCACATAAGTACGTCCGTGATAGCATACAATTGTGTTAAATGGAGCCACACACATGAAGTACGTCCGCACAGAAGTGCGGGGGCTGACGGACGCTGCAAATGGACGCAGGTTAGGCAAGAACGTAATACTGCTAGAACGGACATGCAGAGTGCGCCACGTCCACAACGTCCGCATAGCTTTGTGTGTAAGTGATGCAACAAGGTCAGACGGACTGCATTTATACGTCCAGCATTTTTGACGGACAGAATGTTCTTTCATTGTAATTTATTTTCCCTGCTACATCAGTCTAAAAATATGTCAGTGAAAAAAAACGACTGTGTGTGGCCACTACCTTGTCGTCAGTCAGTAAGTACGTCCGTACTGCACGGACGCACAGTCCGCAGAAAATGCGCTCATCTGATCCTAGCCTAACCCCTCTGTGGTATTGTGGAAGAGTGCATGGGTGGACCATGTGGTCCTATATTGAAAAGTTTTTGATCTGGTAATGGGCGTCAGTGCACCCAGATATTGTGCCTTTGGTGCCAGGCCAGCAAGTATCATCATACAGTAACCCCTCTGTGGTATTGTGGAAGAGTGCAGGGTTGGACCCTGCTGTTCAAAAAATTAAAATGATATAAATCTGGCACAGGCGTCAGTGCAGCCAAATATTGTGCCTTTCATGGCAGCAAGTGCATTCACACCGTAACCCTTTTGTGGTATTGTGGAAGAGTTCAGTGCTGGAGGTTTTGTGCATGCAGAAGACATACCCGATCTATTCCGTTACTTTGGCATCAGGGGATTGATAGCTGCTGATCCAGGACTGATTCATTTTTATAAATGTAAGCCGGTCTACAGAGTCGGTGGACAGACGCACTCTTGTCTGTGACAAAACCTCCAGCGGCACTGAACGTCCTTTCGGAAAGCACGCTAGATGAAGGGAAACCTAGTAGCTGCATAGCATATTGGCTAAGTTCTGGCCAGTGATCCAATCTCAACACCCAGTAAGCCAGTGGATCATCTGCTGTAAAGGTATCCAGGTCTGCCCTTGCCCCTAGATAGTCCTGCACCATATGGTGAAGACGCTGGCAATGGGTGCCTACATTTGACGTCCCTGGGCGTCGAGGACTAAAAAATTTAAAAATGCATCAGTCAAGTGGCCCTGGCCTTCACCGCTATTCCTCTGATCACCTGCAGCCTCAGAAGCACGTGTGTCAGCACTTGGTAATCTAACAGTGCCTGGAAAGGTGTTACACAAGTTTCACTTTAGAGCGTCCTCAAGTTTTGTCATCCTGTGCTCCCTCTGTGCGGGCAGGATGAGCTCTGCAACTTTCCCCTTGTATCGTGGATCAAGAAGGGTTGCCAACCAGTAATGATCCCTTTCCTTGATAGCACGAATCCTGGGGTCCTTTAGCAGGCTTTGCATCAATAGGGAGCCCATGCAGCGTAGGTTGGAGGTGGCATTAGCTGCCGAGTCTTCCTGGTCAATGAGGATGACCGTATCGTGCACTTCCTCCTCCCAGCCATGCACAAGCCCTTCTGTTTCTGGGCACACAAAACCCTGCCTTGAGGAATCCCCACCTTCAATGCCCCCACTACTTAAATAGTCCTCCTCCTCCTCATCCTCCTCCTGTCTGATCTGAATAGGACCCGCTGGAATGCTGTCTGTGGAAAGACTGGGGCCTTGAGAGCTAGGGAAGGCCTCCTCTTCCTCCCGCTGCTCTGCCTCTAGAGCCACATCTATAATTCCCTGCAGAGTGTGCTCCAGCAGGAACACTAAAGGAATTGTGTCACTGATGCATGCACTGTCCCTGCTCACCATCCTCGTTGCCTCCTCAAATGGTGACAGTACAGTGCATGCATCCTTGATCATCAGCCACTGCGGGGGGGATAAAAACCAAGTTGACCTGAACCTGTCCTTGTGCCATACTCACACAGGTACTCATTGATGGCCTTCTGCTGCTTGTGCAGATGCTGCAGCATTGCTAATGTCGAATTCCACCTGGTGGGCATGTCACAGATCAGATGGTTTGTGGGAATGTGGAATTCTCTTTGAATTTCTGCCAGGCGAAAGCTTGCTGGGAATGACCGTCTGAAGTGGCTGCAGACTTTTCTGGCCTGGATGAGAAGCTCTGGCAGCCCTGGGTACTTGGTTAGGAAACGCTGTACCACCAGATTTAGGACGTGTGCTAGGCATGGTACACGCGTCAATTTACCCTTGCGTAGGGCGGAGAGAAGGTTGCTGCCATTGTCGCAGACGATCATTCCCAGCTCAAGCTTGCGTGGTGTAAACCATCTCTGCACCTGCCCCTGCAGAGCTGACAAAATTTCTGACCCAGTGTGGCTCCTGTCCCCTAAACAAACCAGCTCAAGCACAGTATGGCATCTTTTTGCTTGAGCCATTGCGTAGACCCTGTCAGGCGTGGGTTTAACTGCCACTTCGCCAGAGACAGAGAAGGAGGAGGAGGAAGAGGTGGTGGTGGTGGAGCAGACTGACCTCATACAAGCAGCTTTCTGGAGGCGTGGTGGATGAACAAGCTCCAGCACAGAGCCCCGTCTTGGATCCCTCCCAGCTGCAATCAGAGTTACCCAGTGTGCCGTGAAAGAAATGTAATGACCCTGTCCATTAGACATGTGCATTCGTTTTAGTACTAAAACGATTTAGTCCGAATTTTGGGATAATTTAGTTTTTGTATGACTCAAGAGAAACGAAACTGCTCAGTACAAAAAACGAAAGAAACTAAAATAAAATGCACTACATTTTAGTTTCAGTCTTTTTTGTGATATTACATTGAGTGAAGGAGACCAGCAATGAAGAGCGCAACATCCGAAGTTCTGCACAGTCCACATGCCAATGCAGTAGGATGTTCTATACAGAGAGGGGCATTAATTAATGCAGGAGGATGTTCTATACATTATACAGAGAGGGGTATTAATGCAGGAGGATGTTATATACATTATACAGAGAAAGGTATAAATTGAGGAGGATGTTCTATACAGAGAGGGACATTAATTAATTCAGGAGGATGTTCTATATATTATACAGAGAGGGGTATTAATTAATGCAGGTGGATGTTGTATACATTATACAGAGAGGGGTATTAATTAATGCAGGAGGATGTTCTAAACATTATACAGAGAGGAGCTTTTTTTTTAGCCCTTTAAATCCAGTGGCTGTAAGCGCTGAGATCGGCTGCTTGTTACATTATCTCTCAATACAATGTATCAGGCTCAGCTTTTACAGTAACTGACTGTAACAGCGCTCAGTTTCAGTAAAACAAGGAAATAATATTGTTCTAACCTCTTATATATAAAAATATTATTTACTAGTTTTACTGAAACTCTGAGCGCTGTGATGAGCAGCAGTCAGTTACTGTAACAGCTTTGCCTGACACGGGGCAGTATTACAATGTTGGTGCTAACTTAACCAGAGCTGTTGTAAACTGAAAACCTCCATAGGCTATAATGGCTCTGGGAAGTTTACAACAGCTCTGGTTAAGTTAGCACCACCTATGTAATATGGCCCACATTGTGCTGAGAGTGAGAGATACTGTAACAAGCAGCGATCTCAACCCTCTGAGGAGCCACTACAATAGTAATTGTATCCACTGGTTTTCGGATGAATGAAATTAGTTTTCATACTAAAGAACTGAAAACGAATTTCTTTAGCAACTAAATAAATTGCATTTTAGGACTAATCCATTAGTTCAAAACGAAATTTTGTGTTGTGCACATGTCTACTGTCCATGCTTGCTGGACCATGTGTCTAAAGTGACATGCACCTTGCTGCTGACTGCCTTTCCCAATGACTGGATAACATTATCTTCCACGTGCTGGTATAGTGCTGGAATGGCCTTGCGTGAAAAGTAATGGCGTTTTGGAACCTGCCACTGTGGTACAGCGCATTCAGCAAATTCATGGAAGGGAGCAGAGTCCACCAGCTGGAAAGGCAGCAGCTGCAATGCGAGTAATTTTGCTAAGCTGGCATTTAGACGCTGTGCTTGGGGATGGTTGGGACTATATTTTTTCTTTCGCTGCAGCAGCTGCGGCAACGTAATCTGACTGCGTAAATCTTCAGCTACTGGGATGATGTCACATTGTGAGGAAGGACCTGCTGGTACATCCATTACTGTAGCATCATCCCTGTCAGTCGAGGTTGTAGGCAATTGCATGGCAGGACATACAGTGTGGGTAGAGAGATGAGGAGGAGGAGGACCTATGCAAAGTTTTGCCCCAACGGGATGTGTGGCACTTGTTCATATGTCGCCTCAAGCACGTGGTACCCAAGTGTCCGGTGTTTATCCCACGCTTCAGCCTCATCTGACATAGATTACAAATAGCAACGGTGGGGTCTGCTGCACATTTCTTAAAGAACTCCCAGACAGCAGAGTTCCTGCATGTGTTCTTTGAGACAACAGCGCTCTGCACCGGAGCAGCTCTGACATCTGTTGCCTTGGACTGGCTAGTGCTACGGTTGGTCACAGAGGATGTTGTGCCTCGTGTTTGCTGTGCCTCCTCCTCCTCCTCCCTCTCCTCCTCACTTGATTCCTCAGTTCGATCTGGCACCCAGGTGGAGTCAGTGACATCATCATCAATGTAATCTTCACCCCCTATCTCCTCGTCACTGGAGCCAACTTGGCAGTAGGGATGTGCGTTTTGGGTTTCGAAATTTCGAAATTTTCACGAAATTTCCCGATTTGTGTTTTCGGATGCGGCCGATTTTCCGAAAATTTTTAGATCCGAAAATGGCAGATCCGAAAGGTTTTCTGAGCCGAAACGAAATATTTTCGGAATTTTCGAATGTACTTGAAATGTGTCAAATCGAAATTTATTGCTTTGAAACGAGGAGAACAGACGTTCCGAAAAACGAAAATGTTCGAAAATACGAAAAGTCGATACAAAAAACGAGCTAAGTGACACGAAAATACGAAAAATGGTCGATATTCCGAAACCATTTACAATTCCGAAAAACGAAAATTTCCGAAAATACGAAAAGTCGATACAAAAACCGAGCTAAGTGACACGAAAATACGAAAAATGGTCGAACTTCCGAAAAAAATGTACACGAAAAACGGGTCGAGCCGAACCGAATCGAAACAGAAATCGGTCGAAACGAGCCAAATTGAAAAGTTTAAACATCTGAACAAATCGAATCGAACCGAAAAAAAAATTGGTGCACAAGTCTACTTGGCAGTATGCTGCAGCTGCTGGGGTAACATGAGTGTCAGTTATTTGTGTGTCATCACTGGCACCCCCTTCCTCTAGGTTGATTATACTCCCTTGCTCAACCTCAGAGATTGAATCAGAGCACTGTACTTGCTGCGCATCCTCAAGCAGCATGTCACTGTCATTGTAGCCAAACAATTCAGCTGACTCCTCCGTGTGTGATAGTGAGGCTACGGCAGGAGTAGCTGTGGACATGGAGGCTGCATTAGATGCTTTGGCAGCTGAGGTGGACTGTAAAGCACTAGAAGCCTGGCTGGCAGAGGACTCGGAGGATGAGGATGGCCTGGTTAGCCAATCCACCAAGTACTCTGTATGTTGCTGCTGCTTAAGACGGCCAGCACCAGTTAGAAAGGACAAGCGTGTCCCTGCAGAGGATGCACCACGTCCACCACAAGCAGAGGCACAGCCTCCTGACACAGGGGCTGCTTGCCCTCTTATCTGTGTCTGGGAGCGTCTGCCAGTCCTTTTTGTTCTTTCAGACATGGTGAGTGATATATAGATTAATATATACAGAACTCTGATTCAACTCTGGTATAAAGATTTAAATAACTCTGGTATAACTCAGTGAGACACACTGATAGCTGGCAGCCAGTGACAAGAGACAGATCACCTTAATTCACAAATGTTTTAAAGAAATTAGTGAGCCCCAAAAAGATTTGCTGGCTGTGTGACGAGACACACATCACCTAAATTCAATGATATTTGGTATAAATGAGACCCAAAAAGACTTGCTGGCACAGTGACAAGACCCAGAAAATCACCTCAATACACAAATGTTTTAAATAAAGTTGTAAACCCCAAAAAAACTTGCTGGCACAGTGACAAGACACACATCACCTAAATTCCCTGATATTTGGTCGAAATGAGACTCCCCCAGACCCCCCCAGTAGCGTGGCAGACCGGCAGTAACAACACACACAACTATCTTCTTTGAAATCTCCTCTGAAATGCGTGCAGAAGCGCTGCGTGGAAACCTTATATAGTGTGCTGCGGGACTTAGCTCTGTGAGCCCATAATTGGGCAAAATTTGCCAAATCAGGACTCTGAGCGGTGATTGACATAGTGTTCAACCAGTCTTGCACCAGACCTGTGGTCAGGTGCAAGGCTGTAGCCAATTATGAGCTTCAGGCAGTGGGAAAATGCATTGTGGTCCATTGTGGTCGAACATGCGGCGAACACCTGGAAATGTTCGGGGTTAGCGATCTGCTAGAACAGGCTAAGTTCGGGTCGAACCCCGAACCGTCCGAACACGAACAGCTCATTCCTAATCAAGATTAAATGAGAATAGACCTGTAGAGCAACAATCCTAGTCCCCACTAGAGGGCAGTAAAACTTAACTTTATGTACAACATAAAGCACAAGTGTTGCATTTACATAAAACTGGCCACAGTAACAAAAAAAAGGAAATAATCACATATACCAATACATAAAATCACCACATATACCAATACATAAATCAATAAAATCATAAAATCACAACATATATCAATACATAAAATCACCATCGCCAAAGTATTTGGAATTCGGAACATAAAAATCATAAAATCACAATAAAAATCACCACTTATACTATACATAAAATCATAAATTCACCATAAAATCTTAAAATCACAATATATACAATATATATAAATCATAAATTCACCATAAAATCATCACATATACCAATACATAAAATCACCATAAAATCACCACATATACAATACATAAAATCATAAAATCCCCACATATACCAATACGTACCATTATAAAATCACCATAAAATCACCACTTATACCAATAAAATCACCATTAAATCATAAAATCACCACATATACCAATACATACATTATAAAATCACCATAAAATCAGCACTTATACCAATACATAAAATCACCACATATACAATATATAAAATCATAAATTCACCATAAAATCATCACATATACAGTACATAAAATCCCCACATATACCAATACGTACAATTATAAAATCACCATAAAATCACCACTTATACCAATAAAATCATAAAATCACCATTAAATCATAAAATCCCCACATATACCAATACATACATTATAAAATCACCATTAAATCACCACATATGCCAATACATAAAATCATAAAATCACCATCTGTAAAGTGTCTGGAATTTGGTGGTTTTGTTACTGTGGCCAGTTTTATGTGAGTACAACACTTGTGCTTTATGTGGTAATAAAGGTTAGGTTTTACTGCCCTCTAGTGGTGTAGACAAAAAAAAGCAGGCAGGGACCCGTGACCCCAGAAGCAAGGACGTCTTTTATTTATAAAAGCAACGTTTTGGCTCAACATCCAGTCTTTCGCAAGCTTGAGATAGGCTGAGTGTTCAGCTGAAACGTTGCTGCAAAAGGAAATACAAAATGATTTTTTTTTTATTATTGTTAATTTTTTTTCTTTTTTTACATATAACCTGGTCATGTTTGGTATCATGTGGAAAGATCATGCTCTGGCCCTTCCAATCGTAGCCTACATGACCCTCTTCTTAGTATGGTTCAGGAAATAAGACCCTTTATCTCCTCCTTATCTCCTCCATAGGGAATTCCCTGCCTCTCTGGCATTTTATTGGTCGTCTGGATCAATAGCACCAGTGTTACAGAAATGGTGGGGTAAAGGAAAGGGCCTTTATCATGATGTTGGCCGCATCAGTAATGGGGTACACTAATCTGAAGAGATGGATTTTGAGGCATTTCTTGAAGGTTAGGGAAGAGTCGGATTAGATGAGGTAGGTCATTCCACAGGAACGAAACTGCATTTGAGAAGTCTTGGAGGCGATAGTTTGTGCTGTGCGTGGAGACAGAAGACATAGAGGTTACCCGCTGACCGAGTGTTCTAAAAGGATGTGCTTAAGGAGTAAGGAAGACGTGCTGTCACGCTGACCGGTAACTTGGGCCATCGTGGGGACTTGGTTCAAGGAGGGATGTAGCCTTTGAGGCAGGTTAGCTGTTGGCTTAATACAGCACAGATACACCATGCAGATTCCGGACAGGAAATAAACAAGACTGTAACACGAGGGACAAGAGGGCATAGAAGAGAACTAAAGGAATCCCTAGGCTGGGGAATGTCCTTAATCTGGCCTCTAACTAATGAAACTCTCACAAAGAATGACAGAGTCAGGAGAACGGGAAGGGCAAGGGTTAAACAAGACAGACAGGAATCCTAGACTGAAAATAAAGGTCCTTAATCTGGCCTCTGTACTAAGACGAACCAATTACATAAAACAAGAAACATACAAGAATCATCAGGATTAGAGCCGGGGATACAGAACCAGGAGGAATGTCAGACTCACAGACCTGGATCCTTCTCACCACCAGGGGGCACGGCTGTAACCAGTGGAAACGTGACACGTGCACAGAGGAGTTGTGTTATTGAGGGCTTTGAACGTGTATGTTTTGTAGTCTAAGAAGCTTTCTTGTTTAATTTCAGGTGTAATAGAACAGGTATTACCACTACTGATGGAATGACGTTGGCTCCTTCTTCTGGACTTGGGCAGCAGCTCCCTCTTCTAACCTTTAGAACGAGTCTCTGACAACCAGATGTCAATCAAACTTAACCTCCATTGAAATACTTTCTTTGCACTTAACAAGATGTTTGATGTATTACAGGGTGTGTAATTGATGCGTTCGGCTGGCTGGCCCCGGGGCATCACGTTACTATTCATAGAGCCGTGCCTAGTTCCAGGGAGAGAGCGTTGCACAGCTTTGAGTTGTTTATTGAAGGTGGATCGTAAAATCGTCATACAGGTTCATTAACGTATTCAACATTTGCTGGACTAACCCCAACCCTCCCCTCCCCCCAAAATCTAACAAATAATAATACCTCATACAGGTTGTAAAGGCATCACAAGTAACACGTGAAGTAAATAACAAACAGGTATTGTATTTCTTTGAAACAATCACTATACAGGTAATAAATGTATCACTCTGGTGGTTAGTGAACGTATTGCGTCACTAAACAGATTTTGCAGATAGTAAATCATGTGTAGTAGTAGTAAATATGATACGTATTCGCTAGTAAATAGATTTTAGAGTGATTGGGGCAGTGAATTGGTTCTAACAATAAAATTTGTTATATTAAAGCATTCTAACGGTGTCATAGTCTTTACGCAGGTAATAGATACAGTACAGAGATGCTGAATACAGCAGGGATAGTAAACTTGTAGTAGGTGTATTAAGTACGATTGAAGCCGCTTCTATGGCCCCACAGTTCCCAAACCACTGGCACTAATGATCCTGCTATCTAGTGAATTTCCTCTTGTCTTCCTCAACACCAATCCCTCTAGACTGTAAGCTCCTATGAGCAGGGCCCTCTACACCTCTTGTTTCCATCTTATGTCCATTTATATGTATTTCGTTCCCTTTGGTTATAGTAAAGCGCTGCGGAAACCGTTGGCGCTATATAAATGATGACAATAATAATAATAATAAAGTAGGGATGCAAGCCCGTAGTAAGTATATTATATAGGGTTAGTAAACCTGTAGTAATTGCAATATGTAGGTCTAGTAGACCTTTAGTAAGTCTATTACTGCAGTAAAATATGTTTTATAAAAGCATTCTACAGTTATCAACCTCATTACACAGGTAACCGATGCAATATAAAGATGCTGAAAATAGCAGGTATAGTAAACATGTAGTAAGTGCATTAAGTATAGTTAATAAGGCTGTAGTAAAATTGTGCTATGTAGGGCTAATAAGCCTGTACTAAATGTATTGTGTTTGGTTCGTAAAACTGTAAGGAGGGTTAGTAAGCCTCTATTGTTTTGGGTTAGTAAACTGTAGATAGTGTTTTAAGTAGAGGCAGCAAGGCTATAGTAAGTGTATTAAGTTGGGTTAGTAAACCTATAGTAAGTACTTTAAGTAGGGATAGTACATCTGGAATAAGTAATATATATTGAGATTCTGAAGACAGCATGGTTAGTAAACCTGTAGTAGTAGTAGGTGCATTAGTAGGGTTAGTATGCACATTACATAGGGTTAGTAGAATTATATTATTCAAAGAGCACCGAAACTTCAACAAAATGTCAGTGCTCTTTTATTCGGCGCACTTCAGAGAGCTCAATCTGCAGACTCTGCCATGAATTCAGCATTCACCGCAGGGTCCCCGAAGTTCGCCGAATCAATCCACCGAACGGCGCAGAATCGATCCACCAAACGGCGCTGATAAACCTGCCAAACGCAGCAGAAAACTGCCGAACGCTGGCGATAAACTTGCCAAATGCATCCGATAAGCCCCCAAGCACCACCGGAAAAATATGACCAGCCAACAAACAACTTTTAACCCGTTCACTACTGAGATCAAGATGTCTCGGGCTCCAATAGGGATGTGCGTTTAGGGTTTCGGAATTTCGGAATTTTCACGAAATTTCCCGATTCCTGTCTTCGGATTCGGCCGAATTTCCGAATCGGTCGGACCCGAAAACCGATAGATCCGAAAAGTTTTCCGAGCCGAAACGAAAAATTTTCGGATTTTTCTAATGGACTTGAAATGTGTCAAATCGAAATTTATTTTTGCTCTATTCATGATTTCGGTTCCATTCGTGATTTCGGTTCCATTTCGGTAATTCTGGACATCGTATATTTAACTATTATCGGTTATATCGCTGATTCTGTAAATTTTTTATTCGTAAATGCGTATCACTTGTTTCTTGTGGCATTCGGGTCAGTTTAGCGTTTTTTAAATCGTTTTGTTCATTTTTTTTGTTCCTTGGCTTTCATACCATTTTAATATGATTAAATAAAGTTGTGAAATGTATATTCAATTATTCATAAGAAAAAAAGGATCTTTATTTAATAAAAAAAAACACGATAGAATCGCCAGAATTATCATAGACACTTTGAAACGAGGAGAACAGACGTTCCGAAAAAACGAAAATTTTCGAAATTTCCGAAAAGTCGATACAAAAAACGAGCAAAGTGACCCGAAAACACGAAAAATGGTCGATATTCGGAAAAAAAAATGTACACGAAAAACGAGCCGAACCGAATCGAAACAGATATCGGTCGAAACGAGACGAATCGAAAAGTTTAAACATCCGAACAAATCGAACCGAAAAAAAAAATCGGTGCACAAGCCTAGGCTCCAAAGGCACCATCTGATGCCCCGATATCGAGATATCAAGATCTGCTGATCTACAGCCCAAAAGCAAATGAAATTCCTTTACTGAAAACTAATTTAGTTTGTGGGCACCTTCTGCAGCCCAAAAGCAAAGTTTTAACCCTGTGGGCATAATGCTGAAAGAGCTAAAACTGTGCAAAATCCGCTGATGAATGCTCTGAAATATCGGTCTTTCAGCAGTCGATGCAGGGGAAAAAAAAAAACATAGACCTGCAGCTCAAACCTCTGTAGCTGAATGTGGCAGTAGATGGCGCCATCTATCGGCCAAATAGGTTATTTACAGTAGTAGCTATTTATTACTGGATAATTAATTAAAAATTATTTTACAAAAAAATACAGATTTCTGACAATTTCTTTTGGAAAATCACTTGGTAGTGAAAGGGTTAAAAGGCATCTTAAACAAAAAGAACGCATCAAAATGCCTGGAAATAATATATACGTTCCTATGAATAACAATAAAAAGGTCTATTACAGAACAAAAAAAAAATATTTAAAATAGTGTATAACCGGAATCAAAAATTTCACTAAAAAAATCCATAAAATACCTAATTTTTTTTAAAATAAATTAATAAAGAGACTTTTTGCTGCAAATGAAAACAATAAATGGTTGAATAAAAATTAATAAAAACAGGATTTTTTTTACATTGAAACCTATGGGTTTCACCTGTTTAAGACTGTCGAACGAAACCACAGAAAATCTGGGCATTTTGACTACTTTTCTCTGCTGTTCGATGTTCTCTGAATTTGGTGAATTGCCAGCTTTTTGAATAGCCAAATTGCAACGAAATCGCACCTAATGGTGACATTCACCATTTGGTGCAAATCGGTGGCCAATTCGGCTCTCTTTCAATAACCCCTTAAGTGTATTACTACAATAAAAAATATATTATAAAAGCATTCTACAGGTATTAAAGTCATTACACAGGTAATAAATACAGCATAAAGATGTTAAAGACAGAAGTTAGCAAACATGTAGAAAAATTTAATATTTAGACAGAATTTATTATGTTGGGTAAAGAAACCTGTAGTTAGTGGTTTAAGTAGAATTAGTAAGCCTGTGGTAAGTATATTAATTTGGGTTAGTATACATACAGTCAGGTCCAGAAATATTGGGACATCGACACAATTGTAACATCTTTGGCTCTATACACCACCACAATGGAGTTGGAATGAAACAAACACAATGTGCTTTAACTGCAGACTGTCAGCTTTAATTTGAGGGTATGTACATCCAACTCAGGTGAACGGTGTAGGACTTACAGCAGTTTGCAGATGTGCCTCCCACTTGTTAAGGGACCAAAGGTAATGGGACAATTGGCTTCTCAGCTGTTCCATGGCCAGGGTGTGATATTCCCTCATTACCCCAATTACAATGTGCAGATAAAAGGCCCAGAGTTCATTTCAAGTGTGCTATTTGCATTTTGAATCTTTTACTGTCAACGCTCAAGATGACATCCAAAGAGCTGTCACTATCAGGGAAGCAAGCCATCATTAGGCTGAATAAACAAAACAAACCCATCAGAGAGATAGCAAGAACATTAGGCGTGGCCAAAACAACTGTTTGGAACATTCTTAAAAATAAGGAACGCACCGGTGAGGTCAGCAACACCAAAATACCCGGGAGACCACGGAACACAACTGTGGTGGATGACCGAAGAATTCTTTCCCTGGTGAAGAAAACACCCTTCACAACAGTTGGCCAGATCAAGAACACTCTCCAGGAGCTAGGTGTATGTGTGTCATAGTCAACAATCAAGAGAAGACTTCACCAGAGTGAATACAGAGGGTTCACCACAAGATGTAAACCATTGGTGAGCCTCAAACAGGAAGGCCAGATTAGAGTTTGCCAAACAACACCTAACAAAGCCTTCACAGTTCTGGAACAAGATCCTATGGACAGATGAGACCAAGATCAACTTGTACCAGAGTTATGGGAAGAGAAGAGTATGGAGAAGGAAAGGAACTGCTAATGATCCTAAGCATACCACCTCATCTGTGAAGCATGGTGGTGGTAGTGTCATGGCGTGGGCATGTATGGCTGCCAATGGAACTGATTCTCTCGTATTTATTGATGATGTGACTGCTGACAAAAGCAGCAGGATGAATTCTGAAGTGTTTCGGGCAATATTATCTGCTCACATTCTGCCAAATGCTGCAGAACTCATTGGACGGCGCTTCACAGTGCAGATGGACAATGACCCAAAGTGTTTGTTTCATTCCAACTCCATTGTGGTGGTGTATAGAGCCAAAGATGTTAGAATTGTGTCCATGTCCCAATATTTCTGGACCTGACTGTATAGTATGTGTATTATGTAGAGCTAGTAAATCAGTTGTAAGTGTTTGGAAACAGTTTTATACAGCTACTCATGGATAGTGTTAGTAAATATGTAGTAAGTGTATTATGTAGGGTTAGTAGGCTTGCATTTTGCTGACTTAGTAAACCTGTAGGCTAGGGTCAGACTAACGCATTTTTCACGTTGTCCGTGAAAATGTGCGTTCGAAGAATGGACGTATTTTTTCACGGAATACGCAATAGCGGTCATACTATGCGCAGTTTCATCCGTGATTTTGTACGGATCATCAATAAAACACTTCTTGCATCTGGACGTTATGTTGGCCGGACATTAGCAGCGTCTGATGTCTCCAATTCATGCACACACGCCGCTAGCGGGCGCAGCGCACTCTGTACGTCAGTACTAGTGGTTCTGCGTTCTCGAAAAAATGCGTTCATTTTCCACTTGCGTTGCGCAGCCGGACTTTTGTGCGACCGTACTTCGTATATTGGCTGTCATTGCCCGGCATCTGCTGCTAGTGCGGCCGTGATTAAGTGCGCCAGAACGCGCGTTCGCACTGCCTCAGTCTGACCCTAGCCGTAGTTAGTGTTTTAATTAGTTAGTAAACATTTTGTAATTATATTAATATGGGCTAGTAACCTTAATTTTGCGTTATTAAACCTATAGTAAACGTATTACGTAGGGCTAGTAAATCTGTAATAAGTATTCGGAAACTATTTTATACAGTTAGGCTAGGGTCAGACGAACGCATTTTCGCGTTGTCTGTGAAAAAGTGCGTTCGAACAAATAGACGCATTTTTTCACGGAGTACGCGATAGCGGTCATACGATGCGCATTTGCATCCGTGATTTTGTACGGATCATCAATAAAACACTTTGTGCGTCTGGACGTTATGTTGGCCGGACATTAGCAGTGTCTGACATCTCCAATTCACGCACACACGCCGCTATGCGGCCGCAGCGCACTCTGTACGTCAGTACTAGCAGTTTAACGTTCTCGAAAAAATGCGTTCGTTTTCCACTTGCGTTGCGCAGCCGGACTTTTGTGCGACCGTACTTCGTATATTGGCCGTCATTGCCTGGCACTTGCTGCTAGTGCGGCCGTGATTAAGTGCGCCTGCACGCGCGTTCGCACTGCGCTCGTCTGACCCCAGCCTTACTTATGGATAGATCATGTAGTACACATATTTCAAAGATGATAAATAAAAACATTGTAACCCGTACGGTTAGTAAACCTGCAGTAAGTCTGTCATGTAGGGATAGTAAACCTTTATGTTTATTATATAAGGTTAGTAAGCATATAGTAAATGTATTATGTACGGGATAGTAAATCTGTAGTAAGAAATTAGAAACAATATTATACAGTTGCACATGGATAGAACAAATAGTACACACATTTCACAAGCAATCAAGACATTATAACTCTTACAGGGTTATTCAGAGAAAGGTGAAAACCTGTAGAATTGCAAGGAGAATAAACAATCTAGACCAAATAGCTGATTTGGAAAGTGAGATAAATGGGAGAATTTTTCTGGTTTGGCTATTTTGACCTAGAATTTTCACTTCTCCAGTCATTCTCCTGGTTTTCACCTCTCTCTGAATAACCCTGATAGTGTTAGTAAACTTGTAGTTAGTGTTTTACTTGGGGAAAGTAAACCTGTAGTAATTGTGTGTCATTTTGGCTAGTAAACCTATAGTAAATGTATTGGTAGGCCTAGTAGATCTGTAGTAAGTATTTGGAACATTTTTTTTAAGTTACTCATAGATAGAATATAAAGTACACATATTTAGTAAACCTGCACTAATAGTATTGTGTAGGGCTAGTAAACCTTAAGTAACAGGGTTATTCAGAGAGGGGTGAAAACCAGGAGAATTGCCAGGAGAATGAACAATCTAGACCAAATAGCCGATTTGGAAAGTGAGATAAATGGGAGAATTTTTCAACTTTGGCTGTCTTGACCTAGAATTTTCAGTTCTTCAGTCATTCTCCTGGTTTTCACCTCTCTCTGAATAACCCTTTAAGTGTATTACATGGGGTTAGTAAGCCTGTATTAATTAGGGATAGTAAATCTGTAGAATCTGTAGGAAATGTATTACCTAGGGTTGGTAAGCCTGTAGAAAGTTTTTCAAGTTGGATTTGTAAACCTGTAGTAAGTGTATTAACTAGGGCTAGAAAAGTAAGTATTTGGAAATTATTTTATACAGTTACTGAGGGATAAGGCGTATAGTACATACAGTCATGGCCGAAATTATTGGCACCCCAGACATTTTTCCAGAAAATCAAGTATTTCTCACAGAAAGTATTGCAGTAACACATGTTTTGCTATACACATGTTTATTCCCTTTGTGTGTATTGGAACAAAACAAAAAAAGGGAAAAAAGCTAATTGGACATAATGTCACACAAAACTCCAAAAATGGGCTGGACAAAATTCTTGGCACCCTTAACTTAATATTTGGTTGCACACCCTTTGGAAAAAATAACTGAAATCAGTCGCTTCCTATAACCATCAATAAGCTTCTTACACCTCTCACCTGGTATTTTGGACCACTCTTCCTATGCAAACTGCTCCAGGTCTCTCTTATTGGAAGGGCGCCTTTTCCCAACAGCAATTTTAAGATCTCTCCACAGGAGTTCAATGGGATTTAGATCTGGACTCATTGCTGGCCACTTCAGAACTCTCCAGCGCTTTGTTGCCATTCATTTCTGGGTGCTTTTTGACGTATGTTTGGGGTCATTGTCCTGCTGGAAGACCCAAGATCTCGGACGCAAACCCAGCTTTCTGACACTGGACTCTACAGTGAGACCCAAAATCCTTTGGTAATCCTCAGATTTCATGATTCCTTGCACACATTCAAGGCACCCAGTGCCAGAGGCAGCAAAACAACCCCAAAACATCATTGAACCTCCACCATATTTCACTGTAGGTACTGTGCTCTTTTCTTTGTAGGTCTCATTCCGTTTTCGGTAAACAGTAGAATGATGTGCTTTACCAAAAAGCTCTATCTTGGCCTCATCTGTCCACAAGATGTTTTCCCAGAAGGATTTTGGTTTACTTGTGTACATTTTGGCAAACTGCAGTCTTGCTTTTTTATGTCTCTGTGTCAGCAGTGGGGTCCTCCTGGGTCTCCTGCCATAGCGTTTCATTTCATTTAAATGTCGATGGATAGTTTGCGCTGACACTGATGCTCCCTGAGCCTGCAGGACAGCTTGACTTTCTTTGGAACTTGTTTGGGGCAGCTTATCCACCATCCGGACTATCCTGCGTTGCAACCTTTCATCAATTTTTCACTTCCGTCCACCCACAGAGAGATTAGCTACAATACCATGGGTTGCAAACTTCTTGATAATGTTGCGCACTGTGGACAAAGGCAAATCTAGATCTCTGGAGATGGACTTGTAACCTTGAGATTGTTGATATTTTTCCACAATTTTGGTTCTCAAGTCCTCAGACCGGTCTCTTCTCCTCTTTCTGTTGTCCATGCTTAGTGTGGCACACACAGACACACAATGCAAAGACTAAGTGAACTTCTCTCCTTCTTATCTTCTTTCAGGTGTGATTTTTATATTGCCCACACTTGTTACTTGTCCCAGGCGAGTTTACAGGAGCATCACATGCTTGAAACAATCTTATTTATCCACAATTTTGAAAGGGTGCCAACAATTTTGTCCAGCCCTTTTTTGGAGTTTTGTGTGACATTATGTCCAATTTGCTTTTTTTCCTCCCTTGTTTTTTTTTTCCAATACACACAAAGGGAATAAACATGTGTACAGCAAAACATGTGGTACTGCAATACTTTTCTGTGAGAAATACTTGATTTTCTGGAAAAATGCCTGGGGTGCCAATAATTTTGGCCATGACTGTATATTACACAAGTGATAAAGACATTATAAGGCACTCTCAATTTATTAGGGCTAAAATGCAGATAATAAAGAATACACACATTCTGAAGGTGTTAAACAGCTCAGTGCGGTGAGACTACAAGCTGTAAATCTACTTGGCAGTTAATAAAGACAGTGAAAAGATAATAAGCTCTGATAATGATAACCTAAGGGTAGTAAACAATTTAAACACTTGGCGTACAGTAGCGCTCAGGTGATAACAGATAAGAGGTGTTAATTTATCTGGAAGCGTTTTCACACCAAGGCGTGCGTTTAATAACCTCTAATCCCTCATGCCTGTGGGTTCAGATATTTCCGTGCGCCGAACGAGTTATCGCCTGCCTGGAGCTCATTCATATCATAAACATTTTGTAAAGACAAAGCATTAATCAGTTTGTTAATCACTCTGATAATCCTGGGACTGATCTTTTAATGCATGAGAACCGCCAATCACACCGTCTGTCACCACTCCCTGCCATTAACCTGCAATTAATAGATATATCACTGGCGGCCAAGCTGACACACCTGCACGGCCCGATAATCCGATCCAGACGAGTCACCAAATCCGTTCACCTGCTTCTTCCTTCAAATAAATGGAAAGAGCCCCTTTTATGAAGGGAGGAATTAAGGAAAGGACCCCCAGGTCAGTGTGCCTGTAAGAGGGCGAGGGTGGAGGATACATTACACATAATACACAGAGAGGACACAATACAGGGAGTCTGGGATTCACTAATATGTTTCCATTATACACAGAGAGGACACAATACAGGGAGTCTGGGATTCACTAATATGTTTCCATTATACACAGAGAGGACACAATACAGGGAGTGTGGGATTCACTAATATGTTTCCATAATACACAGAGAGGACACAATACAGGTAGTCTGGGATTCACTGATATGTTTCCATAATTATATATTTTAGCATGCCCCTTATGAATGTGTTTTTTTGAGTTTATTTCAAAAGTCACCATATTATGGTCGCTGTTTCCCAACTGTTCCTTACATTAATATTTGAGAAAAGATCCACATTATTTGTTATAACCAGGTCCATACAGTTATTCCTCTCTAGTTGGTGTTTCTACCAGTTGTGACATGAAGGTATCATTTAAAATGTTCAGGAACCGGATTCCCTTTGCTGAATTACTAGTCCCACTATCCCAATTAATGTCCGGGTAATTAAAATCTCCAATAATTAAAGTGCTACCATGATGTGCAGCCTTCCTAATTTGCTCTAACAGTTGTTCTTCCTCATCATTATCTATATTAGGTGGTTTATAGCATATGCCAACCATAGTTGACTTCCCTGTTTATTCCCCAACGAAATATTTACCCATAAGGATTCCACATTTCCCTCATCGCTTTCCAGTTGTGTAATATTAGGCTTTAAATCCTGATTTACATATAAACACACTCCACCCCCTTTCTTATGTTTCCTATCCCTTCTAAACAATGTATAACCATTTAAGTTTACAGCCCAGTCATGCGTTTCGTCCCACCATGTTTCTGTTATTCCTATAATGTCGTATTGCTTAGTGTGTGCCATTACCTCTAGTTCCCCATCTTGTTATTGAGGCTCCTTGCATTAGCAAGCATACATTTAATGTTGTCTCTACCCACACATGCTGATTGCGACTTTACATTACATGCCTCCACTGTTCTTACATTACCCATCCCCCCGGCTCCACCCCCCTTAGTCTGAGCTGAAACCCTTCCGCTATCTGCTCTGTCTCCATTTTGTAAGATACTGTATCCCTCCCCCCCTTCCACTAGTTTAAAGTCTCCTCCAACCTTTTAACCATCCTCTCCCCTAGCACAGCAGACCCTCTTCCATTCAGGTGCAATCTATCACAACTATACAGATTGTACCCCAGTGCAAAATGAGCCCAGTGCTCTAAAACCCCAAAGCCCTCCTTCCTGCACCAAGCTTTAAGCCACGCATTGACCTCCCTAATCTCCCGCTGCCTTTCCACTGTAGCACGTGGCACAGGTAGGATCTCAGAAAATACTACCTTGGAGGACCTCTTCTTCAGTTTACTTCCTAATTCCCTGAAATCATTCTTCAGGTCCTTCCATCTTCCGCTTACTTTGTCATTGGTACCAATATGGACCATGACAGCTGGGTCATCTCCAGCCCCTCCCAATAATCTATCAACTCTGTCAACCACATGTCTAACACGGGCACCCGGCAGACAGCAAACTGTCTGGTTAAGGCGATCAGCGCGACAGATTACCCTGTCTACTCTATTAATAATAGAGTCCCCTAACACCACAACCTGTCTAGGCTTACTTGCCCTCTTTATCCCTCCCTTACTTGGTGGGCTGATCCCCCGGCTGTTAGAGGGAGCAGCCTCCTCCAGTACTGCTACACCTGAGCTGATGCACCCATCATCTTCGCTCAAAGGGGCAAATCTGTTGGTGTGCGCAAGATCAGGACTAGCCAACCTTTTCCTCTTCCCTCCCCCCCTGCTACCACGTGTCACTGACACCCAGCTACCAACCTGTTCCCCGGTTAACTCCACTCCTCCCACACCCCTAGATTCCTCAACTATACTTTGCTCCGTGAGAAGCAGACTCCTTTCAAGATTGTCAATCTGCCTCAGCGTTACGATTTGCCCTTCCAGATCTCCAATATGAGCTTCCAGAAGAGCTACACGTTCACACTTGCTACAGAGATATGGACCCTGGAAGGATTCCTCCAGACATGCATACATGCAGCAGGATGTGCACTGGGTCAAACCTTCAAGCTTGCTAACACTCATACCCACAACAAGATAACAAATATATAAACAACAATTGATACCTGTTATTTAAACTCCTGTTTTTAACTCCACTTGAAAATAGCCCACTTGAAAAGTAGACCACCTCAAGCCCTTGTGAGCAAGCTCAGTGAGCTGCCATTGAGATTATGTAGCCATACAAGTGAAATCACCTGACAGGCTACACACCCCCAATTAACAAGTCACCAGCCACTCAGGGAAAAAAAACAACCAAAAAGCACAACAGAAAAAAAAAAAAAAACAGCATTTTAAAAAGGCCAACTTTATTAAAATAAAGGAAGCTCTCAATGTCATTGACCGGCAGAAACTCTTTCACGGGAAAAACACTGAGGATAAGTGGAATATCTTTAAACTAACACTAGAAAAGTACACGTCACAATATATTCCACTGGTTAATAAATATAAAAGAAACAGACTGAAACCAATGTGGCTTAGTAGGAAGGTAACTAAGGAAATGAAAAATAAAAAGAAGGCATTTAAAGCTTTTAAATTTGATAAATCTGAGGCATCCTATAAAGCATATAGGGCAGCCAATAAAGCATGTAAAAATGCGATTAGATGGGCTAAACTAGAAAATGAAAAAGAAATAGCCAAAGAGAGCAAGACCAACCCTAAAAGATTCTTTAGGTACATAAATTCTAAAAAACCCAAGAGTGAAAATGTAGGTTCCCTAAAATCTGAGTCAGGGTTATTGTTAACTGAAGATCAGGATAAGGCAGAAATTTTAAATGATTATTTTTCTTCAGTATTTATCAAAGAGAAACCTATAACAGGAGACATGCAATTCATTAATAAAAACTTACTAATACAAAGTGACTGGTTGACTCAGGACAAGGTTTTGCAGAAATTAAACAATGTGAATGTTAATAAAGCCCCAGGGCCAGATGGAATTCACCCGCGAGTACTGAGGGAGCTATGTGTTGAAATATGTAAACCTCTGTTCTTAATCTTTCAAGATTCTTTTCTTTCAGGAATAGTACCAGAGGATTGGAGAAAAGCTGACGTGGTCCCTATATTTAAGAAAGGTTTAAAATTTGTGCCTGGGAATTATAGACCTGTGAGCTTAACATCTGTGGCTGGGAAAGTATTTGAGGGGTTACTAAGGGATAGTATTCAGGAATTTATTGGGAGGTATAATGTAATTGGCAAAAATCAGCATGGTTTCATGAAACACAGATCATGTCAGACTAACCTAATTACGTTCTATGAGGAAGTAAGTAGAAGTATAGATCAGGGGGTCGCAGTGGATGTGATTTACTTCGATTTTGCCAAAGCTTTCGACACAGTTCCACACAAAAGGTTACTATTTAAATTAAGAAAAAATGGTCTAGATGAAAATACTTGTTCTTGGATAGAAAACTGGCTAAAAGATAGGGTACAGAGAGTGGTCGTAAATGGTACATTTTCAAGATGGACACCAGTGGTAAGTGGTGTCCCTCAGGGGTCTGTTATAGGACCAATACTATTCAATTTATTTATAAATGACCTTGAGATAGGCATTGAAAGTCATGTATCAGTGTTTGCAGATGACACAAAACTAGGAAAACTAATACAATGTGAGCAGGATGTTACTTCGCTGCAGAGGGATTTAGATAAATTGGGGGACTGGGCACTTAAATGGCAGATGAGATTTAATCTAGATAAATGCAAAGTTATGCACTTTGGAGTGAAGAACACGCAAGTAATTTATACCCTAAATGGTACGGAGTTAGGGAAATCCAAGCAGGAGAAGGATTTGGGAATAATCATAGACTTCAAACTAAGTAACAATGTGCAATGTCAAACAGCAGCCGCCAAGGCCAGCAAAGTATCGGCATGCAATAAAGGGGAGTTCACTCACGGGATGAAAACATAATTTTGCCTCTGTATAAATCAATGGTCAGGCCGCACCTTGAATATGCCGTGTGATTTTGGGCACCTGTCTTAAAAAAAGATATTATAGCGTTAGAAAAAGTGCAGAGACGGGCAACTAAATTAATAAGGGGAATGGAAGGGTTAAGTTATGAGGAAAGACTAACAAGCTTAAACCTGTTTAGTTTAGAGAAACGGCGCCTTAGAGGGGATCTGATAACTTATATAAATATATACGGGCCATTATCAACCATTGTCTGATAACCTATTCATTAACAGGACTATACATAGGACAAGGGGTCATCCATTTAGACTGGAAGAAAGAAAATTTAGCTTAAAGCATAGGAAGGGTTATTTTACGGTGAGAACAATAAAGCTGTGGAATTCTCTGCCTGTTGAGGTGGTTGGGTCTGAGTCTGTACAGACTTTTAAAAAGCGATTGGATGACTTCCTGCAGACACAGAATATTAAGGGTTATAATATTTAATATGTGGGTAAAAGCTTCTTGATCCAAGGAGAAATCTGACTGCCATTCTGGGTCAGGAAGGAATCTTTTCCCGGTATGTTGCATATTTCAGACTGAGTTTTTTGCCTTCTTTTGGATCAACAGCAGTAGGTTATGTGGGAGAGGCTGAACCCGATGGACGCATGTCTTTTTTCAGCCTATATAACTATGTAACTATGTAACTATGTAATAGACAGAGAGGACCCAATACAGGGAGTCTGGTATTCACTGATATGTTTCCATTATACACAGAGAGGACACAATACAGGGAGTCTGGGCTGTACTGATATGTTTCCATAATACACAGAGAGGACACAATACAGGTAGTCTGGGATTCACTGATATGTTTCCATAATAGACAGAGAGGACACAATACAGGGAGTCTGGTATTCACTGATATGTTTCCATTATACACAGAGAGGACACAATACAGGGAGTCTGGGCTGTACTGATATGTTTCCATAATACACAGAGAGGACCCAATACAGGGGGTCTGGGATTCACTAATATGTTTCCATTATACACAGAGAGGACACAATACAGGGAGTCTGGGATTCACTAATATGTTTCCATTATACACAGAGAGGACACAATACAGGGAGTCTGGGATTCACTAATATGTTTCCATTATACAAAGAGAGGACACAATACAGGGAGTCTGGGATTCACTAATATGTTTCCATAATACACAGAGAGGACACAATACAGGGAGTCTGGGATTCACTGATATGTCTGGGTTACACATAATACACAGAGAGGACACAATACAGGGAGTCTGGGATTCACTGATATGTCTGCGTTACACATAATACACAGAGAGGACACAATACAGGTT
Source organism: Leptobrachium leishanense (assembly GCA_009667805.1). Taxonomy (NCBI): domain Eukaryota; kingdom Metazoa; phylum Chordata; class Amphibia; order Anura; family Megophryidae; genus Leptobrachium; species Leptobrachium leishanense. The sequence continues at coordinate 50,549,936 of CM019071.1, forward strand.
TATATTTTTATTTTACGCTATAGAAAAGTATACATTTTCCGTTAAGACACATATTGTAGAGTTAATACATCCTGCTACGTGATGAAGAAGTGACACTTTCTAGCTGGCAGACGCGATACAATGCCACATCACTGGTTAAGCGCTTGATGAAAAACAGCAAAACTTTCAACAACACTTTAAAAGTTTTTATTTTCCCTTGAGAAAGTCCAACAGGGAATCCCTATGTCTGTGCTGCATTCACAACAACGTACGTAATAGTTTTATGACTGTGACTCCTATCTGTCCATTGATGCAGGTAACGGGGTGATGGAGTTTGACGTTACACATTCTTAAAATAACTCGTAGGGGAAAACACAACGTATTCGTATGAAGGTGAAGTAATTTTAATGCAACGGAAAGCAGCGGAGAAGTAATGTTTACTAAACACAACAGATAGATCTATGTGTAGCATCAACGTAGTTTCATGTAATGCGATCTCTTTGTAGAATGACTGAGTCATTAGTTGCCTAGAAACACATAAACATACAGACCTGACTGACGTTACTGTGACTAAGTAAATGTATGAAGCATAACATAAAGCTGTGAAGATAGTAAATAACTGTCAAAACCACGTGAAAGTATTTGTGTAATTGATGGATGCATCGTGGAGAAAGCGTGATCATATTACAGGTGTGAAACTCATTACTAGGAAGGTCCAACTCCTATGTGTGGATATAAATGGAAGAACCAAATGGTGAAATGTGAAAAAATAATTCATATAATTACTGCACACAAATGCATTAAAACACACAGCAATGTGCGGTCCGGTATGTATGAGCGTATCACAGAGCTCCACAGCAATAAAACTCACAGTAATGTGCGGTGTGTATGAGCGTATCACAGAGCTCCACAGCAATATAACTCAGTAATGTGTGGTGTGTATGAGCGTATCACAGAGCTCCACAGCAATAAAACTCAGTAATGTGTGGTGCGTATGAACGTATCACAGAGCTCCACCGCAGTAAAACGCACAGTATTGCGCAGTGTGTATGAGCGTCAGTGGCGTAACTAGAAACCTGAGGGCCCCGGTGCAAGAATCCATGAAGGGCCCCCCTCCCCCCCAAAACAATCTATATTTTGTTTTCCTGCAATATAAAAAAAGATAGTATTGCCCCCAGCTCACATGGATATATATTGCCCCCAGCTCACATGGGTATATTAACACTGGTGTATTTTGGCCTAGGCCAACAAGGCCTAGGCCTAGAGCGGCACTCTCCAGGGGCGGCGGCCCGCCGGGTGGCCCCACCCCTAAAAAAAAAAAATTTTTTTTTTTTTTTTTTTTTTTTACTTTTGCAAACTATTTTACCAGGAAGGAAACATTGAGATGTCACTAATTTTCAAGTATGTCCTGGGTAGGCAACGCCTAGGCTTTCACTTTCCAGGGGGCAACAAAAAACCTCACCACTAATTGGGTTACTCACAGAGCACCGAAATGACGCCAACATTTTGGTGTTCTGTAGTTCCCTGCACTTCGGGGAATAAAATTTCCCCACCCTGCAGTGAATTCACCATTCACCGCAGGGTCCCCAAAGTGCATGGAGTCGGCCGCTGTATGCTGCCACCGCAAACCCATGGCCTGCTGTTTTCAAAAGAACTACTGAACGAAAATGTCTGGAATTTACATATAAGATCCTATGATTGATAATAAAAAGTTCTGTTACAGAAAAAGAAGAACCGATATTAAAAAAAGGGGGGGATTTTGCCAAAAAAATTCTGAAAAATTACTAAAGGGTACTAAAAAAAAATCAATAAATAAAGACTTTTTACTGCAGATTAAAATAAGTGGTTTATTAGATATTGCATAAAAACGGGAATATTTTTAACATTGAAACCTATGGGGTTCGCCTGAATACCTGAACCTGCTGATTGAAACCACCGAACATCAGGGTATTTCACTGTCATTTCTCTGCTGTTTGGTGTTCTCTGAATAGATTAACCATTACTTCTCTATGGGGATTTGCACTGCCTTCAAACAGCACCGTACTTGCTGGCAGTTCGCCAAACTTGTGTGTGAGCATATCACCAGAGCAGTGGTGTACTTAGAGGAGTGGCGGAGGGCGGGCCGCCCCAGGTACCAGTGATTATTGGGGTGTCATTAGGGGGTACTAGGAGGTGCCACTGTCACTGTGTGTCAGCTTTGAGCTGTGTTCTCAAACAACGAGCAGCGGAGCATGGGGTTTGCATACAGAATAAAATCGAATAGAATAAAAATCCCCCTCTCCTCCCTCCATAGCTCCTCCCCTGCCCCGCAGCAGCTCTAGGAGGGGGATGTGATTTGTGTCCAGAGAGAGAAGATGACAGTAAACGGCAGGTAAAGGGGGGGTATCAGCAGAATATGAAGCCCTGTCTGCTTACTGCTGTTTAAAGTGGACCTTTCTTTAACCAGCACTGCAGTGATAGAAATTTGTCATTGAGCTGCCTGGCTCCTGGTGATGCTGCGTGCGTGCAGGTCACACTCGGTCCGGCCAGTCAGGTGGTACTGAGTCTCAGTACCACCTGACTGGCTGAACCATGTGACACGCACGCAGCTGCCCACCCTTTCGTTAACATGGACTGTCACTCTATTCTGGACTGAACACCCACCAGGAAGGGAATCAAAGCCACGGTGCACCCTCTGGCAGTGGCACCCCACTGCTGACAAGATGGCTCCACGCACAGGCACAGCCGCAATCCTTACATGGCCTGGAGGGACCTCCTGCTGAGTCTGTACACAGTCCCTGCTGACTCTGCACACAGCCCTACCGCGGACGGAGGCCAGTAAATGTAGAATAAATAATTGCTGTGTGCTCATATACACTCGGTTTGCTGGGAGTTTTATTGCAGTGGATTCTGATGCACTTATACACTCCACAAATTGCATTGCTGGGAGTTTTATTGCAGTGGATTCTGATGCACTCATACACACCACACATTGCATTGCTGGGAGTTTTATTGCTGATGATTCTGATACGCTGACCCGCACATTGCATTACTGGGAGTTTTATTTCTGTGGATTCTAATACACTCATACACACTGCACATTGCATTGCTGGAATTTTTATTGCTGTGGATTCTGATACGCTGACACACACCAAACATTGCATTGCTGGGAGTATTATTGCTGTGGATTCTGTGATACACACTGCACAGTACTGTGAGTTTTATTGCCTTGGAGCTCTGGGATACACTCATACACACTGCACATTACTGTGAGTTTTATTGCTGTGCAGTTCTGTGATATGCTCATACACAGTGCACATTTCTGTGGGTTTTATTGCTGTGCAGCTCTGTGATACGCTCATATGCAGTGCACGTTTCTGTGGATTTTATTGTTCAACCAATTAGAGTGGCTGTGATCCAGTATACTTAACATGCGTGGCTGTTCTTTGTAAAAATGCTTGCATTTAAACATTTCATAATTTTATTTATCTCAATAGATACATTTGAAATGGTATACAAAATATACAAGTAGGCACTTGGTATCCACTTTTAATATAAAGAGAGGAAAAGGCGTAGCTCTAAGAGGAAAAGGTGGAGCTTAAAGAGTAAGGGTGGGGATTAACCAGGAAGAGGTGTGGCCTTGACAGGAAGGGGTGCCTCAAATTTAAATTAGGGGGTGCACGAGTTTAGTCAGGCCTAGGGCAGCACAAAACCTAAATACACCACTGGGTATATATTGCCCCCAGCTCACATGGGTATATATTTCCCCAGCTCTCATGAGTATATAACGCCCCCAGCTCTCATGGATATATATTACCCCAGCTCACATGGGTATATAGTGCCCCCAGCTCTCATGGGTATATAGTGCCCCCAGCTCTCATGGGTATATAGTGCCCCCAGCTCACATGGGTATATATTGCCTCCAGCTCTCATGGGTATATAGTGCCCCCAGCTCTCATGGGTATATAGTGCCCCCAGCTTCATGGGTACATATTGACCCCAGCTCTCAGGTTATATTGTGCACCCAGCTCACATGGGTATACAGTGCCCCCAGCTCTCAGGGTATGTAGTGCCCCCAGCTCACATGGGTATATATTTCCCCAGCTCTCATGAGTATATAACGCCCCCAGCTCTCATGGATATATATTACCCCAAGCTCACATGGGTATATAGCGCCCCCAGCTCTCATGGGTATATAGTTCCCCCAGCTCTCATGGGTATATAGTGCCCCCAGCTCACATGGGTATATATTGCCTCCAGCTCTCATGGGTATATAGTGCCCCCAGCTCTCATGGGTATATAGTACCCCCAGCTCACATGGGTATATAGCGCCCCCAGCTCTCATGGGTATATAGTTCCCCCAGCTCTCATGGGTATATAGTGCCCCCAGCTCACATGGGTATATAGTGCCCCCAGCTCTCATGGGTATATAGTACCCCCAGCTCATATGGGTACATATTGACCCCAGCTCTCAGGGTATATTGTGCACCCAGCTCACATGAGTATACAGTGCCCCCAGCTCTCAAGGTATATAGTGCCCCCAGCTCACATGGGTATATAGTGCCCCCAGCTGTCATGGGTATATAGTGCCCCCAGCTCTCATTGTTATATAGTTCCCCAGCTCATATGGTTATATATTGCCCCCAGCTCTCATGGGTATATAGTGTCCCCAGCTCTCAGGGTATATAGTGTCCCCAGCTCACATGGGTATATAGTGCCCTCAGCTCTCATGGGTATATAGTGCCCCAGCTCATATGGGTATATATTGCACCAGCTCTCTTGGGTATATAGTGCCCCCAGCTCTCATGGGTATATAGTGCCCCAGCTCTCAAGGTATATAGTGCCCCCAGATCTCAGGGTATATACTGCCCCCAGCTCACATGGGTATATAGCGCCCCCAGCACTCATGGATATATATTACCCAAGCTCACATGGGTATATAGCGCCCCCAGCTCTCATGGGTATATAGTTCCCCCAGCTCTCATGGGTATATAGTGCCCCCAGCTCACATGGGTATATATTGCCTCCAGCTCTCATGGGTATATAGTGCCCCCAGCTCTCATGGGTATATTGTGCACCCAGCTCACATGGGTATACAGTGCCCCCAGCTCTCAGGGTATATAGTGCCCCCAGCTCACATGGGTATATAGTGCCCCCAGCTGTCATGGGTATATAGTGCCCCCAGCTCTCATGGTTATATAGTTCCCCAGCTCATATGGTTATATATTGCCCCCAGCTCTCATGGGTATATAGTGTCCCCAGCTCTCAGGGTATATAGTGTCCCCAGCTCACATGGGTATATAGTGCCCTCAGCTCTCATGGGTATATAGTGCCCCAGCTCATATGGGTATATATTGCACCAGCTCTCATGGGTATATAGTGCCCCCAGCTCTCATGGGTATATAGTGCCCCAGCTCTCAAGGTATATAGTGCCCCCAGATCTCAGGGTATATACTGCCCCCAGCTCACATGGGTATATAGCACCCCCAGCACTCATGGGTATATAGTGCCCCAGCTCATATGGGTATATATTGACCCCAGCCAAATGATTGTGACCGGGACCCGGGACGTTTGTGGCCTCTGCCTCAGTAGACAGGGACTGTCACGACTCTGCAGCGGTGCGGTGGTGGTGCCTGCCAGCAGTGCAGCCAGACTGACTCATCTCACATGGGACTGGAGCCGGAGAGGAAGGGTATCCGGCCACCCAGCTGCACATTAATCCTGATCCGGCCCGCTCTGTCTCTCTCACTCACTCGTCTCCTTGGCCGCGCCCACACACACATAGGCACACGTGCGTCCGGAGCAGCTGGAGGCGAGCGAGAGAGGGAAGGATCGCTGATCAAGGAAAGCGGCTGGCGGCTGCTGAAAAAATAATGCAGCGCTCGCTGCTGCGCGCTGGCGCTGGGTGAAATTTCTCCCCAAGCCAGTGGGCCCCCCTCCAGTGGCGGAATTGCCAGGGCCCCGGTCGCAATTGCGACCGCTGCGACCCTGTTAGTTCCGCCACTGATGAGCGTATCACAGACCTCCACAGCAGTAAAACACACAGTAATGTGCTGTGGTATAAGTGTATCACAGAGCTCCACAGCATTAAAACTCACAGTAATGTCCGTTGTGTAAGAGCGTATAACAGAGCTCCACAGCAGTAAAACGCACAGTATTGCGCAGTGTCTATGAGCGTATCACAGAGCTCCACAGCAGTAAAATGCACAGTAATGTGCGGTGAGTATGAGCGTATCACAGAGCTCCACAGCAGTGAAACGCACAGTATTGTGCGGTGTGTATGAGCGTATCACAGCAAACAAAAGGAAATGGACAGAATAAATATAGAAAATCCTTTTTGGTGCAAGATGAGGTAATTTATTAATATCTACTAAATATAGAAGAATTTCCCTATCAGGGGAAATACTAATGGGATGAAATCTCATGCGTCAAACCCTGAAATATCACTGCTAAATAAACACTCTGTGAGGTTAGAGCGACAGGGAGACAGTATACTCTGTGTGTTTATTTATATACAGCTATTATGTAATTGATGTAACAATGCAAATATTTTCAATAAACACACGCACAAAGAATAACAGAACTTCTTTCCACTTAAAAAAAACCTTAAATATATTTCCTGATGCTTGGTGAGTCACCATTACACAATTTCTTAAAGGGACAGTACCACTCGCATAAGCTGTAACTAGATTCCTTACTTACAAATACAAGCACCTTATAAAAACACATTATAAAACACATGCTGCTGTGTTTTTTCTTTGTGTGAAGTATTTGGGCGTAAAAAGGAAAAATTCACTATGTTGTTTTTTATTTCTGTTTCCGTTTTGTGGATTTTTTTTCCATGATGCAACATTTACCAAAATCTGTACAAACATTTTACTTTGTGGCTGTGCTTTATTTTGTACAGTATTTAAAAGTCAGTGAGGTGGAGGAGGGAATGTTTAGTTAAGGCTGCAGTGGCATATTGTCTTCTCAGGCTAACTGAGATAAGAGCTGGCAGTTGAACGAGATAAGACAGGGAGCTTAAAAGACTTATTGTTGCTGTTTTTATTATTGTTGTTGTTATTGGTGATATTATTGTTTTTGTTATTATTATTGTTATTATTTTTGCTGTTGTTGTTATTGTTGTTGTTCTTATTGTTGTTGTTATTATTGTTGCTGTTTTTTATTATTATTGTTATTTTTATCGGTGATATTATTGTTATTATTACTGTTGCTATTATTATTAGTTTTGTTACACAGTTCCATCACTTGCTCCTCACTGTGTGGCTTTGGTCATAGAATGGAGCGAATGGGTCAGTCACAACTCACATCATTGTATTGTGTGGGATGTATTCAAAGGACATCAGCAGATTAGAAGGCAATAGTACATTCCTAACGCTAACATTAGCGCCTCAGCTGTGTGAACGTTAACATTAGCTCTGGTTGCCCTAGCGCAGGCCCATATTACAATCCGAGCGCTAACGGGTGAAAAAAACTGTTAGCGATTCGGATCTTGCGCTTTTCAGCGTGAGTTTACTGTACTTTGCGCTCCCTATGCTTAACATAGGATTACAAAGTCCTAACTCTAATTACCGTCCTGCTGCGGTTACTGAAAAGTTACTCATAGCTAAGACCTGGTTCTAACTGACACGACTTCTGCGGAATCAGTCAGCACCAGCTGAAACCCCCCAAAAATCAGATACTCCCCTCTCATCTCGCGGCGAGAATGGCAACTCGATCTGCCTCTTCTGGCAAGGAGCTAAAACGGGGGTGCTAAGGAGAAACCTGCAGGCACAGGTTTTCCTCCTTAGCGTCCCCATTTTAGCGGGTTGTATGTGATACTGCCTTTAACCCCTTAAGGACGGGAGTAATTTTACAACTTCGGCGCTGTTTCGGAAGTAGAAGTTTGCTGAGCTCATTTTGACCATTTTTAAGTTACGTATTCTTATACCACCCAGACAAATTATATATCGTTCTTTCCGTCAGACTCGGCAGATTAATAATATATCATTATTATATGTATATGTCATGTCCTGCCAAAATGCTATAACAAAAAATGTAAAAAAATTTGAATTTTCAATAAAATTTCAATCTTCCACAGTGTGTAAAGTGTTTTTTTTTTTTAATTTTATTATCCGAGGCTCTGCGGTCATATTCTATTGGGTAGATTTGTTAAAAAAATTAGAACGGGGAACCCATTTTTTTTTGGGGAGAAATTGCGTGATTTTAGCTAAACCCCCCAAAAAAAAAAAATCATTAGTGAATCATCATTGTTCACATTATAATTGAAATGAACAATAGTGCTGGCATTAAAAAAAACATTTTTTTTTATTATATATTTATTATTTTTTTATTATTTAATTGATTATTTTTTTATTATTTTTATTTTTACTTTTTTTACACTTTTATTTCACTTTTACCATGGTCATGTTTGATATCATTGGAAAGGCCATGCTCTGGCCTTTCCAGCAATATCAGCCATAACCCCCTAGCTGCCACCGATCAGGAGATAAAGGGGTTCAAAGAACCCCCTATCTCCTGCAAGGGATTTCCATGGGAAATCCCTTTGCAGCTAGGGGGTTCCCGGTTAACTGACATCATCGCGCATGGCGCGATGAGTCAGTTGACCGGGGGGTGACCCAGAGGTGGGGGCTGCCATCCAAGATGGCGGCCCCCACCGGAAATAGGCCGCGATCGGGCACAAATTAGTGCCCGGTCGCGACCTGGCAACTAAGGGGTTAACCCCCCATACATCGCTGGAAAGGTCAGGCTGTGACCCTTCCAGCGATGCTGGCCACAGCCGCCGGGGACCAGGTGATCGGGAGATAGAGGGATCCGAAGGATCCCTCCCCTCCCCTCCAGGCGCTTCCCCTGCTCCGGCCACCGGCGCGATGACGTCACAACGCCGGAGGAGGGATCACACTGATCTGACTCCGGGGGAGTCAGAACAGCGTGGGAGCGACCGGAGAAGGTGAGTATCTCCCGGGGGGCTCTAAACGCCGAGGACGTACATTTACGTCCTGCGGCGGCAAAGCCCACCTTAAGGAAGGGAGTAATTTTACAACTTCGGTGCTGTTTCGAAGTAGAGGTTTGCTGAGCTCATTTTGACCGTTTTTAAACGCGGTTTTAAGTCACGTATTATTATACCACCCAGACAAATTATATATCGTTCTTTCCGGCAGACTCGGAAGATTAATAATATATCATTATTATATGTATATGTCATGCCCTGCCAAAATGCTATAACAAAAAATGTAAAAAAAAATTAAAAAATTTGAATTTTCAATAAAATTTCAATCATCCACAGTGTGTAAAGTGTTTGTTTTAAAAAAAATTATTATCAAAGCCTTTGCGGTCATATGCTACGGGTAGATTTGTTAAAAAAATTTGAACGGGGAACCCATTTTTTTTTGGGGAGAAATTGCGTGATTTTAGCTAAACCCCCCAAAACAAAATCATTAGTGAAGCATCATTGTTCACATTATAATTGAAATGTGAACAATAGTGCTGCAATGAAAAAAACACACTTTTTTATTTTTTTATTAATTAATTTTTTATTATTTTTACATTTTTTCACTTTTATTTTACTTTTAACATGGTCATGTTTGATATCATTGGAAAGGCCTGCCACCGATCAGGAGATAAAGGGGTTCAAAGAGCCCCCCTATCTCCTCTATGGGATTTCCATAGGAAATCCCTGTGCAGCTAGGGGGTTCCCCGGTTAACTGACAACATCGCACATGGTGCGATGAGTCAGTTGACGCGGGGGGATCCATAAGTGGGGGCTGCCATCCAAGATGGTGGCCCCCACCAGAAAAAGGCCGGGATCTTGCACCGATTGGTGCCAGGCCGCGACCTGGCAACTAAGGGGTTAACCCCTACATCGCTGGTAAGGTCAGGCTGTGACCCTTCCAGCGATGCTGGCCACAGCCTAATGGTCCACGGCGATGGGGAGATGGAGGGATCCATAGGATCCCGCCTTCCCTTCAGGCACTTCCCCTGCACCGGCAGGGGGGGGACGCCTGAAACTGACGTCATCGCGATTCTTCGGTCATCCACCACAGTTGTTTTCCGTGGTCTCCCGGGTCTTTTGGTGTTGCTGAGCTCACCGGTGCATTCCTTCTTTTTGAGAATGTTCCGAACAGTTGTTTTGGCCACGCCTAATGTTCTTGCTATCTCTCTGATGGGTTTGTTTTGTTTCTTCAGCCTAATGATGGCTTGTTTCACTGATAGTGACAGCTCTTTAGATCTCATCTTGAGAGTTGACAGCAACAGATTCCAAATGCAAATAGCACACTTGAAATGAACTCTGGGCCTTTTATCTGCACATTGTAATTGGGGTAATGAGGGAATATCACACACTTGGCCATGGAACAGCTGAGAAGCCAATTGTCCCATTACCTTTGGTCCCTTAACAAGTGGGAGGCACATCTGCAAACTGCTGTAAGTCCTACACCGTTCACCTGAGTTGGATGTACATACCCTCAAATTAAAGCTGACAGTCTGCAGTTAAAGCACATTGTGTTTGTTTCATTCCAACTCCATTGTGGTGGTGTATAGAGCCAAAGATGTTACAATTGTGTCAATGTCCCAATATTTCTGGACCTGACTGTATAATAATAACAACAAAATTAATAATAATAGCAACAACAATAATAATGACAAAAAAGAATTACAACAAACATAACAATATGCATAAATCAATAATGAATTTAAATTATAAATTATTATCTTTGTTGTTTTTGTTTCAGATTCTGTTTTTTTTTTAATTCTCTGGCACCAAATACAAAGACTCAGACGGAGGACGTTGTTGGTTTATGAATCACTCGAGAGAGTAATTGTTGCTGTTTCTATTTACTACCTTTCTTATTGTTTTGTGCAATCTCTCGCCTCTCCCTTCACGTCATTGAGCTTTCTTTTTTATCTCACACTTATCTTGAGGTCACAGGAATAAGTAACCAGGAAACTATGAAAAGTAACTGCAGGAGGCATTTAAGGACACCTTAAGGCTTCACCGCTAGCACTTTAACCCTGTCTAGCCCGAGATATCTTGATCTCAGTAGTGAAGGGGTTAAATGTGGAAGAAAAATTGTATTTTGCATAAAGATTGTTATTCTGAGATAGTTACAAGTTTAAAATAACGTAGATGTGCTTATTTTTAAATTTTCATCTATTCTTTTTTCCTTTACAGAAATATCGCCTGGATGAAAGGGTCTAAACTCCAGATGGCGTCCCTTATCTGGCACAGTGTTACACGGGGTCTGCATTATCAGCATACAGGCAGAAATGGCCTTTGTGTCAGTAAATGTGCTGCAGACAGAGAATAAAACGGTGAGATCTCCTGCTTATAGGGGTTTGTAGTGATCACTGATCAGAATGAGATTATTAGCAATGCAATATCTGTATGTGCTGCATATGCGGAAAGCAGTGGAAAAGCAGCACATCGTCCGCAGCGAAGGGGGTAAAGCATTAAAAATAAATCTGTTTTTCGCTATTATTAAGTGAAAAATGATTTTAAAAAGGTTCAGAAGCTGAACAGTGTTTAATGGACTGAAACTTGTCAGCATTTATTTAGGGTAAATATTTCTCGGGGTCTCAGTTTCAGGGGGTGTCAGATACTGTGATGCTCCTTGAAGTAGCTCATCCCGGGATTCCTGTTGAATGAAGAAAAAGGAGGGGGTCTAATACTGAGTCTCACCTCCAAAAAACACTTTCTGACCCAAAACAAGAGCAATTTTTTTCCTATGATGCAACATTTACCAAAATCTGTGCAAATGTTATACTTTACTGTTGTGGTTTATCTTCTACGGTATTTACCAGTTAATAGAGTGGAGGAGAGAATGTTTAGATAAAGTTGTAGGAGGTCTATTGTGATGTCCAGGCTACCTGAGATAAGAGATGGTAGCTGAATGAGATAAAACAGGGAGTTTAAAATACTTCTAATCTACCCCCTGGTGATGTCCTCTGAATACATCCAATACATGATGTGAGTCGGTGATTGACCCATTCACTCAATTCTATGACCAAAACCACACAGTGAGAAGCAAGTGATGGAAAGATACAACACAGAATATCACACAATGGATGCACCCAGTGACACATATAGAGGAAAATATCACACAACGAATGCACCCAGTGACACATATATAGGAAAATATCACACAATGGATACACCCAGTGACACATATAGAGAAAAATATTACACAATGGATGCACCCAGTGACACATATAGAGGAAAATATCACACAATGGATGCGCCCAGTGACACATATAGAGGAAAATATCACACAATGGATGCACCCAGTGACACATATAGAGGAAAATATTACACAATGGATGCACCCAGTGACACATATAGAGGAAAATATCACACAATGGATGCACCCAGTGACACATATATAGGAAAATATCACACAATGGATGCACCCAGTGACACATATAGAGGAAAATATCACACAATGGATGCGCCCAGTGACACATATAGAGGAAAATATCACACAATGGATGCACCCAGTGACACATATAGAGGAAAATATCACACAATGGATGCACCTAGTGACACATATAGAGGAAAATATCACACAATGGATGCGCCCAGTGACACATATAGAGGAAAATATCACACAATGGATGCACCCAGTGACACATATAGAGGAAAATATCACACAATGGATGCGCCCAGTGACACATATAGAGGAAAATATCACACAATGGATGCGCCCAGTGACACATATAGAGCAAAATATCACACAATGGATGCACCCAGTGACACATATAGAGGAAAATATCACACAATGGATGCGCCCGGTGACACATATAGAGGAAAGTATCACACAATGGATGCACCCGGTGACACATATAGAGGCAAATATCACACAATGGATGTGCCCAGTGACACATATAGAGGAAAATATCACACAATGGATGCACCCAGTGACACATATAGAGGAAAATATCACACACGAATGCACCCAGTGACACATATAGGAAAATATCACACAATGGATACACCCAGTGACACATATAGAGAAAAATATTACACAATGGATGCACCCAGTGACACATATAGAGGAAAATATCACACAATGGATGCGCCCAGTGACACATATAGAGGAAAATATCACACAATGGATGCACCCAGTGACACATATAGAGGAAAATATTACACAATGGATGCACCCAGTGACACATATAGAGAAAAATATTACACAATGGATGCACCCAGTGACACATATAGAGGAAAATATCACACAATGGATGCGCCCAGTGACACATATAGAGGAAAATATCACACAATGGATGCACCCAGTGACACATATAGAGGAAAATATTACACAATGGATGCACCCAGTGACACATATAGAGGAAAATATCACACAATGGATGTGCCCAGTGAACACATATAGAGGAAAATATCACACAATGGATGCACCCAGTGACACATATAGAGGAAAATATCACACAATGGATGCGCCCAGTGACACATATAGAGGAAAATATCACACAATGGATGCACCCAGTGACACATATAGAGGAAAATATCACACAATGGATGGCCCAGTGACACATATAGAGCAAAATATCACACAATGGATGCCACCCAGTGACACATATAGAGGAAAATATCACACAATGGATGCGCCCGGTGACACATATAGAGGAAAGTATCACACAATGGATGCACCCGGTGACACATATAGAGGCAAATATCACACAATGGATGTGCCCAGTGAACACATATAGAGGAAAATATCACACAATGGATGCACCCAGTGACACATTATGGAGGAAAATATCACACAATGGATGCGCCCAGTGACACATATAGAGGAAAATATCACACAATGGATGCACCCAGTGACACATATAGAGGAAAATATCACACAATGGATGCGCCCAGTGACACATATAGAGGAAAATATCACACAATGGATGCATCCAGTGACACATATAGAGGAAAATATCACACAATGGATGCACCCAGTGACACATATAGAGGCAAATATCACACAATGGATGCGCCCAGTGACACATATAGAGGAAAATATCACACAATGGATGCACCCAGTGACACATATGGAGGAAAATATCACACAATGGATGCGCCCAGTGACACATATAGAGGAAAATATCACACAATGGTAACACCCAGTGACACATATAGAGGAAAATATCACACAATGGATGCACCCAGTGACATATATAAAAAGGAAAATATTTTCTTAACTATCAAACACAGCACATGTAAGATATCAGCAACAGAAAATAAACACAGTGAGGACATTGCATTTTTTGGTGGTACTGGCCCTTTAGAGCTAAAGGTCTGCAAAAAATCTAGCGACCACTAGGTGTCACCAACACTACACAAGACATTCAGCAGGAAAGCTGTAATTCCTGCAGAAACCCCTAGATGGCTCTGTGGCACCATAATGACATTAGACCTGTAAACGTTCACAGTCCAAACCTCTAAAGCAGGGATCTCAAACTCTCACCTCCCAGATGTTTATTGGCTACAATTAAAAGAACTCTCTTGAATGTAAGGGAATGGCCAGAGATTCATGAGATGTGTAGTTCAGAAATATCTGGGGGGTGTAGAGTTTGAGATCCCTGCTCTATAGTATCTGCGCACACCTTACAAAAGGTACGCATCCATATTGTATTTCGTACCTCGCAAAAGACTATTTTAATGGAAACGTCAGACTGTAACATGTGATGGTTTTGCTGTTTATGTGTTATTATATTGGATAATTATTCCTTCTTCTATTTAAGTATAATCTTTAGGACCTGTTAAAGCTGCCGTCTCCTAAATATAAGATTTTCCCTATATTCCCTTTAGGTGGCGCCAGACTCTCGCATTCTGATAAAGCCACTCTATGATTGAGAACTATTTATTTATTTATTTATAAAGGATTTTACCAGGAAGGATACATTGAGATTTCTCTCGTTTTCAAGTATGTCCTGGGTACTTGGTACTGGGTACTACAATTTATTATTATTATTATTATTATACTTTATATTTATACTTTTTAAAAAAAATATATCAATTTTTTAAAATTTTAATTTACTTTTTTAATTTGTGAAGCGCCACCATATTCCGCAGTGCTGTACAACAAGCGCAATATAGACAGGGTTACAATACATTGAACAACATTTTGACAAAACAGTACAGGAGGAAACTAAGGTCCTATTCCCTTGGGAACTTATTTTTTACTTTCATCCAAGAAGTCCATGAGTGCGCCCTTTACTTTGTGTATATATATATATATATCTGTGTAATAACAGATCCAGGATGCATAAAAGTGGGACAGAAGTCATTTGCATATCCTACCCAGAATTCCTTGCTGCATATGGGGAATGTGGCACAGGAGCTCTGGGATGCAATTCATCGAATAATAAACACACTTATTATAGTGTGGAGGCTTTTTATCTCACTTTCTGTCCTCCACCACAACTCTTGTAGATATATATATATATTTATAAATATATATATTGGTTAAGCCTCGTTAGTCCAGATGCGGAAAAATCCCCAGAGTATAGCAGTATTATATATATATGTTACGGGTAAAGCCCGAAGTGCGGTTAATACTAGGATTACCCGGGTAATCCTGACATTACCCAAAACCGCTGGGTAAAGCTGCAAAAAAAAGAATATTTCGGATTTTACCCGGGTAATTTTAGGACTAACCAACTGCCCTTGGGTAACAGTCTGGAAGAGCTGAAAAATCCGCACTTTACCCGGATAATGTTCAAGTCTGAAGCTTCACCCGGGTAATCTGAGGACTATCCACAGCTTCACCCGGGTAATCTGAGGACTATCCACAGCTTCACCTGCGTAATCTGCAGAGCGTCCAACCCCGCTGGGATAACAGTGAATTTTACTATTATCATGTGTCATATGTGCTTATATATCATTTATAAAACATAATAACTATCAGGTTACTCTTTATATAATATCTTTATCTTCATAAATAAATTTTCAGACAATTAATGCACAGAGTCACATGACGGTTATTTAGTGCGGTTTGTGACTGTGGATACAATTTCATTAAAAATAACAAAAAAACACTATTTTGTTATCGGTCAGGTAACAGTTTGCAGCTTTACCCGGGTAATCCTCGGAATTCAGTCACCTGTAACCTGCTGAAAACCCAAGAAAAGCGGAGAACCCAGAGGAGTTTGGATACTTTGCAGATTACCCGGGTAAAGTGCGATGTTTCGTTGCACATCACACTTTATCCAGCAACACTAGGGTAATGTGGGAATTACCCGGTTAAAACAGAGCAGAAACGCGGATTACCCAGAGGCCTCTGGATACTTTGCAGATTACCCGGGTAAAGTACGGATGTTTCGCTGCACATCAAACTTTATCCAGCAACACTAGGGTAATGTGCGAATTACCCGGTTAAAACAGAGCAGAAACGCAGGATACCCAGAGGCCTCTGGATACTTTGCAGATTACCCGGGTAAAGTACGGATGTTTCGCTGCACATCAAACTTTATCCAGCAACACTAGGGTAATGTGCGAATTATCCGGTTAAAATAGAGCAGAAACGCAGGATACCCAGAGGCCTCTGGATACTTTGCAGATTACCCGGGTAAAGTCCGAAATTTCATTTCACTTCGGACTTTTGCTAATGAGGTCTGGGTAATGTCAGGGTTACCCGGGTAATGCTAGGATTAACCGCACTCCTGTCTTTACCCGTAACATATATATGCGAGAAATAATCTGTGAACCCTTTGGAATTTGTTTGTTTTCTGCATGAATCAATCATAAAATATCATCTCACTGTCATCGAGTCATAAGTACAGACAAACACCATGTGCGTAAACTACAACAACACATTGATAATTTTCATGTCTTTATTGATTGGACAAATGTCATCGAACATTTACAGAGCTGTGGAAAAAGTAAAGGGGTTCTTCAAAGAGCACCGAAATTCCACCGGAATATAAACAGTAAATATAAACACATAACACATTCCATCCGATAAGAATTGATTTTGTCTACTTTGAAGGCGGCTCTTGGTTCTCTGGCGCCTTGAGTAAAGGGATTATTCAGACAGCACTGAAATTCCACCAGAAAAACATCGGATCTGGTCCGATAAACTGCCGAAAAAATGGCAAAGGCACCAGATGATCCGCCTCAAAACCGCTGAACGCATCCTAAAAAAGCTGACGATCTGACAGAGCGCCACCGCCGACCAGCTGCCGAGAAAAGCTGACAAACCGACGAACGGGGGTGAAAAAACTCCCCCAAACCAAAGCAACTTTTAAAAGCTGTTTGCAAAAAAACAACTGCTGCACGAAAAATGCCTGAAGAATTGCATATAAGATCCTATGAATAATAATAGAAAGGTTTGTTACAGAAAAAAATATATATATATTTAAGAAAAAAAATCGGGATAAAAAAATTTGCCGAAAAAAATCCCGAAATGCTTAAAAAAAACCCTAATAAATAAATAAATAAAGATACTTTTTGCTACAGATTAAAGTAATAAACAGTTTAACAAATATAATAAATATATAAACTGTATAATATAATAAATATATAAATATAATATAATAAATATATATACTGTATAATATAATATATATAAATATACTATAATAAATAAACTGTACAATATAATAAATATATAAATATAATATAATAAATATATATACTGTATAATATAATAAATATATAAAAATAATATAATAAATATATAAACTGTATAATATAATAAATATATAAATATAATATAATATATATATACTGTATATATATAATAAATATATAAATATAATATAATAATATATAAACTGTATAATATAATAAATATATAAATATAATATAATAAATAAACTGTATAATATAATAAATATATATACTGTATAATATAATAAATATATAATATACTATAATAAATAAACTGTATAATATAATAAATATATAAATATAATATAATAAATATATAAGTCAAAAAACAATAAATAAACTCCGGATACCGTGGTATTAATTCAAATGGATTTATTCCAGAACCAAGAATAACGACGTTTCGACCACAACTGGTCTTTGTCAAGCCTAATTCAAAATGTCATGAACAGGAAATAAATAGCATCACAGATCAATTAGCAAACAATCAATCAATTATTGCAAACGGTCTGTGCATACTAAACCAGTGATTTAAAAACAATTGTGTCCACGAGCTGATTCCTTTATTAACACATTAATTCACATTCTCTTAATTACACAAAGAAAAAGAGTCATTAATCATATATTAACTGCAATATATATCAGATCATGGACATAAATTCGCCAACGATGAATTTGATAGAACTTAATGGAGTATAACCTATAGCTACAACAAAATAATCAATTCCACTGTCCCTCCCCCATATCAATAGGGAGAGGAACAATGGAACATACTAAATTGTGCACTCTATAAAGGAAGACATATGAGAGTAAAGAATAAATAAAATACAATTATATGCACATATACGCATACACACACGCAGACATACACACACATAATGTGTGCATGTATGTGTAATCACCTGCGATAAGGCATAATCACAAAAACGGTGAAAAATCTGCCTCCCTATTGAGGCCATGTGGAGAGAGCGTGTTAAGATGATAAATCCAATATAATTCTCTTCTCTTAAGCAATTTTTCCCTATCTCCACCTCGTGTTGATTTGGGTACCTCATCGATAACTTGATAACGCAACTGTGAAATGTCATGTCCACTAGATAAAAAATGTTCTGGAACTGGGAGTTCGGTTTTTCTTGTCCTGATGTCTGATCTATGTTTAATGAACCGATTTTTGACTTTTTGTGTGGTTTCACCCACATAGATCAAGCCACATGGGCACTTCAATAGGTAGACCACGAACGTGGAATTACAAGTGAAGTACCCCCTGATTTTGAATTTCTTCCCTGAATTAGGGTTGTGCGTTTCGGGTTTCGGAATTTCGGAATTTTCACAAAATTTCCCGATTCGTGTTTTCGGATGCGGCCGAATTTCCGAAAAATTTTAGATCCGAAAAGTTCAGATCCGAAATGTTTTCCGAGCCGAAACGAAATATTTTCGGATTTTTCGAATGGGCTTGAAATGTGTCAAACGAGGAGAACAGATGTTCCGAAAAACGAAAATTTTCCGAAAAACGAAAATTTTGTAAAAACGAAAATTTTCTGAAAAAATGAAAATTTTTCGAAAAAAAGAAAAGTCGATACAAAAAACGGGCAAAATGACACGAAAAATACGAGAAATGGTCGATATCCTGAAAAATGTGCAATTCCGAAAAACGAAAATTTTCGAAATTACGAAAAGTCGATACAAAAACCGAGCACAGTGACACGAAAATACGAAAAATGGTCGAAATTCCGAAAAAAAATGTACCCGAAAAACGGGCCGAATCGAATCGAATCGAAACCGAAATCGGTCGAAACGAGCCGAATCGAAAAGTTTAAAAATCCGAAAAATCGAACCGAAAAAAAAATCGGTGCACAAGCCTACCCTGAAGGAGGATGTGATAAAGACTCCCCACGTATGACTGCATTGCAACAAGAGCAATTAAGGCACGGAAAAGTCCCATCCTTCGGTTTCCCAAAGAATGGACCTCTACCCGTGTCATGTCTAATTCCGCCTTAACCAACGTCTCTCTAAATGATCTCCCTTTCTTGTAAGACATTAATGGTGTACTTTGGAACTCTGGTATCATAGGGTACGCATCTCTCAAAATATACCAATATTTACATAAGATATTTTTAACCTGTTGTGTATGAGTCCCATATTTAGACACAAAAGGGATTCTCCCATGGTTCTGATTCCGACGCCTCTGAGGCGTTATCTGATGGTTGAGTCGAGACACTTCTTGACTCAATAATTGTTTGGGATACCCCCTTGCTCTAGATCTCTCAATCATTTCCTCAAGTCTCCTTCCCTTGGCGTCAGGCAGATTAACCACCCTCTCTACTCGCATTATTTGACTACGTGGGAGGGAATCTAACAATGTGATGGGATGTGCGTTATCAAGTTATCGATGAGGTACCCAAATCAACACGAGGTGGAGATAGGGAAAAATTGCTTAAGAGAAGAGAATTATATTGGATTTATCATCTTAACACGCTCTCTCCACATGGCCTCAATAGGGAGGCAGATTTTTCACCGTTTTTGTGATTATGCCTTATCGCAGGTGATTACACATACATGCACACATTATGTGTGTGTATGTCTGCGTGTGTGTATGCGTATATGTGCATATAATTGTATTTTATTTATTTTTTACTCTCATATGTCTTCCTTTATAGAGTGCACAATTTAGTATGTTCCATTGTTCCTCTCCCTATTGATATGGGGGAGGGACAGTGGAATTGATTATTTTGTTGTAGCTATAGGTTATACTCCATTAAGTTCCATCAAATTCATCGTTGGCGAATTTATGTCCATGATCTGATATATATTGCAGTTAATATATGATTAATGACTCTTTTTCTTTGTGTAATTAAGAGAATGTGAATTAATGTGTTAATAAAGGAATCAGCTCGTGGACACAATTGTTTTTAAATCACTGGTTTAGTATGCACAGACCGTTTGCAATAATTGATTGATTGTTTGCTAATTGATCTGTGATGCTATTTATTTCCTGTTCATGACATTTTGAATTAGGCTTGACAAAGACCAGTTGTGGTCGAAACGTCGTTATTCTTGGTTCTGGAATAAATCCATTTGAATTAATACCACGGTATCCAGAGTTTATTTATTGTTTTTCGACTTTCTTTGGGGCTGTATAGCAAGAGACCCCTTCTCCGTTGACCCACCAAGGGAGATGGTGCCTAAGCTTTAATTTTTCCTGTGGATAATAAATATATACTGTATAATATAATAAATATAATAAATATATAAACTGTATATTATAATAAATATATAAATATAATAAATAAATATATAAACTGTATAATATAATAAATATATAAATATAATATAATAAATATATATACTGTATAATATAATAAATATATAAACTGTATAATATAATAAATATATAAATATAATATAATAAATATATATACTGTATAATATAATAAATATATAAATATAATATAATAAATATATACTGTATAATATAATAAATATATAAATATAATATAATAAATATATAAACTGTATATTATAATAAATATATAAATATAATATAATAAATATATAAACTGTATAATATAATAAATATATAAATATAATATAATAAATATATATACTGTATAATATAATAAATATATAAATATAATATAATAAATATATAAACTGTATAATATATATAAATATATAAATATAATATAATAAATATATATACTGTATAATATAATAAATATATAAATATAATATAATAAATATATAAACTGTGTAATATAATAAATATATAAATATAATATAATACATATATATACTGTATAATATAATAAATATATAAATATAATATAATAAATAAATAAACTGTATAATATAATAAATATATAAATATAATAAAAACGGGAATATTTTTAACATTGAAGCCTATGTGATTCGCCTGAATATACCTGCCGAATGAAAACACCGAACATCAAGGCATTTCACTGACATTTCTCTGCTGTTCGGTGTCTTTGAATAGATTAACCGTTGCTTCTCTATGGGGATTTCACTGCCGTCGAACAGGCACCGTACTTGATGGCAGTCGCCAAAATTTGACATACTGCCTGCTCTCTGAATAGCCGAATGGCCACAAAATGTCGCCATATGGGGGGAAATTCCGTGTTAAGTGCAATTTCGGGGCCAGTCCGGCTCTCTGTGAATAACCCTGCTTGTAACATGTTCCATCGTTGAGGCAATTTAACAATAGAAAATATCTTAACCCCATTGAGGTTAATCTTTGGGATAATGTGCTGGAGAAGAGTTTACGCAGCGCCACGACTCTCCCATCATCAACACAAGATCTTGGCCACAATTTTGTTAAGTAGTTTTTTTGCAAACAGATTTTAAAACTTATACAGGGTTATTCAGAAACCGCCGATCTGCCCCCGAAATGGCACCGGACAGTGAATTTCTCCATTCGGTGCAATTTCGTGGCCATTCGGCTATTCAGAGAGCAAGCAGTTTGCCAAATTTTTGGTGAACTGCCAGCAAGCACGTTGCCTGTTCGACGGCAGAGAAATCCCCCATAGAGAAGCAATGGTTAATATATTCACAGACACCGAACAGCTGAGAAATGTCAGTGAAATGCCCTGCTGTTCAGTGTTTTCATTCGGCAGGTTTATTCAGGCGAATCCCATAGGCTTCAATGTTAAAAATATTCCCGTTTTTATCCAATATCTAATTAACCATTTATTCTTTTAATCTGCAGCAAAAAGTCTCTTTATTTACTTTTTAGGATCTTTTAGGCATTTATCGAGATTTTTCGGGAATTATTTTTCCGTTTCTTTTTAAATAGCGTTTTTTTTCTTTTTTCTGTAACAGACCTTTTTATTTTTTTATTATCGTTCATTGGATCTTATATGTAAATTCCAGGCATTTTCATTCAGTAGTTTATTTGCAAACTGTGTTTCAATTTTGACACTTTTAATTGTTTTGTTGTATTTTTCTTTTATCCCGTTCGTCGACTTGTCGACTTTTTCCGGCGGCCAGTCTGCGCTGTGTGCGGAGGATCGTTGTTTTTTTCTTGACGTGTTTGGCGAATTTTGCGGCAGCTCAAGTGATCTGATACCTCGTATCGTATCGGATGCTGAATTCACCTCAAGGTCAGGAAATTTGATTCCCCGAAGTGCAGGGGACGAGAGAGCACTGAAATGTCGAAACTGAATAACTCCTATTGTTGAAGGTTTTTTTTTACCCCTTTCGTCGGCTTGTCGGCTTTCTCTGGTGGCAGGCTGGCACTCTACTTTTTTCAGATGCATTCGGCGGTTTTTGTGGCGGATCTTCAGGTGCGTTCAGCAGGTTTGCGGTGGCTTATCGGAGTGGATAAAATGCTTTCGGCGGTTTTGCTGCAGTTTTTACTTTTGATTCGGCGGTTGTTCGGCTGCTTTTCCCTGTTCTTCGGGGAAGCTGCAGTGAATGCTGAATTTTAGGCTTGTGCACCGATTTTTTTTTCGTTCGATTCGATTAAATTTTTCGGATTTTTAAACTTTTCGATTCGGCTCGTTTCGACCGATTTCTGTTTCGATTCGGTTCGGCTCGACTTGTTTTTGTGTACATTTTTTTTCGGAATTTCGACCATTTTTCGTATTTTTGTGCCAGTTCGTTTTTGTATCGACTTTTCGTATTTTCGAAAATTTTCGTTTTTTCGGAACGTCTTTTCTCCTCGTTTCAAAGCAATAAATTTCGATTTGACACATTTCAAGTACATTCGAAAATTCCAAAAATATTTTGTTTCGGCTCGGAAAACTTTTCGGATCTGACATTTGCGGATTTCTAAAAATTTTCGGAAAATCAGCTGCATCCGAAAACACGAATCGGGAAATTTCGTGAAAATTCCGAAATTCCGAAACCCGAAACGCACATCCCTACTGAATTTGGGAAATTTGAATCCCCGAAGTGCAGGGAACGAAAGAGAACTGAAATCCGGTGGAATTTTGGTGCTCTTTGAATAACCCCTCATGCGTATCCCTGAGCATTGCAGGACGGCAAAATCTGAAGAGCACCAGGAGCCAAATTACACAAACGTGCACGGATTTCCACACAAACACCTCAATACTATGACATTGCGCATTAGGTTTCGTTGATTAAACCAGCTCCCTGCGCGATTTCACAATCAGGTTGGCATCGAAAGGCGGCTGACCGCGTCTACATTCTTTACACCTTTGTCATCGCCTCGTAAACGTCGGTCACTGAGGTGAACATTTTAAGGGTAATGAAGACAGTAAATCCTGTTACAACATGTCTCCCTGGATTAGGTACTTTCTGTGCCACGAGAGGTGCTTCATCTAGATTAATCACTGCAAGATAAACAAAGGGGAATCAACTGGAATCCATTAATCACGAAACAAACTCTTCAACCTGTACACCTTGTAAGGTTTAATCATTTGACTGCCAGGTGCTTTTTGTTGAAAAAATGATACATAACAAGAACAGTAACATTTACCTTAAACATGGGATGGATACTAATAGATAACACTTAAACATAGGGTAAAATAGACATGAATCAACCATAAAGTGTAGCGCGCCGAGTGTTAAAAGGAATACAATCTCATTACCTAACCAGGAATTCCAAATTTATATCTTCAAGTAAAAAGAAGAGACAAAAAAATCATAACGGATCTTTTACAACACTTGATAAGTAAAAAAAGGCTTATCTAGTTTCACTCACATTCCTTAGAGCCAATCCTGGCTCTGTATTCTTCAACTCTGTGTCACCTCTGTTCACTGCTTCTTACCCTCTGAGCCCTTAAACCAGCATCAATGTATCCAGGATCCATCATTCATGACGTCCCCTATTTTTGACCATATTTTCCTGACCGCTATATTTTTGCAATTGTATGTTATGTTTGCCTTTATTATAAAATCTTCCTCCATTTCTGTTAGAAAAAATCCTCTGTTCCCCCTCCCCTCCTCCCCCTCCTCCATGCATGGTCACACAATGTGCTTTTTCACATAACCGTATTCTCTCTTCACAGCACACACAGACTGCACTGTTTCTTACCCTCTGCTGTCCCAACCAACCCTCCCCACCCACCCAGGGCAGGTCCCTAATTTCAGGTCTCCTTTCCAGCTATCTCCACTTCTCTCTCTAATTACTCTTACTAAGCCCAGGCTTCTGGTTCTTCCCATGCTGCCCTGCTAACCATCATCACATTCCCTCTGCTCCTATTTGTTTCACCTACCCTAGTCCCTTAGATTGTAAGCTCATGGGATGTCTGTCTGAAAACGTGGTTAAGCGCTGTACTACCTGGACAGTCATCCTACGGGCAGGGTCATCTTTTCATCATGTATCATGTACGTCTCCTGTTTGTGCTCCCCTATTGTAATGCGCTGCAGAATATGCTGGCGCTGTATAAATGCCTGTAACCGTAACTGTAACTTTTTTTTCTTCCGAGAAAGTATTTTACCAGGAAGGATACTTTGAGATTTCTCTCGTTTTCAAGTATGTACTGGTTGGCGAGTTTGTACCGTTAGGTGTCATGCCCAAGGGCACTTACTGGAGAGGTGCTCTTGCTGGGATTCGAACCTGTTTCTCCATGGTTATAGGGCAGTGATGTTACCTCTACTTTACCCAACCGGTACTTGAAGGCCACCCAACAGCCCTATGGATCGTCAACGTCTTCCCTGGTTCTTCAACGAAAAGGAATCATCATGGTGCAATACGAATACATAATAAAGCCAGAATTAATGACTTAAAACATTCACGTGGAGCAGGACCATCCATCGGTCCTAAGGTAGTCAACACAAACATTGTTTGTTGCCCAGGTACAATGTTCAACAAAACGCCTTCTTCCCAATAAGAGAATGGCAGCAGATGTGGATCTAAAAAAACAATTTATTAAACAGAAAATATATAAAAAATTATTACCAATATATAAAGTCATCAAAATACATTTCGCCTGTGGATGAATATCCCTCTGGCTTCTTCAGTTGCTAATGAGACCTCCTGGACTGGTCTCCACCATCATTATATATCCTGCTATTGCTGCCCTAAAACAATCAAGATTCACTAAAAATGCAGGAATCACAATCTCCCATCGGATAAATCCTTTCCTTTTCTTTATATCCAATCAAAATGTCCCATAAATGCTTTAAAATAGAAATCAGCATCATGGTGATTAATCTGAGATATTTAAAAGAATGTAATAATGTCAATTTGCTCGTCTTTAATTTCTCGTCTATTTGTTTATTCGTTACAGAAATATCACTGGGATGAAAGGTTCTAAACTCTAGATGGCGTCCCTTATCTGGAACAATGTCATACTGGGTCTGCATTATCAGCATACAGGCAGAAAAGGCCTTTGTGTCAGATTGTGTAAATGTGATGCAGACAGATAATAAAAATGGTCAGACACACTAATCTTTTACTCCTTCACAACAAGCAGTTGTTGCCCGTCAGGTGGGGCTTAGTGACAGTGAGGCTTACAGGTATGCCTTGCCACCAAGTGCCACCGCGGGCATCTATTTTGATCCGCCCATGCAGCCGACATGCGGCGCACGTCATTTGTTGCAGGGGTCAGCCTGAGATCAGGTCTTCTCTCTGCAGCCAATGACGGGCAGCACGCACCGGCTGCTGCGATGCGGCCCATTGAAGACAGCAGGGTGATGCTGTACACCCTTCGTCTTCAAGGTCCACCCGCTGCACCAATGGCATAGAATGTCCTGTGGTGGGAAGGGGTTAAAAATGTATGCAGATATGTTTTTTTATATGCATATGATTGTGTCTCAATGCATTGCAATGCTAAATTGAGTTAACTCGATTTTGGGAGTGAAGGGGTTAAAGTAACACGCTAGGCTAAATTCAGGGGATGGGGAGAAAACCTATGTTTTATCCCATTGGTGCTGTCTCTCTGGGTGCTCTGCTGGGCTGACAGCTTCTGCTTTAGGAAACAGCACCACCGCCGCGCTGATGATCACATATATGCAACTATAGCCTCCCCGAAAAAGGTGGCATGTAGGGGAAGAGGTTTGAGTCCCTCGGCACATGATGACTATTAAAAATAAAAGGTCACATGACTAGATTATCCCTTTTAAAATGAGACATGAAGATACAAAGCGTAAAATAATCCCTAATATTCCCTAAGGAGCTTACAATATAAACAGTAACCGAAAGTGCTGAAAGGAACACGCAAGGCGTGTTGCCGCAACGACGCATTCTTTGGGTTTTCACGGGGCACATCTGGTTAAACTGTGAAAAAGGTTGAATCTTTGCGATGACACATAATGTCAAGAAAACAAGACACGCTTTGTGCAAGCGCTGTGTGAGCGTGTACAGCTGGATTAAGTGATGGGAGAAACATCGGCTTTATTGGAAGAATGCGCATGTTCTCACTGAAGGATGACAATGAATCATTCAGCCCTGCCGTGTGTGGATGGAATGAAGAATAATCCCGTCATATCGATTTGGTTGACGTTGTCACAACAGGGAGTTGCGCTCAGTCTAAATACTGCTCATCGCATGGTTTGTGTGTACTAAATTCCGAAATCTGGAAGAAATGAGAGAGATTGTGCGTCTGTAACACCACGACCACTCATACCCTCTGACAGGAAGATGTGGGGAGCGTCGAAGGACCTCCGAGATTTTGTGAAAATCAGATCTGGTCAACCCACCTGCAAGGGATGTGGATACATATATATATATATGTTCTATTTGCCTATGTTTGACTGTATATCCCAGATAAAACATGAACAAACAAGGCCACCATCAGTGGGCGACAGCCCATGATATATTTAGGGGCCCACGGGTTCCAGGGGGCCCTGGCCCAACAAGTTAGCTACAGAATTCCCGGTAGGCCGTGGCATCTAGTGTCAGTAAGAGCACTCCAAATTCTCACTGAGGGAGTGATTAGTATGATCTGCACCCGGAAAAAGTGCAGTGAACACTCCCACACTAGGGAACACGTTTTATCCCCTTGCCGTACCACCAGGGATATATGGGCAGCTCAGGGAAGGGGGACAGTGACCAGTGGGTCACACAGGGGCCCCACAATTTCTGACGGCAGCCCTGTGTACAAATGTATGTCCACCTACGTGGGAAGAAAAATAAGGTAGACTACCAGAATTGTGTCCACTATTGGTGAGTGAGACTGAGGAAGACATTTTTGGTAGGAAGACCTATGGATAGGCAGAGACTGACAGATGTACAGAAATGGAGAGGGGGTAGACACAGACAGACAAACAGACAAGCAAACGCAGACTGACAGGTAGATAAAACAAAAAGATAGAAATTAGACTTGTGTGATTCGGTTTGTACCGAATACAAATTGGGCCGAATATTGGCAATCTGGAATTGGAATTACCAAGGCTCTGAAACTATCTGAAATATTTTTTTTAATAAATCCAAAAACAATTGGAAAGATTCAGATTGATTCAATTGACTGAATGAATTGCACTCACTGTGCAATGAGGAATCCCTCACCCTAACTCTGTATAAAATAAGTATAAATAATAATCCTAACCCTAAAAGTAACCTGAACTCTAAATGTAAACCTAACCCTAAAAGTTACTCTTACCATAAAGGCAACCATTATCCTAATCCTAAATCTAACCCTAAACCTAAAGGTAATCCTAACATTAATGGTAACCATAAACCTAACCCTAACCCGTTAAAGCAACCCTAAACCTAAAGATAACTCTATCCCTAAAGGTAATCCTCACCCTAAACATAACCCTAATGGTAATCCTAACCCTAAAAGTAACCCTAACCCAAAAAGTAACCCTAAAATTAATCCTAACTTTAAAAGTAACCTTAAACCTAAAAATAACCCAAACCATAAAGGTAACAATAACCTAAAAGTAACCTGAACCCTAAAAGTAAACTTCACCATAAAAGTATCCCGAATCTTAAAAGTAAATCTTAACATAAAGGTAACCATGACCCTAACCCTAAAGGTAGCCCTAAACATAACCTAACCCTAAATGAAACCCTAACCCTAAAGGTAATGTTAACCCTAACAGCAATTATAACCCTAAAGGTAACCATTATCCTAACCCTAAAAGTAACCCTAAAGGTAATCCAAACCCCAATAGTAACCCTAAATGAAACACCAACCATAAAGGTAATCCTAACTCTAAAACAAACCCTAAAGGTATCCCTAAACCTAAAAGTAACCATAACGGTTACTATTAGAGATGCGCATTCGTTTCGGAAAAATTCGGAATTTGTAACGAAATTTGTTAATTCGTAGTTCAGAAGTACTTCTGAATAACGAATCTATGCGATATACGAATTCAAAACGAAACAAAATGGTATATAACGAATTTATTTCGTTTCATACTGTGTCATCATCATAAAAGAAAAATTTGAATAATTGATATCAACTATCGAATTTGAAATGAACTATCAAATTGATATCAACTATCGAATTGATCTTAACTTAAAATACAAGTAATAGTCACCAAAGGACTTTATGAAACAAATTAATTTTGTTTCACTGTTTCATTTGATTCAAATATTAAATCTGTGACACAGCTTAAAATTTAACTCTATCTTTTATTTTAACAGCAAAATTTGATTAATAGGGGTTTTATTTAGTGATCCAAAATTCGAATTGATGTAACTATCGAATTCATATATGAAATTCGAATCGATACGAAATCGATATAAAATCGATACAAAAAACAAAACAAAACAAAATACGAAACTAAATTAGCTACGAAATTCCAAAAACAAAATTATCTAAAAACGTAACGAAACGAAACTAGAGGAAACAAATTTTTCAGCCATGCACATCCCTAGTTACTATAACCTAAAAGTAACCTAAACCCTAAATGTAAACTTTGCAATAAAAGTAACCCGAATCCTAAAAGTAACTCGTAGCAAAAAGATAACAATAACTATAACCCTAAAAGTAGCCCTAAACGTAAGCCTAATAAGGAGGCTACATGTAACCCTAACTCTAAAGGTAATTCTAACCCTAAAAATAACCCTAACCATATTAGTAACCATAATCATAACCCTAAATGTAACCCTAACCCTAAAAGTGTCCCTAACGTTAAAAGTATCCCTAGCCCTAAAGGTGAACTTGACCCTAAACGTAACCCTAATGGTAACGGTAACCTAATAGTACTTTTTTACTGACTGATGAAGGCTTATGAGAGCCGAAACGCGTATCAGTATATTTGTCCATTCATCTTTTATGTGTTTTTTTTACGCTACGTAATAATTAGTATTGGTGAATCCCATTTTTTAACTCTTTGGTGGGCACTCTTGATCTTTCCATACAAGCAAGGAATCTGGGAGGTAAAGCGGTCGGACACTTACCCCAAAAAGTGTTAAATGTGCAGAACATGAGCCTATTCCAACAAGAGGCTCCCCGGTTGGTGAGTGTTTTCCATCTATTTCCTGATCATTGTCACTGATGGTATTACGCTATGGGA
This sequence comes from Leptobrachium leishanense, assembly GCA_009667805.1. NCBI lineage: Eukaryota > Metazoa > Chordata > Amphibia > Anura > Megophryidae > Leptobrachium > Leptobrachium leishanense. The sequence goes on from CM019071.1 coordinate 50,579,904, forward strand.
GCTTTGTCTCTCTATGTTTGTGTTCTTTTCAAGTAATCTTCACCATAAAAGGAGGGCCGTGACACCCTTTATTTGGCCAAATACTTGGATACCTAGAGCCAGGATAATCATGGCTCTATAAAATGTGAGTGGTTTACTTCAATAACTGGATCATTTTGTTGAGACTTTTCTACACTATGGCCGATTGTTTTATCTCTGTTTTTGTCTTTGAGAACCATTAAGGGAACAGAGGATATGTTTCCACATTATCAACTTAAGTATCTTTTTATTTTTACTCATTTTTCACTGGTAATACGGAATTATCTCACGTGCTCGCATGTGCGCTTTACATCGAGGCTGTGTTTAAACGTGCTTTTATTTCACCTGTTCCAATTCGTCTTTATTTCACTATATTTTTATATTAATTTACTGTTTTTATTCACCAAATTGATCCATTTTTCCTGGTAGTGGTTGTATCGCGCACTTTATTCACCGTGTCACGATATTAATATTTTTAGCGCCAGAGGGACATCCTTTTTTTTGTTATCATAACATAAAAGTAACCGGAACTCTAAAAGGAAACGTAACCATAAAAGTAACCGGAACAAGCTGTTGGTAATTTTGCAGAGAAATCGACTTAACAACCTAGTCCCAAAACAAATGAGTGTGTTGTTATATCTGCTACCTTTACCCCAGTTAACCCTCCGGAACCTGCCACTCTTTTCTCTACTTTCCGCCCTCTTTAATCTTTGCTCGTCCTGAGTCACTGCCGCTGCCTATTTTGTTAATTACAAAATGTTTAACATACTGTTCCGTGCATTAACAAATAATTACTCATCAATTAACATCTTTAGAAGTCATCACAAAGAATTCCGCCCGAATTTATGTTTCACAATCAACAATAAACAGGCTATGAGAAGAAAAAAATAATTAAACAAATAACATATTCAGGAAGGTCTGATCCAAAAGGTGATGTTTATTATTTATGGACCAACCTGTAACATTTTTGAGACACTTGGCACTGTGGATTTTTTTTTATTTATGCCTTATTTCATTTTTAACCGCTTCCATGAGGAGCATACCCTGAGGGCGTCCTGCCGCATGTACACTTGGCTGCGGAGGATGTGCTGGATGTCGGCCAAGCTTCCAGGATCTCCCCCTGTCAGTTCGGGAGTTAACCCCTAGCTGCCACCTATGGTGGAGATAGGTGGTTGCAATGAACCCCCTATCTCCCGATCCATGGAAGCTAGGGGTTAATGTTTGGTATCATTGGACCAGCCAGCATGGCCTTTTCAATGATACCAAACATGACCATGTTAAATGTAAACATTTTTTCCATGTTTTTGTTTTCAACCCCACATGGAAAGTGCTTGGTGCGTGTATAAATAAAACCCACCATTGTTTTGCCTCTCCTTAGCTGAAAAGCAGCAGGAGAGCATGCAGTTGCTCAGAGGAGAAGCTATTGGTACATTGGTTTGGACTCACTCTACCGAGAGGTGCCTTGATGGGACGAGTGAGCTTACGCTTCAATGGCCATTTCAGCAGACTAAAACCTCCAGATAGAGTTTTGTTGTACATGGAAATATATAGAACCGAGAGCAGATAACATCCTTTTATTTCTTGTTATGTTTTATGGTTATGGTGAGTACAGGCGCAACGCCATTTTTTCTGTATTAATGTTTGGTATCATTGGAACGGCCAGAGCATCGCCATTTCAATGATACCAAACATTACCATCTTAAATGTAAACAATTTTTTTAAAAAATAATGAAAAAAAATAATTAAAAGAATAAAAAAATAAAAATAAACAGTTTTTGTTTTGTTTTGTTAATGCAGCAATATTGTTCCCATTTCAATTATAATGCGAACAATGATGCTGCACTAACAATTTTTTCTATGGGGCATGTTTGCTAAAAATCACGTAATTCCCCCCCCAAAAAAATGTAACGAATCCCCATTTCTAATTTTTTTAACATTCAGCAACCCATAGAAAATATAACCGCAAAGGCTTGCATGATAAAATTTGAAAAAAAAACACTTTACACTAGACATGTGCATTCGTTTTAGTACTAAAACGATTTAGTCCGAATTTTGGGATAAATTAGTTTTCGGATGACTCAAGAGAAACGAAATTGCTCAGTACAAAAAACGAAAGAAACTAAAATAAAATGCACTACATTTTAGTTTCAGTCCTTTTTGTGATATTACATTGATGAGTGAAGGAGACCAGCAATGAAGAGCGCAACATCGCAACATCCGAAGTTCTGCACCCTCCACATGCCAATGCAGTAGGATGTTCTATACAGAGAGGGGCATTAATTAATGCAGGAGGATGTTCTATACATTATACAGATAAGGGTATTAATGCAGAAGGATGTTCTATACATTATACAGAGAAAGGTATAAATTGAGGAGGATGTTCTATACAGAGAGGGACATTAATTAATTCAGGAAGATGTTCTATATATTATACAGAGAGGGGTATTAATTAATGCAGGTGGATGTTGTATACATTATACAGAGAGGGGTATTAATTAATGCAGGAGGATGTTCTAAACATTATACAGAGATGAGCCTTTTTTTTTTACCCCTTTAAATCCAGTGGCTGTGAGCGCTGAGATCGGCTGCTTGTTACATTATCTCAGTACAATGTATCAGGCTCAGCTGTTACAGAAACTGACTGTAACAGCGCTCAGAGTTTCAGTAAAACTAGGAAATAATATTCTTCTAATCTCTTATATATAAAAATATTATTTACTAGTTTTACTGAAACTCTGAGCGCTGTGGTGAGCAGCAGTCAGTTACTGCAACAGCTTTGCCTGACGCGGGGCAGTATTACAATGTTGGTGCTAACTTAACCAGAGCTGTTGTAAACTGAAAACCTCCATAGGCTATAATGGCTCTGGGAAGTTTACAACAGCTCTGGTTAAGTTAGCACCAACTATGTAATATGGCCCATAGTGTGCTGAGAGTGAGAGATACTGTAACAAGCAGCGATCTCAGCCCTCTGAGGAGCCACTACAATAGTAATTGTATCCACTGGTTTTCGGATGAATGAAATTAGTTTTCATACTAAAGAACTGGAAACAAATTTCTTTAGCAACTAAATAAATTGCATTTTAGGACTAATCCATTAGTTCAAAACGAAATTTTGTGCTGTGCACATGTCTACTTTACACGCTGTAGATGATTGAAAATTCAAATCTTATTGTATTTTTTGCTATAATATTCAGGCAGGACATGACGTATACATATAATAATGACATATTATGAATCTGCCGAGTCTGCCAGAAAGAACGATATATAATATGTCTGGGTCGTGTAATAAAATGTGGCTTCGAATCGCGTTTAAACACGATGAGCGAAAGCGGTAAAAATGAGCTCAGCACGCAGCGGTGAAATGGCTCAGCAGCGAAAGGGTTAAAGTGTTTTTAAATAAACCTTTTGACGCGAACATCCGCCTCTGCTCTGCATTTGCTGCTAAAAGGATTCCTAAAGATCCCCAGCTATCCATGGGGTCTGATCCATCCTGGAGCATAATGTATGAGAGCAACACATCGCTACTCCTGCCTTGTGGGTGTCAGTGTGCTTTTAGAGGTGCTCACTCAATATTGTTCATATATGATACAGAAAGCACAATGGACTTCTGGATATCATTTTTCAGTTTTTTTTTCCCTCTGCTGTTGATTGCAATGTGTATTGTGTAGACACCTCTATTTGGTCATATTTATGGAGTAATGCAGTGGCAGGGTCCCTAAATAGTGAATCCACTGCATTTAAGCCACTGTAGTTCCCTGAATTAACCCTTTAAGGACGGGAGTAATTTTACAACTTCGGCGCTGTTTCGGAAGTAGAGGTTCGCTGAGCTCATTTTGACCGTTTTTAAGTCACGTATTATTATACCACCCAGACAAATTATATATCGTTCTTTCCGGCAGACTCGGCAGATTAATAATATATCATTATTATATGTATATGTCATGCCCTGCCAAAATGCTATAACAAAAAATGTAAAAAAAAATAAAAAACATGTGAATTTTCAATAAAATTTCAATCATCCACAGTGTGTAAAGTGTTTTTTTTTTAATTTTATCATCCGAGGCTCTGCGGTCATATGTTATGGGGTAGATTTGTTAAAAAACTTAGAACGGGGAACCCTTTTTTTTTTGGGGAGAAATTGCGTGATTTTAGCTAAACCCCCCAAAACAAAAATCGTTAGTGAAGCATCATTGTTCACATTATAATTGAAATGTGAACAATAGTGCTGCATTAAAAAAAAAAAACAACAAACACGTATTTATTTTTTTATTATTTAATTTATTATTTTTTTATTATTTTTATTTTTACTTTTTTTAAACTTTTATTTTACATATAACATGGTCATGTTTGATATCATTGGAAAGGCCATGCTCTGGCCTTTCCATAAATATCATACATGACCCCCTATCTCTCCTCCGATCAGGAGATAAAGGGGTTCAAAGAACCCCCCTATCTCCTCTAAGGGATTTCCATAGGAAATCCCTTTGCAGCTAGGGGGTTCCCCAGTTAACTGACATCATCGCGCATGGCGCAATGAGTCAGTTGAGGGGGGGTGACCCAGAGGTGGGGGCTGCCATCCAAGATGGCGGCCCCCACCGGAAATAGGCCGCGATCGGGCAAAAATTAGTGCCCGGTCGCGACCTGGCAACTAAGGATTAACCCCCCATACATCGCTGGAAAGGTCAGGCTGTGACCCTTCCAGCGATGCTGGCCACAGCCGCCTGGTCCCCGGCGATCGGGAGATAGAGGGATCCAAAAGATCCCCCCCTCCCCTTCAGGCGCTTCCCCTGCTCCGGCGGGGGACGACGCCTGAAACTGACGTAATCGCGCCCCCGGCGCGATGACGTCAGTGCGCCGGAGGAGGAAACCCTGCCGATCTGACTCCGTGGGACTCAGATCAGCGAGGGAGCCGCCGGAGGAGGTGAGTATCTCCCGGGGGGGCTGAAAAGGCCGAGTACGTACATTTACGTCCTGCGGCGCCAAAGCCCGCCTAATGCAGGCACAACCTCTCTATTTTATTGTTTGGGTATGTGTAGAATGTGTAACTATACTGTGGTGTATTTTTGTTTCATGCTGGTGTATTTGGTTTCGGCCAGAACATTCAGATTTGCCGTTACCACCAGCTTTTCAAAGACGTTAAAATTATGCACGCAAACTTTGTTCGTAGGAAGTTGCGCATCGATTGTAATACGATGCGCGTACCGGCGCACGAACGCATTTGCACTCACAATGTTAAGTATGGGATGCACGCACAAACTTTTGCTCGCGCAGGGTTACTCGCGTTAGACGTTAACGCGCATCGTATGCGCGAAAGTCGTAATTTGACGGTCATCGCAAAGGGTTTTTCCCCTCGCGTTAATGCGTTTTTGCGCACGCGCACATTTTTGCGTGGAGAATGTAATAGAGCCCGAAGTGGGTCAGTGTAGAATTAGATAGAAAATACACAGTTCTATGTGTTTACAAACACATTCTAATAATAACAATAATAATAAGATCTGAGCCAGGCACTCAGCATCTCTTGTCTTTGTATGTTTTATTCCCCACTATCTATTGTAAAGGGCTACATGATAATGATAATAATGTATTACTTACTAGTCTTTGGACTTTTACATTCTTCTTGCAAATGTTTGCGCCGGCGCAAAAACGCATTAACGCGAGGAGCAATACCCTTTGCGCTGAACGTCGTATTACAATGTCAGTGCAACAAACGCGAGTATACGTCTTCCGCGGGTGAACCTGCGCGAACCCTGCGCAAGCGTACTTTACAGTGTGCGTCCTATACTTAACATTGTCACGCAAATGCGTTTGTGCGCTGGTACGCGGATGGTATTACAATCTATGCGCAGTTTGTAACGCACATCCTTTGCGCGCATAATTTTAGCAACTCCTAAAAGCTGTTGTCAATGGCAAATTCTATCAACCTGGCCGAAACCAAATACACCAGCCCAAAAAAAAATACGCGGCAAAGTATAGTTACACATTCTACACATACCCAAACCAATAAAATGGAGAAGTTGTGTGTGCATTTATTATTGCTGCAGCATATATGCGCAGATTGACTTTGACAGGCGCAAAAACTTAACGTGAGACAATTAAGGTTCTTAATTCTGATTGGCTGAATCACGTGAAAAAAACAGTCCGCACACTGATTCCTGCGCGCAACGTTGCTGCGTGCGCATTTTGCACATCTGTTTAACACGCGTTATTGCTCGACGGATGAAAAAATGTGCGAGGATTGTAATTCCAGCGTTGATTTACGCGCGTTAACGCTTGGCGCACAAATTCACGCGTTGCGCAAGTGTTTTAACGCGAAGATTGTAAAAGGGCCCTTTGTATTTTAAGTTTGTTTCTCATTTTGTTAGTTTTATTCCCCTCTTAAGTATTTTAAGTTTGTTTTAGTTTTAATAGTTCTATTCCCCACTTTATATTGTAAAGCAATGAGGAGACAGTGCTACATAAACAATGAGGATGATAATAATAATAATAATTTTATTATTATCTGAGCCAGGCCCTCCGCGCCACTTTTCTCTGTATTTTAAGTCTGTTCGTAGTTTTCTTAGATTTATTGCAAATGGCTACAATAATAATAATAATAATAATATTATCTGAGCCAGGCCCTTTACGCATCTTTATTCTGTATTTTAACTTTGCTTGTAGTTTTGTTAGGTTGCTTTTTATTGCAAAGGACTATACTAATAATAATATTGATATTATTATGATCTGAGCTGTGCCCTCATTCCTCTTATCTCTGTATTTTAAGTTTGGTTGAAGATCCACAGAAACTTTTAGTGCTACATATATCTTGATAATAATGATAATAAATAATAATAATAATAATAATACATAATTATATGATCTGAGCCGGGCCCTCTGCACCTCTTTTCTCTGTATTTTAAGTTTGTTTGTAGTTTTATAGTTTTATTTCCCACTTTTTATTGTAAAGATCTACAGAAACTGTTAGTGCTACATGTATCATTATAATAATAATAATAATAATAATAAATAATTAAATGATCTGAGCCAGGCCCTCTGCACCTCTTTTCTCTGTATTTTAAGTTTGTTTGTAGTTTTATAGTTTTATTTCCCACTTTTTATTGTAAAGATCCACAGAAACTGTTAGTGCTACATATATCATGATATTATTATTATTATTATATTACTAATAATAATAAATAATTATATGATCTGAGCCGGGCACTCTGCACCTCTTTTCTCTGTATTTTAAGTTTGTTTGTAGTTTTATAGTTTTATTTCCCACTTTTTACCCAATTTTTTTTTCGGAAAATCGGCCGCATCTGAAAACACGAATCGGGAAATTTCGTGAAAATTCCGAAATTCCGAAACCCGAAACGCACATCCCTAGTAGATGGAAAAGAGCAGAGGAACAAGGACAGAGCCTTGAGGTACACCAACAGATAGAGGCAATGAGGAGCAGTAGTTACCAGCAAAGGACACACAGAAGGACCTGTTGGATAAATAGGAGTCGACCCAAGCGATTGCAGTGTCACCGAGACCCAGAGAGTTGAGGGTCTGTAGAAGGAGGGAGTGGTCAACAGTGTCAAAAGCAGCCGAGAGGTCAAGCAGGATGAGAATAGAATAGTGGCCGTGTTTTTTTGCAGTTAGGAGGTCGTTGGTGACTTTGGTGAGGGCAGTTTCAGTTGAGTATAGGGGACGGAAGCCAGATTGCAGGGGGTCAAGTAGGGAATTGGAGGACAGGAAGAGGGAGAGGCGGTTGAAGACTAGTTTTTCTAGGAGCTTTGATGTGAAGGGAAGCAGGGATACAGGGCAGTAGTTGGATGGAGAGTTGGGATCTAGGGATGGTTTCTTTAGTAAAGGGGTAACTAGCGCGTGTTTGAAGGCGGATGGAAAGGAGCCAGTGGAGAGAGATAGGTTGAAGATGTGTGTGAGAGCAGGGGGGAGGAATTAGATGTGAGGGAATGGGGTCGAGCGGGCACGTGGTGAGATGTGAGGAGGACAATAAGGAATTGACTTCTTCCTCAGTGGCTGGGAGGAAGCGGCAGAGGGTGGCAGAGGGGACCTCTGGGAGTGGAGGTGGCAGATAACTATCTTGTGTTGGGATGTTGCTTCTGATAGTAGTATAATAGTAGTATAATAATGATAGTAATATAATAATAATAATAATAAAAAATAATTATATGATCTGAGCCGGGCCCTCTGCACCGCTTTATCTGCATTTTAAGTTTGGTTGTAGTTTTTATAGTTTTATTTCCAACTTTTTATTGTAAAGATCCACAGAAACTTTTAGTGCTACATATATCATGATAATAATGATAATAATAAATGATAATAATAATAATAAATAATTATATGATCTGAGCCGGGCCCTCTGCACCACTTTTATCTGCATTTTAAGTTTGGTTGTAGTTTTATAGTTTTATTTCCCACTTTTCATTGTAAAGATCTACAGAAACTGTTAGTGCTACATATATCATGATAATAATAAATGATAATAATAATAATAAATAATTATATGATCTGAGCCGGGCCCTCTGCACCGCTTTTATCTGCATTTTAAGTTTGTTTGTAGTTTTATAGTTTTATTTCCCACTTTTCATTGTAAAGATCTACAGAAACTGTTAGTGCTACATATATCATGATAATAATAAATGATAATAATAATAATAAATAATTATATGATCTGAGCCGGGCCCTCTGCACCTCTTTTCTCTGTATTTTAAGTTTGGTTGTAGTTTTTGTAGTTTTATTTCCCACTTTTTATTGTAAAGATCCACAGAAACTTTTAGTGCTACATATATCATGATAATAATGATAATAATAAATGATAATAATAATAATAAATAATTATATGATCTGAGCCGGGCCCTCTGCACCGCTTTTAAGTGCATTTTAAGTTTGGTTGTAGTTTTATAGTTTTATTTCTCACTTTTTATTGTAAAGATCCACAGAAACTGTTAGTGCTACATATATCACGATAATAATGATAATAATAAATGATAATAATAATAATAAATAATTATATGATCTGAGCCGGGCCCTCTGCACCTCTTTTCTCTGTATTTTAAGTTTGTTTGTAGTTTTATAGTTTTATTTCCCAATTTTCATTGTAAAGATCTACAGAAACTGTTAGTGCTACATATATCATGATAGTAATATAATAATAATAATAAAAAATAATTAGATGATCTGAGCCGAGCCCTCTGCACCTCTTTTATCTGCATTTTAAGTTTGGTTGTAGTTTTTATAGTTTTATTTCCCACTTTTAATTGTAAAGATCCACAGAAACTGTTAGTGCTACATATATCATAATAATAATAATAATAATATAATAATAATAAATAATTATATGATCTGAGCCGGGCCCTCTGTACCTCTTTTCTCTGTATTTTAAGTTTGTTTGTAGTTTTATAGTTTTATTTCCCACTTTTCATTGTAAAGATCCACAGAAACTGTTAGTGCTACATATATCATGATAGTAATATAATAATAATAATAGTAAAAAATAATTATATGATCTGAGCTGGGTCCTCTGCATCTCTTTTATCTGCATTTTAAGTTTGGTTGTAGTTTTTATAGTTTTATTTCTTATTTTTTATTGTAAAGATCTACAGAAACTGTTAGTGCTACATATATCATGATAGTAATATAATAATAATAATAATAAAAAATAATTATATGATCTGAGCCGGGCTCTCTGCACCGCTTTTATCTGCATTTTAAGTTTGGTTGTAGTTTTTATAGTTTTATTTCCAACTTTTTATTGTAAAGATCCACAGAAACTTTTAGTGCTACATATATCATGATAATAATGATAATAATAAATGATAATAATAATAATAAATAATTATATGATCTGAGCCGGGCCCTCTGCACCTCTTTTCTCTGTATTTTAAGTTTGTTTGTAGTTTTGTTAGTTTATTTCCCACTTTTTATTTTAAAGATCCACAGAAACTGTTAGTGCTACATATATCATGATAGTAATATAATAATAATAATAATAATAATAATAAATAATTATATGATCTGAGCCGAGCCCTCTGCACCTCTTTTCTCTGTATTTTAAGTTTGGTTGTAGTTTTTATAGTTTTATTTCCCACTTTTTATTGTAAAGATCCACAGAAACTGTTAGTGCTACATATATCATGATAATAATGATAATAATAAATGATAATAATAATAAGAAATAATTATATGATCTGAGCCGGGCCCTCTGCACCGCTTTTATCTGCATTTTAAGTTTGGTTGTAGTTTTCATAGTTTTATTTCCAACTTTTTATTGTAAAGATCCACGGAAACTTTTAGTGCTACATATATCATGATAATAATGATAATAATAAATGATAATAATAATAAGAAATAATTATATGATCTGAGCCGGGCCCTCTGCACCTCCTTTCTCTGTATTTTAAGTTTGTTTGTAGGTTTATAGTTTTATTTCCCACTTTTCATTGTAAAGATCCACAGAAACTGTTAGTGCTACATATATCATTATAATAATAATAAGAAGAAGAAGAAATAATTATATGATCTGAGCCGGGCCCTCTGCACCGCTTTTCTCTGTATTTTAAGTTTGGTTGTAGTTTTTATAGTTTTATTTCCCACTTTTTATTGTAAAGATCCACAGAAACTGTTAGTGCTACATATATCATGATAATAATAATAATAATAATAATAAAAAATAATTATATGATCTGAGCCGGGCCCTCTGCACCGCTTTTATCTGCATTTTAAGTTTGGTTGTAGTTTATAGTTTTATTTCCCACTTTTTATTGTAAAGATCCACAGAAACTGTTAGTGCTACATATATCATGATAATAATGATAATAATAATAATAATAATAATAATAATAAATAATTATATGATTTGAGCCGGGCCCTCTGCACCTCTTTTCTCTGTATTTAAGTTTGTTTGTAGTCTTGTTAGTTTATTACCCCCTTTTCTTTTGTTGCAAAAGGCTGGATAAATAATAGTAATACACTTGTACAGGTCTACGGAACACGTCGGCGCTTTAAACATAAGAATAATGGTTCTAGTGACTTGTTGTTACACAGTTGCCGAGGAGAATGCTGTTTGCTCAGCGATACGTCACACTACGTTCATTCTTATTTGGAGCGTAATGTGTCAAGGATAAACTATTTTTAATTTGCTTTGTGGCAAGAAAGAAAATAGAATTTACTCAGAGGCGTAAAATACCGTATCACTTTATATTCCACCGGCATGATGGTGATCTTCGTCAGAGCTTTGGCAGGTGTCTCACCTGGGAGTGGTCCCATTCCAGAAGGCCTCGCCCTGTGCAGGTCTGTGTGCGGCAGCCGGGGATCTGCTCTTGCTCAGCGCACCGGGGTGAGAATGCGGAGTTCAATGAGATTTAACGTCAGGCTCATGTCACTGTGAAGGCTCATGTCAAAACACCCTGCTGAGCTGCTCCTGGCTCGCTCGGCCTGTTTCACTGTGACAATCAATGTTGTTTTTGTGTTTTTGTTACTTTAACTGACATGTTGAGAGGTTTTACTAATATTTTTAATCTCACAAACCCCGGCAACAATTAGGAGCTGTTTCATGACGGCAACATGGGTGTTAAAATAACAGCTGTCTAATGTCACACACCTCTATACATAAATACATACGTACACCAATATACATAAATACACACACCTATATACATAAATACAAACACCTATATACATAAATACACACACCTATATACATAAATACCTATGTATACCAATATACATAAATACACACACCTATATACATAAATACCTACGTATACCAATATACATAAATACACACACCTATATACATAAATACCTACGTACACCAATATACATAAATACATACACACACCTATATACATAAATACACACACCTATATACATAAATACATACACACACCTATATACATAAATACCTACGTATACCAATATACATAAATACACACACACACCTATATACATAAATACACCCACCTATATACATAAATACATACACACACCAATATACATAAATACACACACCTATATACATAAATACACACACCTATATACATAAATACCTACGTATACCAATATACATAAATACGCACACACACCTATATACATAAATACCTACGTACACCAATATACATAAATACCTACGTATACCAATATACATAAATACACACACACACCTATATACATAAATACCTACGTACACCAATATACATAAATACACCCACCAATATACATAAATACATACATACACCAATATACATAAATACATATACACACCAATATACATAAATACATACACACACCAATATACATAAATACATATACACACAATATACATAAATACATACACCAATATACATAAATATATACACACACCAATATACATAGATACATATACACACCAATATATATAAATACATACACCAATATACATAAATACATACACACACCAATATACATAAATACATAGACCAGTATACCTAAATACCTACGCACACCAATATACATAAATACATGTAAAGCCCTCCTATATGTATATGTAAAGCCATCGTTAAGTCCTTCTGGAGACAGAGTATGCAGGGTATAGATCCAGAAGCATTCCCTGCATCTCAACACAAGGTCATAGTCACCCTTCCTCTGATGATGCTTAACCAGTTCAACGCCACAAAACCTAACAAAAATACATACACCAATATACATAAATACATATATACACCAATATACATAAATACATATACACACCAATATACATAAATACATGCACACACAATGTACATAAATACATACACACACCAATATACATAGACCAATATACATAAATACCTACGCACAACAATATACATAAATACATACACCAATATACATAAATACATATACACACCAATATACATAAATACATACACACACCAAAATACATAAATACATACACCAATATACATATATACACCAATATACATAAATACATGCACACACCAATGTACATAAATACATACACACACCAATATACATAGACCAATATACATAAATACCTACGCACAACAATATACATAAATACATACACCAATATACATAAATACATATACACACCAATATACATAGATACATATACACACCAATATACATAAATACATACACCAATATACATAAATACACACACCAAGATACATAAATACATACACCAATATACATAAATACATACACACACCAATATACATAGATACATATACACACCAATATATATAAATACATACACATACCAATATACATAAATAAATATACACACCAATATACATAAATACAAACACACACCAAAATACATAAATACATACACCAATATACATAAATACATATACACACCAATATACATAAATACACACACACCAATATACATAAATACACACACCAATATACATAAATACCTACACCCACCAATATACATAAATACATACACACACCAATATACATAAATACATATACACACAATATACTTAAATACATACACCAATATACATAAATACATATACACCAATATGCATAAATACATACACACACCAATATACATAAATACATACACACACAATATACATAAATACATACATCAATATACAAAAATACATATACACACTAATATACATAAACACATACACACACCAATATACATAAATACATACACCAATATACATAAATACATACACACACCAATATACATAAATACATATACACACAATATACTTAAATACATACACCAATATACATAAATACATATACACACAATATACATAAATACATACACCAATATACATAAATACATATACACACAATATACATAAATACATACACCAATATACATAAATACATACACACACCAATATACATAGATACATATACACACCAATATATATAAATACATACACCAATATACATAAATACATACACCAATATACATAAATACATACACACACCAATATACATAAATACATATACACACCATTATACATAAATACCTACACACACCAATATACATAAATACATACACACACCAATATACATAAATACATATACACACCAATATATATAAATACATACACCAATATACATAAATACATACACACACCAATATACATAGATACATATACACACCAATATATATAAATACATACACACACCAATATACATAGATACATATACACACCAATATATATAAATACATACACCAATATACATAAATACATACACACACCAATATACATAAATACATATACACACCATTATACATAAATACCTACACACACCAACATACATATATACATAGACCAATTTACATAAATACTTCTACACACCAATATACATAAATACATACACACACCAATATACATAAATACATATACACACCAATATACATAAATACATACACACACCAATATACATAGATACATATACACACCAATATACATAAATACATACACACACCAATATACATAAATACATATACACACCATTATACATAAATACCTACACACACCAACATACATATATACATAGACCAATATACATAAATACTTCTACACACCAATATACATAAATACATACACACACCAATATACATAAATACATATACACACCAATATACATAAATACATATACACACCAATATACATAAATACATACACACACCAATATACATAGATACATATACACACCAATATATATAAATACATACACCAATATACATAAATACATATACACACCAATATACATAAATACATACACACACCAATATACATAAATACATATACACACCAATATACATAAATACATACACACACCAATATACATAAATACATATACACACCATTATACATAAATACCTACACACACCAACATACATAAATACATAGACCAATATACATAAATACTTCTACACACCAATATACATAAATACATACACCAATATACATAAATACATATACACACCAATATACATAAATTCATATACACACCAAGATACATAAATACCTACACACACCAATGTACATAAATACATACACACACCAATATACATAAATACATAGACCAGTATACATAAATACCTACGCACACCAATATACATAAATACATGTAAAGCCCTCGTATATGTATATGTAAAGCCCTCGTTAAGTCCTTCTGGAGACAGAGTATGCAGGGTATAGATCCAGAAGCATTCCCTGTGTCTCAACACAAGATCATAGTCACCCTTCCTCTGATGATGCTTAACAAAAATACATACACCAATATACATAAATACATATATACACCAATATACATAAATACATATACACACCAATATACATAAATACATATACACACCAATATACATAAATACATGCACACACAATGTACATAAATACATACACACACCAATATACATAGACCAATATACATAAATACCTACGCACAACAATATACAAGTGCGCCTGCAATTGCAAATCCTGTTGCAACCCTAATAAATGAGTCACTGGCGACTGGATACATACCCAAGCTCTGGAAGACTGCGAGAGTGGTACCTATCCATAAAAGTGGTGACAGTACTTTGGTATCCAACTACCGTCCGATATCGTTGCTCCCTGTAATGTCTAAAGTCTTGGAAAAATGTGTCTACACACAATTACGTGATTATTATCAATATTGGAACTACTTAACCCCGGATCAATCAGGCTTCCGTCCAAATCACTCAACTACAACCGCCCTTTTAAAAGTCTGCAATGATATCCAAGCTGGGATGGAACAAGGAAACCTAACTGGAGCATCTTCCTTGATTTTGCCAAGGCCTTTGACACAGTAGACCATGGCATCTTGTTAGAAAAACTTAAAAACTCTGGTATTGGTGATCGCACGCTAACCTGGTTTCAATCATATGTATCTGACCGATCACAATATGTGTCAATTTCTGGCAGCTCCTCCTCCCGCTCCCAGTCACTTGCGGTGTACCCAAGCTCAATACTAGGCCCCTGCTGTTCACAATATTCATAAATGATCTGCCCAACGTCTGCAAAGCCTCAACTGTACATATGTACGCAGACGACACTGTGATCTATACCAGCAAACCAAATCTCCCACAGCTGGAGGCCGTGCTGTGCTGCAAGAACAATTCACAGAGGTAGAAAAGTGGATCAAAAACAACAAACTTTTTTTAAATACTGACAAAACTGTAACGATGCTCTTTGGAACCGCACCTTAACTACACAAATTGCAAAATCCCCATCTATGTGTTGGGACAAAATCAAATGGCACGCTGACCACAGTCACTTCTCTCAAATATCTAGGTATGTGGTTGGACCCTAATCTATCATTTGGCCCCCACATCGAAAAACTCTCATCTAAACTTTACCCCAAACTAGGTGCCCTGTACAGAAACAAATCCTGCCTGAGTCCTGCGGCAAGAAAGCAGATTGTACAACAAATGCTTATGCCGGCTATTGATTACGGAGATGTAGTGTATGCAGCCGCCCCGCAAACACAACTTCATAAACTTACTACATTGTATAACTCATTGTGCCGCTTTGCGCTACAATGTAACTACATGACCCACCATTGTGACATGTTAAAAGAGCTAAACTGGCCATCACTGGAATCCAGACGCACCCTTCACCTTTCCAGCCTGGTGTTTAAGAGCATCTCTGGGAAGCTGCCACCCTACCTGAATAGACTGCTTCCCCCAGCAGCTCCCTCATCCTATAACCTCCGATCCAGGACCAGCACCTTACTTGCTATACCACAATACAAAAAGACAGTGGCTCGGTCCTCATTTTCCTACAGAGCACCGCAATTATGGAATAACCTCCCAGACACCATCAAATCTTCCCCCAGTCTTAAGTCACTCAAAAGCTCCTTACTAACATACCTCAATACAGAATGCACCTGTAAACATGTAACATAGTGACTATATTTCCTACATATTTATTTTCTGTTAATCTGTATATTTGTGTTGTTTTTTTTAATATCTTGCATTGTATTACTTTGTATTTCTGTAACTGTAACACTTCAATTTTCTTGAACCCAGGACATACTTGAAAACGAGAGAAATCTCAATGTATCCTTCCTGGTAAAATCCTTTATAAATAAATAAATAAATACATACACCAATATACATAAATACATATACACACCAATATACATAAATACATGCACACACCAAAATACAAAAATACATACACCAATATACATATATACACCAATATACATAAATACATGCACACACCAATGTACATAAATACATACACACACCAATATACATAGACCAATATACATAAATACCTACGCACAACAATATACATAAATACACACACCAATATACATAAATACATATACACACCAATATACATAAATACATACACACACCAAAATACATAAATACATATACACACAATATACATAAATACATACACCAATATACATAAATACATATACACACCAATATACATAAATACACCCACCAATATACATAAATACATATACACACCAATATACATAAATACCTACACCCACCAATATACATAAATACATATAAACATATATCCACCAAATCCTTACACACACAATAAAGTTAGGGTTCTTATCTCCTGGTTCTATTTTGTGGATTTTTCCCATGTAACATTTACTAAAATCTCATGGCAAGTCTCACTTTACAGCTGCAGTATAGCATAAAGCAGGTGTGAAGAGGCAATGGGGTGGGGGAGGGAATGCTTAGACAAGGCTGAAGGGGGTCTATTGAGTTTGTATAGTACCCAAGAAAAGACATGAGTGAGATCTTATAGTGGGCTAACAGAACTATATACCCCTGGTGATGTTGTTTGCATACATCTTGCACATTGCAAGTCAATGGGTCAGTTTGGAGAACTTCTGACCCATAAAGTCCATTGAATGCCCAATGCCACACGGTGAGCAACAAATGCTGTAAAGACACGGGGGACAGTTCACAACAAAAAAAAATCACACAAATGGATGCATCCAGTGACACAGATAGAGGAAAATATTTTTTAGTTCACTTAGTAACTAAACATACAAGAAAAAAACAAATCACATGTAAGATATCAGCAACATCAAATAAACACAATAAGGACATTTCATTTTTTGGTGGTACTGGCCCTTTAAAAAGCCATGGAGCTGCTTGTACAGCATGACAGTATGTCCTATAATGTGCACTACACTCCCACATATCCCAGTGTTTTTCAGCTGCAATACAGCCCTGTTACTTGAAGAATTCTCCATTCACTGTGCCTGATGCAGATGGACTGAAAGAGGGAAAACGGCGATGGGGAAAGGAGCGTCTGCACTTTATGAGGATCTTTACATTTAATTTCGGTCTCGTCTGGCTCTCGCCTGAACTTCTGCCGGAAGGAATTTGTTTCGCTGCAAATAATGAGAGTAAAATTGACATTAGGAAACTTAAACTATTACTTTAATTATCCTAATAATGCCTCACTCTGAGAAATTCCATCATTATCCCCATCATGCGCCTGAGTTATGTCTTTACTACATTCTTTGCCCTGTGCCTTGCGCGAGCTCCATTGTCATCTCATTCCATATGTTTCGATAGTTGTTCATGGTTTCTCTGTGCTTGTGAAAATTCCTCATTACCTTCACATACCAGTCACATTAGACGTTTCTTCATTTGTTATCTGTGTCATAGATCTGGGCTATTTTTTCATTAACTCCCAGAATACACACCTGTCATTTATTCTAATTAATGTGCCATGACCCTGAGCTGTCCCCTCATTAATATGTAAATGATGCACCCAGGTAAAATCGATGCCAGCGCTTGGCATGGAGCCCAGCTGAGTACCTGCTTTAATTACAAAGAGACTCATTTTCACGTGGTCAGCAATTAGAGGTGAGGAAAAAGGATCCTCACTGAGTTTAGCAAAGTAAATATATTCTAAGCATGTGCCAGGGGTTTAGGAGGCATTGTATGACCAGGCTACAGTTCATATAGTTATGCTCAAACATGGAATAAAAACAGTTCTATTGTATGAGAGAGAGGGGTCTTCAGCAGTGGAGGCTCTCATCCATAGGTCAGATGGGGCAGCAACCGACCATTTACAAAGGTAAATTGATGCCATCGCTTGGCTGGAGCCCAGCTGAGTACCTGCTTTAATTACAAAAAGACTCATCGTCACGTGGTCAGCAATTAGAGGCTAGGAAAAAGTATCCTCACTGAGTTTAGCAAAGTAAATATATTCTAAGCATGTGCCCGGAGTCATGCCCCAGCTATGTGCAGAGTAATGTATAGCCGTGTTTAGGAGGCATTGTATGACCAGGCTACAGTTCATATAGTTATGCTCAGACATGGAATAAAAACCATTCTATTGTATGAGAGAGAGGGGTCTTCAGTAGGGATGAGCCGAACCCCGTGTTCGGTTCGCATTCGAACCCGAACAATTTCAAAAGTTCGAGTTCCAATGCAAACATGAACCGAACTCAATGCAAGTCAATAGGACTCAAAAGTTCGATTTTTAGAGTGGCCTCCAAGAGGGCATATATGCTAGATGTTTGCCATAAAAGGTGTATGGGGGTTCGGGTAGTGCCCTGGGGGACAGGAAACAAGGACAAAAAGTTTTAAAAAAAACTTTTTAAAGGAACAGTGAGTTTTCCATGAAATAAAGGTTAAAAATAAAAACGAAAAATTCCTTCAAATATCGCGCCTAGGAGATCCCCATAACCTGCCCGTGAAATGGCGGATTTGTAGGATGTAGAGAAACATTTAAAAACAAAAAAAAATCACATTTCAAATGACGGTAAATGGTTTTCCTTTAATCTATTCATAAACAACTGCTTGGGGCGGTAGTCTGTATTATAAGAGGAGACAATTTAGGACACGCAGAACAAGTTTAGTGATTTTTTGGCTAAATTATGGTGAAACTTATGCAGGCTTTGGATGAAAGTAACAATAGATGCTTTAAAATTGGGCCTTTAGCGTCGGCAACAGTGCCGTCACACCGTAACCCTTTTGTGGTATTGTGGAAGAGTGCAGGGTTGGACCCTGCGGTCCAAAAAATTAAAATGATATAAATCTGGTAATATAGGTGTCAGTGTCAGTGCACCCAAATATTTTGCCTTTGGTGGCAGCAAGTGCCTTCACACCGTAACCCCTTTGTGGTATTGTGTAAGAGTTCAGTGGTGCAGGTTTTGTGAATGCAGAAGAAATCCCTGATCTATTCCATTATGTCAGCATCAGGGGATTGATAGCTGCTGATCCAGGACTGATTCATTTTTATAAATGTCAGCCGGTCTACAGAGTCGGTGGACAGATGCACTCTATTGTCTGTGACAAAACCTCCAGTGGCACTGAACGTCCTTTCAGAAAGCACGGCCTCCGTTGCTGCTCTCTCACATGGCGGTCTACACTTGAGCCATACCCCCAGACCGGGTGAGAGAAATGGTGGCGGGGTCGGGCTCCTGCTCTCTCCCACCTGCACCTACCAGCATCTCCCTCCACCCCCATCCCTCTCCTTCTCCTCCTTCGAGACACACTGCATCCGCCTGTTCTCTCCTCTGGCTCTCAGGGTGGCAGTCATCTACCGCCCACCGGGACCAACCTCCCAGTTCTTTGACCACTTTGCTACCTGGCTTTCTCACTTCCTGTCTTCTAATCTTCCATGCCTAATTCTCGGGGACTTCAACATTCCCATTGACGATCCTTCCGCTCCTGCTGCCTCCAAACTTCTTTCACTCACGTCCTCCCTTGGACTCACACAATCCTCCCTCCTCCCTACCCACCGCGATGGTCACGTTATTGACCTGGTCTTTTCCAACCTCTGCTCCATTTTGGAGTTCAAATGTCGCCCTTTCCCCATCTCTGACCACCACCTTCTCTCTTTCAACCTATCTGGACTTCCTAAACACCCTGCTCCCCCACCCCGCGCACACACTCGCAGAAATCTACATGCTGTGGACCCCCATCAATTCTCCAACCTACTTCACCACCTCCCTCACACCTCATCCTTCACCTGCCCTGATGCTGCCACTAATCACTACAACACTACGCTTATCTCTGCTCTTGACACTCTTGCTCCTCTTCGACTCTGCAAGGCCCCACGCCGCCAGCTTCAGCCCTGGCACACCCTCCAAACTCGCTACCTGCAAAGATGCTCCCGCACTGCAGAGCGTGCCTGGAGGAAATCCCGCTCTGAAGCTGATTTTGTTCACTTCAAGTTTATTCTCCGGTCATACACCTCTGCCCTCCACTTGGCCAAACAATCCTTCTTCTCATCTCTTATATCTACGCTGTCCTCCAACCCTAAACGGCTCTGGTCCACCTTCAACACCCTCCTCCACCCACCTGCACCTCCCCCCTCAGCTGCCTTCAGCGCTCAAGACCTGGCAGACTACTTCCTCAGTAAAACTCTAACTATCAGAAGCAACATCCCAACACAAGATAGTTATCTGCCACCTCCACTCCCACAGGTCCCCTCTGCCACCTCCTCCCAACCACTGAGGAGGAAGTCAATTCCTTATTGTCCTCCTCACATCTCACCACGTGCCCGCTTGACCCCATTCCCTCACATCTAATTCCTCCCCTCTCCTCCTCCCTCACCCCTGCTCTCACACACATCTTCAACCTATCTCTCTCCACTGGCTCCTTTCCATCCGCCTTCAAACACGCACTAGTTACCCCTTTACTAAAGAAACCATCCCTAGACACCAACTCTCCATCCAACTACCGCCCTGTATCCCTGCTTCCCTTCACATCAAAGCTCTTAGAAAAACTAGTCTTCAACCGCCTCTCCCTCTTCCTGTCCTCCAATTCCCTACTTGACCCCCTGCAATCTGGCTTCCGTCCCCTTCACTCAACTGAAACTGCCCTCACCAAAGTCACCAACGACCTCCTAACTGCTAAAAAACACGGCCACTATTCTATTCTCATCCTGCTTGACCTCTCGGCTGCTTTTGACACTGTTGACCACCCCCTCCTTCTACAGACCCTCAACTCTCTGGGTCTCGGTGACACTGCACTTGCTTGGGTTGACTCCTATTTATCCAACAGGTCCTTCTGTGTGTCCTTTGCTGGTAACTCCTCCTCCTCATTGCCTCTATCTGTTGGTGTACCTCAAGGCTCTGTCCTTGGTCCTCTGCTCTTTTCCATCTACACCTCCTCCCTGGGCAAAATCATCAACAGCTTTGGCTTTAATTACCACCTCTACGCTGATGACACTCAGATCTACCTCTCTACCCCTGATCTCTCTCCCCCTGTCCTTTCCAAAGTCAGTGACTGCTTATCTGGCATCTCCTCCTGGATGGCCTCCCACCACCTAAAGATCAACATGTCAAAGACTGAGCTCCTACTTATTCCTCCCTCTAATGCCTCCCCACCTCCTGACTTCTCTATCACGGTGGAGGGTATCACCATCTCCCCATCAAACCAAGTTCGCTGTCTTGGAGTTACACTTGACTCTGCTCTTTCCTTCATCCCCCACATCAAGTCTCTTTCCTCCTCCTGCCGATACCAACTGCGTAATATTTCCAGAATTCGGCCATTTCTTACCGCAGTCACCACAAAACAACTCATACACGCCCTGGTAATCTCCCGACTCGATTATTGCAATAATCTCTTATCTGGCCTCCCTCTGTCCCACCTCTCCCCCCTACAATCCATCCTGAACGCCTCCGCCAGGCTAATTCACCTCACCCGCCGCTCTGTCTCTGCCGCTCCCCTCTGCGAGTCCCTTCACTGGCTCCCCATCCACTGCAGAATTAAGTTCAAAATCCTTATCCTTACCTACAAAACCCTCACTAACTCAGCGCCCCACTACCTGTCCTCACTAATCACCAAATACACCCCAGCCCGCTCCCTAAGGTCAAACAGTGACCTGCGCCTAGCTTCTCCCCGCATCACCTCTTCCCATGATAGACTGCAGGATTTCTCACGCGCAGCCCCCACTCTCTGGAACGCTCTCCCTCGTGCTGTCAGACTTTCCCCTAACTTCTCTTCCTTCAAACGCTCCCTTAAAACGTTCCTATTTCGGGAAGCCTACCACCCAACTCACTGACGCAACCATCAATCACTCTCACCTTACAGTCCTCTCCTCCTGTTTCCAACCCCAACCCTCCTAGATTGTGAGTTCCTACGGGAATAGGGCCCTCATCTCCTCCTGTACTGTTTGTCAAATGTTGTTCAATGTATTGTAACCCTGTCTGTACTGTGCTTATTGTACAGCGCTGCGGAATATGCTGGCGCTTTATAAATAAATAATAATAATAATAATAAAAAGCACGCTAGATGAAGGGCAACCTAGTAGCTGCATAGCATATTGGCTAAGTTCTGGCCAGTGATCCAATCTCAACACCCAGTAAGCCAGTGGATCATCTGCTGGAAAGGTATCCAGGTCTACCCTTGCCCCTAGGTAGTCCTGCACCATACGGTGAAGACGCTGGCAATGGGTGCCTACATTTGACGTCCCTGGGCGTCATGGACTAAAAAAATTGGAAAAGGTATCAGTCAACCGGCCCCTTTCACCGCTCTTCCTCTGATCAACCGCAGCCTCAGAAGCACGTGTGTCATCACTTGGTAACCTACCAGTGCCTGGAAAGGTGTTACACAAGTGTCGCTTTAGAGCATCCTCAAGTTTTTTCATCCTGTCCTCCCTCTGCGGACAGGATGAGCTCTGCAACTTTACCCTTGTATCGTGGATCAAGAAGGCTTGCCAACCAGTAATGATCCTTCTCCTTGATAGCACAAATCCTGGGGTCCTTTACCAGGCTTTGCATAATAAGGGAGCCCATGCAGTGTAGGTTGGAGGTGGCATTAGCTTCCGAGTCTTCCTGGTCAATGAGGATGACCCCATTGTGCACTTCCTCCTCCCAGCCACGTACTAGTCCTTGGGTTTCTGGGCACACAGTACCCTCCCTTGAGGAATCCTCACCCTCAATGCCCCCACTACTTAAATATTCCTCCTCCTCCTCATCCTCCTCCTGTCTGATCTGAGGAGGACTCACTGGAATGCTGTCTGCGGAAAGACTGGGGCCTTCAGAGCTAGGGAAGGCCTCCTCTTCCTCCCGCTGCTCTGCCTCTAGAGCCACATCTATAATTCCCTGCAGAGTGTGCTCCAGCAGGAACACTAAAGGAATTGTGTCACTGATGCATGCACTGTCCCTGCTCACCATCCTCGTTGCCTCCTCAAATGGTGACAGTACAGTGCATGCATCTTTGATCATCAGCCACTGTGGGGGGAAAAAAAAAACAAATTGACCTGAACCTGTCCTTGTGCCATACTCACACAGGTACTCGTTGATGGCCCTCTGCTGCTTGTGCAGATGCTGCAGCATTGCTAATGTCGAGTTCCACCTGGTGGGCATGTCACAGATCAGACGGTTTGTGGGAAGGTGGAATTCTCTTTGAATTTCTGCCAGGCGAACACTTGCTGGGAATGACCATCTGAAGTGGCTGCAGACTTTTCTGGCCTGGTTGAGAAGCTCTGCCAGCCCTGGGTACCTTGTTATGAAACGCTGTACCACTAGATTTAGGACGTGTGCTAGGCATGGTACATGCGTCAATTTACCCTTGCGTAGGGCGGAGAGAAGGTTGCTGCCATTATCACAGACGACCATTCCCAGCTGAAGCTGGCATGGTGTTAACCATCTCTGCACCTGCCCCTGCAGAGCTGACAGAATTTCTGGCCTGGTGTGGCTCCTGTCCCCTAAACAAACAAGCTCAAGCACAGTATGGCATCTTTTTTCTTGAGCCATTGCATAGCCCCTGCCATGCGTCGGTTTAATTGCCACTTCACCAGAGACAGAGGAGGAGGAAGAGGTGGTGGAGCAGACAGACCTCTTACAAGCAGCTTTCTGGAGGCATGGTGGATGAACAGCTCCAGCACAGAGCCCCATCCTGGATCCCTCCTAGCTGCAAGCAGAGTTACCCAGTGTGTCATGAAGGAAATGTAATGGCCCTGTCCATGCTTGCTGGACCATGTGTCTAAAGTCACATGCACCTTGCTGCTGATTGCCTTTCCCAATGACTCCATAACATTGTCTTCCATGTGCTGGTATAGTGCTGGAATGGCCTTCCGTGAAAAGAAATGGCGTTTTGGAACTTGCCACTGTGGTACAGTACATTCAGCAAATTCACGGAAGGGAGCAGAGTCCACCAGCTGGAAAGGCAGCAGCTGCAATGCAAGTTATTTTGCTAAGCTGGCATTTAGACGCTGTGCTTGGGGATGGTTGGGACTATATTTTTTCTTACGCTGCAGCAGCTGCGGCAACGTAATCTGACTGCGTAAATCCTCAGCTGATGGGATGCTGTCACATTGTGAGGAAGGACCTGGTACATCCATTACTGTAGCATCATCCCTGTCAGTGGAGGTTGGAGTCAATGACATGGCAGGACATATAGTGGGGGTAGAGACAGAGGAGGAGGAGGACCTACGCAAAGTTTTGCGCCAACGGGATGCGTGGCAGGTGGTCATATGTTGCCTCAAGCACGTGGTACCCAAGCATCCGGTGTCTTTCCCACGCTTGAGCCTCATCTGACATTGATTACAAATAGCAACGGTGTGGTCTGCTGCACATTTCTTAAAGAACTCCCAGACAGCAGAGTTCCTTGATGTGTGCTTTGAGACAACAGCGCTCTGCACCGGAGCAGCTCTGACATCTGATGCCTTGGACTGGATAGTGCTACGGTTGGTCATAGAGGATGTTGTGCCTCGTGTTTGTTGTGCCTCCTCCTCTTCCTCACTTGACTCCTCTTTTCGATCAGGCACCCAGGTGGAGTCAGTGCCCTCATCATCATTGTCATCACCCCCTATCTCCTCGTCACTGGAGCCAACTTGGCAGTATGCTGCAGCTGCTGGGGCAACATGAGTGCCAGTTATTTGTGTGTCATCACTGGCACCCCCTTACTCTAGGTTGATTATACTCCCTTCCTCAACCTCAGAGATTGAATCAGAGCACTGTAGTTGCTGCGCATCCTCAAGCAGCATGTCACTGTCATTGTAGTCAAACAATTCAGCTGACTCCTCCGTGTGTGATAGTGAGGCTACGGCAGGAGTAGCTGTGGACATGGAGGCTGCATTAGATGCTTTGGCAGCGGAGGTGGACTGTGAAGCACTACAAGTGTGGCTGGCAGAGGACTCGGAGGATGAGGATCATCCGAGATATTTTGTAGAAATGACTGACCCCCAAAATAGTTGGTGGCAGTGAGAACACAAAGATTAGAACAATTCCCATATATTTTGTATAAATGACTAACCCCCAAAATAGTTGGTGGCAGTGAGAACACAAAGATTAGAACTATTCCCAGATATTTTGTAGAAATGAGACCCCAAAATAGTTGGTGGCAGTGAGAACACAAAGATTAGAACAATTCCCAGATATTTTATAGAAATGACTGACCCCCAAAATTGCAGGTGGCAGTGAGAACACAAAGATTAGAACAATTCCCAGATATTTTGTATAAATGACTGACCCCCAAAATTGCTGCTGGCAGTGAGAACACAAAGATTAGAACAATTCCCAGATATTTTGTAGAAATGAGACCCCCTCAATTGCTGGTGGCAGTGAGAACACTTACAGGGTTATTCAAAGAGATTCGAAAAGTCACTGCACGTTCGGTGACTTTTCGTTCTCTTCAATACGGTTCCTTTTGCCGATCCCATTTCGGTGACCCTGCGGTGTATTCAGCAAGCACCACAGGGTCCCCGAATTGCAGGGAAAAGTCACCGCAAACCTGACGAAAACTCACCGCAAAACCCACCGAATGCACGCCGAAAACAAGCAAAAACATCTGGATTAACCTTCGAAAAAACCGAGCAGGAGCCGATCACACGCAGGGAAGCAGCCGAACAGGAGCCGAATCACACAGAGCAGAAGCAGCTGAGACGCAGAGGAGGCAGTGAATAAATTAGCAAAACCGTTTGTATGAATCTGTGAAAAAGTACTGAGCGAAAATGTCTGAAATTTACACAGGAGGTCCAGGGAATGATAATAAAAAGGGCTGTTACAGAAAAAAGAATTATACTTAAAAAAAATCTGACTTTTTTTAAAAAAAAAAAATCCAGAAAAATACTTAAAATATCCTAAAAAATCTATAAATAAAAAGACTTTTTGCTGCAGAATTTTATAATGAATGGTTTATTAGATATTGAATTAAAACGGGAATATTTTTAATATTGAAGCCTATGGATTCTCCTGAATAAATCTGTCGCATGAAACCACCGAATGGCAGGACATTAGGGGAACCTTTCACTGCTGGTTTGTGTTCTCTGAATAGACGAAGCAGTGCTTTTTTATGGGGATTTCACTGCCCTCGAACAGGCATCGAACAGGCACTGTATGTGCAGGCAATTCGCCAGGATTTGGTGAATTGCCTGCTCTCTGGATAGCCGAATGGCCAGGAAAGGTAACCGAATGCTGATTTTCAGCGTTCGGTTACCTTTCTCAAGCAATTCGGATCTCTTTGGATAACCCTGAAAGATTAGAACAATTCCCAGATATTTTGAAGAAATGAGACCCCCCCCCAATAGCTGGGGGCAGACTGGCAGTGAGAACACACACTAACACAACAATCTCCTCTCAAAAAACACGTGCTGAAGGCTGTGTGGAGCCTTATATAGTGTGCTACGGGACTTAGCTCTGTGAGCCCATGATTGGGCAAAATTTGCCCAATCAGGACTCTGAGACGTGATTGGCATAGTCTTGAACCTGTCTTCCACCTGACCTGTGGTCAGGTGCAAGGCTGTAGCCAATTACAAGTTTCAGGCCAGTGGAAAAGTGCATTGTGGTCCATTGTGGTGCATTGTGGGTGAACATGCGGCGAACACGCGGAAATATTCGTAGTTTTTCGAACGTGCGAACAGGCGATGTTCGAATCGAACTCCGAACCGATCGAACCGAATAGCTCATCCCTATTCACCAATACATTTACAGAAAAACATTTGATTAGTGCTAACAAAAAACTGTAAAATAAAAATAAATTGGTGTTAAAGAGTTTTATTTCCTATTGTTCTTGTATTAAATTTAATAAATTCTAAAAATATTTTAAAATATAAAAATAATGAAAATTATATAATATTGCAATTTATAATATATTGTTGTATAATTAGAGTATAATATTTAATAGTATGTTTTGTATTACCTTTAATTACCATAAAAATATATAGGATGCAGTGGTTGTTTACAAAAGGGTCTCAACTGGTTTTGTAATATTTTGTGACATTTATACAACATTATCGCAGATGGAACCACACCATGGTATTGCTGTAGCCATTTACAAACTTCAGGCCAGTGGAAAAGTGCATTGTGATCCATTGTGGGCGAACATGCGGCGAACACCCGGAAATGTTCGTAGTTCGCGAACATGCGAACAGGCGATGTTCGAATTGAAGTCCGAACCGAACAGCTCATCCCAAATTATAATGTGGGTATATAAGGCATATGATGTGGTATAGTGGGGTATGATAATGATAGAGGGGGTATAATGAGGGTATAGTAGGGTTTTGATAATGGATTATAATGTGGGTATAGAAGGGTTATGATGGGATTACAGTAGGAGTATAATTTGGCTATAGTGGTAGTATGATGGGGTATAGTGTGGTATGATGGGTACAGGGGGTATAGTAAAGGTATAGTATGGTTTGATTGGGGTATAATGGGACTATAGTGTAGGGATGTGCGTTTCGGGTTTCGGAATTTCAGAATTTTCACGAAATTTCCCGATTCGTGTTTTCGGATGCGGCCGATTTTCCGAAAATTTTTAGATCCGAAAATGTCAGATCCGAAAAGTTTTCCGAGCCGAAACGAAATATTTTCGGAATTTTCGAATGGACTTGAAATGTGTCAAATCGAAATTTATTACTTTGAAACCAGGAGAACAGACGTTCCGAAAAAACGAAAATTTCCGAAATCATGAAAAGTCGATACAAAAAACGAGCAAAGTGACACGAAAATACGAAAAATGGTCGATATTCCGAAAAAAAAATGTACATGAAAAACGAGTCGAGTCGAACCGAATCGAAACAGAAATCGGTCGAAATGAGCCGAATCGAAAAGTTTGAAATTCCGAAAAATCGAATCGAACCGAAAAAAAAATCGGTGCACAAGCCTACTATAGTGGGGGTATTCCCCACTGCAGGTGCTTCTTCCTATTAGAACAAGAGTTCTGCATTGTATTGAATATATCTCTTGGGGCAGGAGCTGCTCATTAACACAGAAGCACTTGTAGAAATCAAGCCGCCTCTCCATTCATTTTTATTGGGTACGAGCTCCTTCTCGACATGGAATAAAGACATAAAGATTATTATACGTGTTGCTTAATGCCTGATTGAGTGAACTCATAAAAAAAAACACATAACAGGTTTATCACCGCAATAAATCCTCGTGAGGAGCCACTCCACTCAGTGCAAGTGTGGCCTGAGGAAATCCATAAACATTTAATAGGTTTCTTTCACTGCACCGCAACATACAATAAAAAATGTTTATTTATACAGAGTGAAGAAACTCGTGTTGACACACAATAGGGAGACGTTTACGAGTAGATACAAAGTATCCATAAAAGAAAAGTGCTTCCAAAACAGGAGGAGCGGAGCATAATCCCTGTAACACTGTATCCAGTTCAGATTCCTGCTGGAGCTCAATCAGCTGTCTACGTTTTCAGAGGACATTAAAAAGTGAAGAATAACTTCAAACAACGGTATAACCATCCTTTGATTCAAACAACAGATGAAAAGATGATGAACTGGAGTATACATTACTATAGGAGACTTTTTATCAATTTAAAAATTAAATATTATTAAATTATTAAATATTAAATATTGTGGGGTTGAAATGGGAGGTGGAGGCAAACGAGGGGTTAAAAATTGACCCATCCGTACCCGCTCCAATATTTTAATCCTAGTTGAAGTTAGTAAACTCACATTTAGTTTAGTGAGGGCTCCCTCACTGCTGGATGGACGCGGTGATGGGCTTTGTCACAAGCTGTAGATGTCACGGTGTAGGTGGGAGGGGGGTTGCACACTCAAACAAGCCTCCAGCGCTTCCAATGCCACAATGAGAGCCAATAGTTTCGAAGGAAATGTTTGCAGATCTCATCTAACCCAATCACACGTGGAAGGCTGAATTAGCCCTGGAGGAGGGAGAGTGTAGAGGTCACTCAGGTCACTGTGCCCACTCAGATTGCATAGTGTGTCCCTTTATTTCTAGAATGATTGACCAAACTTTTGAATTTTTATTAAAGATTTTCCAGTAAGTTCCACCTGCATCATCGCGATAACAAACGTTAGATAGAGCGTGTCTGATTGGCCATAACACCTCTCCAGTAAGTGTCCTTGAGCAAGACACCTAACGGTACAGACTCGCCACCCAGGACATACTTGAAAACAAGAGAAATCTCAATGTATCCTTCCTGGTAAAATCCTTTCTCAAAAGTATATGGACTTCCTTATCTCTGCATGTCGGCATCTTGAAACGCTTGGCAAGGTAACCAGGGAGGCGTATCATGCTCGCGATGCACCTTAATAGTATACCAGCATGTTTCCAGTTGGTAAACATGGATTATAAATGAGTGTGGAATTAAAGTGTCATCCGAGCAATGAATCACACCTCTTCAGGGTGGAAATGTGCTCGTGTCACAGAAACAGGTTTGGGATGTAATACTTCGGAGATCAGACATCAGATGGAGTTAATTCCCCATGTTAGGTTGATGGTTCATGCATGATTAATGTCTCCTTATCGAAACTCCACATCTTACTCTCCTGTGCTGTGTTCCTACAAATAAGTCGCTTTTGCTTTCTTAAACGTTCTTAGCCTGCTCCTTTAAGTTTACAGTGTCTTCTTGCCCGACTGGAGAAGACATGTCCCAGATGTTCATCTTCTTCCAGCACCCTGGCTACTTAGAGTGTCCCTTTAACTCCATAGAGTAGCAAACCTAAAGCATTAAATGAATAAATGAAATGACGCAAATCTAGATGAAGTCTATTTGTATCTACGCCTGACGCGAGATATTCTAGACCAGGGGTCACCAACCTTGGACCTACAGATCTTTTGGAACTACATCTCCCACAATGCTCCCCATTCATTAGTCTGGCTGAGAGTCATGGAGAATTTAGTTCTAAGACATCTGGAGGACCTAGGTTGCTGACCCCTGTTCCAGAGCAAGGTGGGAATTTCCTCTCTGTCCACTCAGCCAATAGGAAGACACCACATGCAAGCTCCATAACAAAGTAACAGTTTTAATTCCTAGTTGACTGGATTTTTTTTTTTAAATATACAGGATAATTCAAAGAGATCCGAATTGCTTGAGAAAGGTAACCGAACGTTGAAAATCAGCGTCCGGTTACCTTTCTTGGCCATTCAACTATTCAGAGAGCAGGCAATTCACCAAATCCTGGCGAATTGCCTGCACATACGGTGCCTGTTCGGTGCCTGTTCGAGGGCAGTGAAATCCCCATGAAAAAGCACTGCTTCAGCTATTCAGAGAACACAAACCAGCAGTGAAAGGTTCCCCTAATGCCCTGCCATTCGGTGGTTTAATTCGGCAGGTTTATTCAGGAGAATCCCATAGGCTTCAATGTTAAAAATATTCCCATTTTAATTCAATATCTAATAAACCGTTCATTATAAAATTCTGCAGTAAAGAGTCTCTTTATTTATAGATTTTTTAGGATATTTTAAGCATTTTTCTGATTTTTTTCCCTGTGAATACACCGCAGGGTCGCCGAAATGGGATCACCAAAACAAACCGAATTGAAGAGAACGAAAAGTCACCGAACGTGCGGTGACTTTTCGATTCTCTTTGAATTACCCTGATAGTTGCAGAATTACCATAGAATCACTTCAAAGTTAATACAGTTTGACTTATAGATGGTGTGATAGCTCACTGGCTAATGCACCAACTGCAATGACTTAAATATATACAGTATATGTGATGACGCAGCGCCTGCCAAATTTAAAATGAGATGCCTGAGCCCTGACGTGGTTCTCACTCCTCTCAGTTTTTGCTTGCGTTATTACTTGATTTGTGATATTACATATCTGTGTATGACTTCTAGCTTGGCTGACGATCTCTCCTGACTGTTAACCCCTTGGCTCCTGATTTAGGAGACGATCAGGTAATCAGATAATCTGGAAATCCTCTGACTACCCATTCTGGCATAACGATCCCTGGCATATCTCTGCGACTCCTTTTATCTGACTCACGAGCAAATCTGGCATTAACCGCTGGTGTCAGTGGCAACTCTAGGAACAAAATTTTGGGAGGACACAGAAGATACCACAGCCAAAATTGGGGGGGGGGCACTAATAATTTTTGCCACTAAATCATACCACTGGAAAAAAACGAAATAAGTATATATAAAAAAGATTCCAAATTCCCGGAGTAATATGGTGCAATGATACTTTTTTGTTGAACCTAATACTTATATTCACCTTTTTAATTTTATTTGCTGCAGTACGGTGGTTGTCGCCAACGTCCGATAATTGCTTGAGCGACTCCAGTTTTCGCATATTATTTATGGTGACCATTCGCTAAATAGGGAATCAATTCACCATATTTTTGCCCAAATGGATTCCCCAAAATGTGGCGAAAAGCGAGTGGTCTAGCGATGAATAGACCGTATAGATTCTAACTTCCAAAATAACTCCTAAAATGCCATAAACCCAGGGAAATACAAAAAATAATAATAAACGGTGTGGCATGTAGCCTACCCATTAACCCCTAAAATGCCATTGATCAAGGGAAATCATGAAATGAATAACTGTGAGGCATGTAGCCTACCCATTATCACCTAAAATGCCAGTAAACAAGATAAAACATGAAATATATACACTGTGAAGCATGTAGCCTACCCATTAACCCCTAAAAGGCCACCAATCAAGGGAAAACATTAAAAGAATACACTTTGAGGCATGTAGCCTGCCCACTATCCCCTAAATTGCCATTAATCAAGGAAAAAATAAAATGTATACTGTGAGGGATGAAGCCTTAACCCTTAACATACAACTAAATCAAGGGCAAAAAAGAAAGTAGTACACAATGTGATATATAGTATGACTGTTAACCCCTTCACTGCTGAGCCATTTCAACCATGTGAAAAAAGAAAAGGTTACATTGTTATTTTATTATTTATGATTTTGTTTTTACACTGAATATGGTGAATGTTGGGTATCATTGGAAAGGCCAGACTCTGCTCTTTCCAATGACACCTTAATCGACCATTTACAATATATGGGGATGGAGATACAGCAGTCTGAAAAAGTGTGAAAAGCTGGATGCTGATCCCTGCCTGGGGGGCATACAGGGGGCAAGAAATAACCTTGGGGGATGCCCCCTTTTGCCCCCCTCTAGCAATACCTATGCCTGGTGTATGTTTTTCTGTTTTAAGTGTGCATACCTTTGCTACTGTCTGTGTGTGGTAATAGGTAGACATTCCAGCCACTTCAAGGACTGGCAGTGTAGGATAGCACAGGGATCAGACATTATATATCTAGGAGGTACGGGACAGCAACTCTATATTTATGGCATTTACTGATGGCAGGTAGCACCTGAGCAAGGGAATGTTTGTATATTGAGTGCAGGACTCTGGATTGTATGTTATTAAACAATTTACGGATAAATGTTAAGTAATAAAATAAAAATAATAAAATAAATATTTATAAAATAAAGAATAATCTTAAATAATACTAAAAATAAATATAAAAATGTAAATAATAGGTTTTATTTAATGTAAAATAGTGAAAAAAATGTAATTTGCATATTGAAAACACCTAGATCTTAGAATGTATCTGAATCTCGCATAGTGCTTAATGCATGATTGAAAAAATTTCCTATGAGGAGGACTTTGACATTTTTGAGCGTTGTGCAGATTTTACACTTGGTCACAAATCCTTACAGAATGGTTACTGTATTTTACCGAAATTGGAGTTGCTGAACCAGTTATCGGATGTCAGCGAAAAAAAAGCATCAAATTGATTAAATAAATAGAAATGTAATAAAAATGTGTCTAATAAAAAGGTCCTTTTAAAAAATAATAAAACGTTCTATAAAAAAATAATAAAAAAGTCTTAAAAAGTAAAAAAAAAATACAAAAAGGTTTTTCTTAAATTTAAAAAATAACAATGGTTTTTGCAAAAAATAAATAAACAGGAATAAAATGTCTTGACAAAAAAAAAAGGATATTCTATTTTATTACATTAGTCGACCAGGAAGGCGAGCACTTCAGGGAGTCTCGTAAAATAATAGTTTATTTTGCCTACAAAAGATCAACGTTTCAGTCCTCTGTGGAGTTTTCTCAAGATGCCATTCACCTGTATTTGGTGAATTGACAGCTTAATAAATAGATGAATTGACCCGGAATTGCACCAAATGGTTAAATTGTTGTTTTGGAGTATGAATTTATAATGGTGGGAAAAAAATAATTTCAATAATTTTATCAGTAGGATGCAAAAAAAAATGAAGGGGTCTGAATACTTATGTCAATGTGATATTTCAGGGTTTTTTTCTTTTTAATAAATTTATGGTGTTGTCAAAAATCTTTATTTTTCCTCTTTCCGTTGACATTATGCGGTGTCAATTCAGAATGGTGTTAAAAAAATTAAACAATTTTAGCAGAAAAATACAAAAAGTGAAGGGGTCTGAATACTTACTTCAATGTGATATTTCAGGTTTAATTTTCTTTTTAATAAAGTTACGGTGTTGTCAAAAATCTGTTTTTTTTTCATTGTCATTATAGGGTATGAATTCAGAATGGTGTGAAAAAAAGTTGAATAAATTTAGCAGAAAAATGCAAAAAATGAAGGGGTCTGAATACATATGCTAGAGTGATATTTCAGGTTTTATTTTCTGTTTAATAAATTTACGTTGTTGTCAAAAATCTGTTTTTTTTTCTGTTTCTGTTTTGGTGGGGTATGAATTCATAGTGGTGGGAAAAAAAATTATTTCAATAATTTTAGCAGTAGGATGCAAAAAAAAATGAAGGGGTCTGAATACTTACGTTAATGTGATATTTCATTTTTTTTCTTTTTAATAAATTTATGGTGTTGTCAAAAATCCATTTTCTTTCCTATTTCCATTTTCATTTTTTTTTTGAGAAAGGATTTTACCAGAAAGGATACATTGAGATTTCTTTCGTTTTCAAGTATGTCCTGGGTGGCGAGTTTTATAAGAAAATAATAAAAAAGTCAATTCAGAATGGTGATAAAAAAAATAATACAAGCTATTTTAGCAGAACAATGCAAAAAATGAAGGGGTCTAAGGACTTACGTCAATGTGATATTTCAGATTTCATTTTCTTTTTAATGAAGTTAGGGTGTGGTCAAAAAATCTTTTTTTTTTTCTCTTTTCATTGTCATTATAGGGTGTGAATTCAGAATGGCGTGAAAAAAAAGTTCAATAACTCTAGCCGAAAAATGCAAAGAATGAAGGGGTCTGAATACTTTCTTGTTGCACTGTGTTTCGTTATACTTTTGTCTTTATTGCAAGCTAAGCAGGAAGGATTCACCTCCAGCAGGTTTGACGAGACTTGGGACAGGTGCCGTTTTATATGTTAATGATGTTGTTAGAAAACCGCACGCGCTGCTGCCGTAACGCTTTACATCCAGGTATAAACAGACACATAATAATAAGATCAGTGTCTGGTTTTACATTGCACTGTTGTTTTATTGCTTTAGATGTTTTTACAGCACTTTTTCAGCATGTTATTAAGTAATTATCTGTGCTCTAGGATATAATAATTAGCTCAGCATGTTTCTCTTTGCTTTGTAAATATTATGATATCACTTTACAGGATACATTGTTGCTTTTATGTTCTACTGATTTAATCTCAAACTGTTGCTCATTAATCCCATGTATTGTACACATATCCACGAATCGCCTGCTCTAAAAGATAACGAGATGGATAATCCCTAAATCCCTAACCTTAATTGTAAAACAAAGCACAAATAATAACCCTAAAACTAATAGTAACCCTGACGCTAAATCCAGGCAGGGTGCTTGGAGAGACATAAAACAAAGGATTTTGTATCTCCACAGGGGACACACTAATCCTTGTTTAAATAGGTGTTTAAATGGTCTTTTGATATGCTAATGAGTGCTTTTCAATGCACTACAATGCAAAATCGAGATAGCTTGATTTTGGGTGTGAAGGGGTTAATATGTATTTATAGGGGTTAATCAGAGAGGTCCAAAATGTAACCGTACGCTGAAATGCAGCGTACGGTGCAATTTCGTGGCCAGCTATTCTGAGAGCAGGCAGTTCGCCAAATCTTGGTGAACTGTCTGCAAGTACAGGGCCTGTTCAGCAGTGAAATCCCCCATAGAAAAGCAATGGTTAATCTATTCACAGACACCGAACAGCTGTGAAAAGTTGCCCGAAGTGCCCTGCTGTTCGGTGTTTAAAATTGGCAGGTTTATTCAGGCGAATTCCATAGGCCAATTCCATGTTAAAAATATTCCTGTTTTTACCCAATATGTAATAAACCGTTTATTATTTTAATCTACAGCAAAAAGTCTCTGTACTTCTAGATTTTTTTTAGGATCTTTTAGCATTTTTGGGGATTTTTTCGACAAAATATATATTTTTTAACCACTTGGATGCTGAGGACGCGCTCAGCGCGTCCTCAGCATTCCCGCTGGTATGCGGAGGACGCGCTGAGCGCGTCCTCCCATTGGGGTCAGCGTTCGGCCGGGTTCCGGCCGATCGCTGGCCCCCCTGGTGCGGGCTGACATCCTGGATGTCAGCCGCGCATCCGGGACCACAGCCGCCGGAATTAGGTGTCATCGCGGCAGCGCGATGACACCTAATTCAGGCGCCCCCCGCATGTGCGGAGGAGGCGCCTGAAAGGGAGGGGAGGGAGGTCCTTCGGACCTCTCTCCCTCCCGATCGGCGGCTCTGCGGGGGTTAACCCAGGCATCATTTGGAAGGGCACAGCCTGCCCTTCCAAATGATGCCTGGCATTAACCCCTGGGGAGCTGGATCGCGAATCGGCGCTGAAAAGCGCCGGTTCGCGATCCTTTCCCGGAGCTGGCCGACATCTTGGATGTCGGCCAAGCCTCCGGGAACTCCCCCTGAGGACTGGCGTCATCGTGCATAGCACGATGACGCCAGTCCTGGACTTAACCCTTAACTGCCACCAACGGTGGAGATAGGGAGTTCCAATGAACTCCCTATCTCCCGATCCGTGGCAGTTAGGGATTAAATTTTGGTATGGTTGGATCGGCCAGAGCATGGCCGTTCCAACGATATCAAACATGAA
Organism: Leptobrachium leishanense; assembly: GCA_009667805.1. Taxonomy (NCBI): domain Eukaryota; kingdom Metazoa; phylum Chordata; class Amphibia; order Anura; family Megophryidae; genus Leptobrachium; species Leptobrachium leishanense. Next base: position 50,617,110 of record CM019071.1, read on the forward strand.
AGTGAAAAATGTTGTAAAAAAAAAAAAAATGAAAAATAAAAATAAAAAGAAAATTAAAAAAAAATTATAAAAAAAAAACAAAACACTTTTTTTTTATTTTTTTTGGTTTGTTAATGCAGCAATATTGTTCCCATTTCAATTATAATGTGAACAATGATGCTGCACTAACGATTTTTGTATGCGGTGCGTTTGTTAAAAATAGTGTAATTTTCCCCAAAAAAAAATGTAACGAGACCCCATCTCTAATTTTTTTAACAAGCGCAACCGATACAAAATATAACCGCAATTGCTCACATGTTAAAATGTGAAAAAAAACACTTTACACATTGTAAATTATTGAAAATACATATTTTATTGCATTTTATGTTATAATATACAGACAGGTCATGACGTATACATATAATAATGACATATTATGAATCTACCGAGTCTGACGGAAAGAACGATATATAATATGTCTGGGTCATATACTAAAATAAGCCTTCAAAACACGTTTAAACATGATGAGCAAAACCGGTAAAAATGAGCTCAGCACAGGGGCGGGAAAAGCCTCAGCAGCGAAAGGGTTAAATAGTTTTTTCTTTTTTCTGTAACAGACCGTTTTATTATCATTCATTGGATCTTACGTGTAAATTCCAGGCATTTTCATTTAGTAGTTTTTTTGCAAACAACGTTTCAATTTTGACACTTTCAAGCAATTTTTTTTACCTCATTCGACAGCTTGTTGGCTTTTTCCAGCGGCTGGTCTGCGCTGTGATCGGCGGCTCGGTGGCTTTTTCCGACATGTTCGGTGTGTTTTTTGCGGCAGTTTCTGCGGGTTTTTAGTCAGTGTTCGGTGAGCTTTTGGCAGGTGTTCGACGGGTGTTCGGCAGGTTTTCCCTGCACTCCGGGGACCTTGTGGTGAATGCTGAATACACCGCAGTGTGGGGAACTTAGATTCCCCTAACTGCAGGGAAGCGTGGGGAACGAGAGAGCACCGAAATGTCGGCGACATTTCGGTGCTCTCTGAATAACCCCTTATGTGTGTCTTAGTGAAACTATAGGATAAATCCTATATATATATCTATATGTACAGGTCTATTCAAAGAAAGGTAAAACTCAGGAGAACTTTTGGAGAAGTGAAAATGCTAGGTCAAAATAGCCAAACCAGAAAAATTCTCCCATTTATCTCACTTTCCAAATCGGCTATTTGATCTAGATTGTTCTCTTCTCCTGCCAGTTATCCAGAGTTTCACCTTTCTCTGAATAGACCTGATAGTCACTCAGCAGGGAAAAATATGACTGAACTTCTGAACTGATTGAACACCTGACTTCAAGGTTTATAGTGTGTGGGACCAATAGGATCTCAGTTCCCCCTGCAAAAACAGAGGAGGGACTGCGCTCTCCCATGCGTTCTCCCTCGACTTGCCCCCTTGATAAACTCCTTGGAACTTAAATATTTTAAAAGCAATGGGGTTTTACAATAACCATCTTCCAAGCATTGAAATAACTGTGGGTTTAGTTCGGCAAACGACGGTGGAGGAAATATGGTGTATTCGTCATTCAATGATCTTTTGCCCTAGTTCCCCACAGTTGTCCCTGTTCTGTCCACCATAGTTTCTGATGAAGTTATTTCATTCAGATCTCGTCATAGTTTTCACCCGTGTTTCAGTCAAAGCTCTACATCATTAGCCTTCATTGTTCTTTTAAAGTTCAAACTTGATCATCACTTAAAAATGGCCAAAGTACATCACCGCTTCGGCAAACACTGGTAGGACGGAGCTGAATAGAGAAGGTGGACAGGTTACTCATTTGTAGACATGCGCACGGCCAAAATACTTGCTCCAGCAAATTTTTTACCCTAATATTTCATATTCAGAAGCATTTCAAAACGTGCCGATCTGAACTGTTCTGAAAATCTTGGTGGAACGTGTATTTTACCTCCTATAACCTCGCTATACTACCTTTGATACTATTAGAATCCTCTATATATTCCCCTCTTTACTTACCCTATAACCCCCTCTATAATACCCCCTATACCACCATCTATACTCGCATTCCAGAAGTTAGGATTAGTTTTAGGGTTAGGGTTATTTATAAGGTAAGGGTTTCTTTTAGTGGTCAGGGTTACTTTGTGGGTTAGGGATAACGTTAGGGTCACCATTACTTTTAGGGTTACTTTAATTAGGGTTGCTTTAGGGTCGGTTCTACTTTTAGAGCTAGTGTTTCCTTTAGGATCAGAGCTTCTTTTAGGGTTAGGTTTACTTTTAGGGTTACTTTAAAGGTTAGGGCTGCATTGGAGTAGGTTCTACTTTCAGAGCTAGCATTACCTTTAGGATCAGAGCTACTTTTAGGGCTAAGATTACTTTTAGGGTTACCTTTAGGGTTTACTTAGGGTATCTTTAGGGTTGGGTCACGTTTAGGATTACCTTTAGGGTCGTTATTACTTGTAGCATTAGGATAACCTTTAAGTTTAGGGTTACTTTTAGGGTTATAGTTACCTTTAGGGTCAGGATCACTTTTACTGTTATGGTTACTTCTAATTTTAGGGTTAGGGTTACCTTTAGGATCAGGGTTACCTTTAGGTTCAGGGTCACTTTTCATTTTAGTGTTAGAGTTACCTTTAGGATCAGGGTCACTTTTAGGTTTAAGGTCAGGTTACCTCTAGAGTAAGAGTTACTTTTAGTTTTAGGGTTAGAGCTACTTGTAGGGTTAGGATTATTATTTGCTCTTGTTTTACAATTAGGATAAGGGATTTTGCATTACAAAATGAGAACATTTCTTTCATTCATCCAAACGATACCTCTGTACCAGAAAAAATATATAAATATATGTATATCTATGTTGTTTCCACCAATATGTTTAATGTAATACATTAACTTGGTCACTCTCAGAATATGCAATAAAGCGAAGGGCATCACTTTTCATGTAATGCACATTGCACAAGCTTTTAAACACTTCACACTCAGCCTATGTAAACAGCCTATATAAAGTATTAAAAGATGACACTGGGTTCCTCTCACTTCTTATAATGTAGAAGACGGCTGAGCTAAGTGTTTTATTCCCGTTGACAGATAAGGAGGAAGTAATTGAGTTTACCATAATGTTTAGTGACGCAGGGGAAAGTCCCAGAGAGTTTATCAGTGCTCCCTGACAGAAGCGAGAGTGTCAGAGAAATTATCTTGATGATGAGTTAAAAGAAAGTTTCAAAGAGTTATCTCACTGCGAGAACATAAGTGATGGAAGGAGCTTATCTTACTGCTCAGTGAAAACGTGACTCTTATACTGACCTTTTCACACATCATGGTGATATATAAGAATTCAAAGCTTACAGTAGATCAAAGCTCAGTGATACAAAGACGCAACTTATCTCACTGGCATTATTATTATTCATTTATTGATAAAAATGGTTTTCCAGAAAGAACAATACTGGAAGAATGAAGAAACACTACTGGGATGAAAGGTTTTATAATCTAGATGGCGTCCCTTATCTGGCACAATGTCACACAGGGTCTACATTATAAATCTGACACAGACAGATAATAAAATGGTGAGATCTCCTGCTTATGGGGTTTGTAGTGATCAGAATGAGATTAGCAATGCAATATCTGTTAACATGGGCGTCCGCAGAAATTTTTCCAGGGGGGGCAAAATTTTAATGGCATCCATATTCTGCCCTTTTGACAATGTCATGCAGGGGACAGTCATAAAATAAAGTGTAGTAATACAGAGGCTGCGAAACATGATGCAAGTCTAATAGAAGAATAAAGGTGTAAGTGTCTGACCTAAGTGTTGCTTTTTCTAGTTTGTTAACGCCTTTCAATGCACCACACTAGTCACACACCCAGGATCAAGGCACAAGGCCATCTCTGTATACACAAACCATGACCCCCCCAAACACAGATACTGGCAAACACACCAGGCTCCCCACTCCAAATATATATATATATATATACACACACCAGCCCCCCTTCCCACTCACACATTATATATATATATATATATATATATGGAGCAGGGTCCTCTCTCCTTTTAGATTGTAAGCTCTGGTGCAGGGTCCCCTCTCCTGTTAGATTGCAAGCTCTGGAGCAGGGTCCCCTCTCCTCTTAGATTGTAAGCTCTGGTGCAGGGTCCTCTCTCCTCTTAGATTGTAAGCTCTGGAGCAGGGTCCCCCTCTCCTCTTAGATTGTAAGCTCTGGAGCAGGATCCCCTTTCCTCTTAGATTGTAAGCTCTGGAGCAGGGTCCCCTTTCCTCTTAGATTGTAAGCTCTGGGGCAGGGTCCCCTTTCCTCTTAGATTGTAAGCTCTGGAGCAGGGTCCCCTTTCCTCTTAGATTGTAAGCTCTGGTGCAGGGTCCCCTCTCCTCTTAGATTGTAAGCTCTGGAGCAGGATCCCCTTTCCTCTTAGATTGTAAGCTCTGGAGCAGGGTCCCCTTTCCTCTTAGATTGTAAGCTCTGGAGCAGGGTCCCCTTTCCTCTTAGATTGTAAGCTCTGGGGCAGGGTCCCCTCTCCTCTTAGATTGTAAGCTCTGGAGCAGGGTCCCCTTTCCTCTTAGATTGTAAGCTCTGGGGCAGGGTCCCCTTTCCTCTTAGATTGTGAGCTTTGGAACAGGGTCCCCTCTCCTCTTAGATTGGAAGCTCTGGAGCAGGGTCCCCTCTCCTCTTAGATTGTAAGCTCTGGAACAGGGTCCCCTCTCCTGTTAGATTGTAATCTCTGGGGCAGGGCCCCCTCTCCTGTTAGATTGTAAACTCTGGAGCAGGGTCCCTTCTCCTCTTAGATTGTAAGCTCTGGTGCAGGGTCCCCTTTCCTCTTAGATTGTAAGCTCTGGAACAGGGTCCCCTCTCCTGTTAGATTGTAATCTCTGGGGCAGAGCCCCCTCTCCTGTTAGATTGTAAGCTCTGGAGCAGGGTTCCCTCTCCTCTTAGATTGTAAGCTCTGGTGCAGGGTCCCCTCTCCTCTTATATTGTAAGCTCTGGAGCAGGGTCCCCTCTCCTCTTAGATTGTAAGCTCTGGAACAGGGTCCCCTCTCCTCTTAGATTGTAAGCTCTGGAACAGGGTCCCCTCTCCTGTTAGATTGTAAGCTCTGGGGCAGGGTCCCCTCTCCTGTTAGATTGTAAACTCTGGAGCAGGGTCCCTTCTCCTCTTAGATTGTAAGCTCTGGTGCAGGGTCCCCTTTCCTCTTAGATTGTAAGCTCTGGGGCAGGGTCCCCTTTCCTCTTAGATTGTAAGCTCTGGGGCAGGGCCCTCTCTCCTGTTAGATTGTAAGCTCTGGTGCAGGGTCCCCTTTCCTCTTAGATTGTAAGCTCTGGGGCAGGGTCCCCTTTCCTCTTAGATTGTAAGCTCTGGAACAGGGTCCCCTCTCCTGTTAGATTGTAAGCTCTGGAGCAGGGTCCCCTCTCTTCTTAGATTGTAAGCTCTGGGGCAGGGTCCCCTTTCCTCTTAGATTGTAAGCTCTGGAACAGGGTCCCCTCTCCTGTTAGATTGTAAACTCTGGAGCAGGGTCCCTTCTCCTCTTAGATTGTAAGCTCTGGAGCAGGGTCCCCTCTCCTCTTAGATTGTAAGCTTTCATAAATAAAGACACTGGCATCAAACTTAATACAAAAGTCTTTATTTGACAATCATTACCTTTTTTCCTGTGGCCCATAGGAGCTGCACCTGCATCTCAGCCCTGCCTCTCCCAGCATGCAAAGTGAGTGAGAGCACATGATGGATTGGAGGTGGAGTGGGATGTGACGCTCCTGCTGCAGCCTAGTGGAGAGCCCAGGAACTGCAGCGTGCAGTGAATAAATTATCATAATTTAAGCCTGTTGATCGGGGGGGGGGCCCTGTGCTTTGCTTGAGCTGGTTTGTTTAGGGGACAGGAGCATCACCGGGCCAGAAATTCTGTCAGCTCTGCAGGGGCAGGTGCAGAGATGGTTAACACCACGCCAGCTTCAGTTGGGAATGGTCGTCTGTGATAATGGCAGAAACCTTCTCTCCGTCCTACGCCAGGGTAAGTTGACGCATGTACCATGCCTAGCACAGGTCCTAAATCTGGTGGTACAGCGTTTCCTAACCAGGTACCCAGGGCTGGCAGAGCTTCTCAGCCAGACCAGAAAAGTCTGCAGCCACTTCAGATGGTCATTCCCAGCAAGTGTTCGCCTGGCAGAAATTCAAAGAGAATTCCACCTTCCCACAAACCGTCTGATCTGTGACATGCCACCAGGTGGAGCTTGACATCAGCAATGCTGCAGCATCTGCACAAGCAGCAGAGGACCAGTGAGTACCTGTGTAAGTATTGCACAAGGACAGGTTCAGGTCAACTTGTTCCCCCCCGCAGTGGCTGATGATCAAGGATGCATGCACTGTACTGTCACCATTTGAGGAGGCAACGAGGATGGTGAGCAGGGACAGTGCATGCCTTAGTGACACAATTCCTTTAGTGTTCCTGCTGGAGCACACTCTGCGGGAATTATAGATGTGGCACTAGAGGCAGAGCAGTGGGAGGAAGAGGAGGCCTTCCCTAGCTCTGAAGGCCCCAGTCTTTATGCAGACAGCATTCCTGTGGGTCCTCACTTCAGACAGGAGGAGGATGAGAAGGAGGAGGAATATTTAAGTAGTGGGGGCATTGAAGGTGGGGATTCCTCAAGGGAGGGTTTTCTGTGCCCAGAAACCCAAGAACTAGTACGTGACTGGGAGGAGGAAGTGCACGATGGGGTCATCCTCATTGACCAGGAAAACACGGAAGCTAATGCCACCTCCAATCTACGCTGCATGGGCTCCCTTATCCTTCAAAGCCTGCTAAAGGACCCCAGGATTCGTGCTATCAAGGAGAGGGATCATTACTGGTTGGCAAGCCTTCTTGATCCACCATACATGGTAAAGTTGCAGAGCTCATCCTGCCGGCACAGAGGGAGCACAGGATGAAACAACTTGAGGACACTCTAAAGTGACACTTGTGTAACACCTTTCCAGGCACTGGTAGGTTACCAAGTGATGACACAGGTGCTTCTGAGGCTGCGGATGATCAGAGGAAGAGCGGTGAAGGCCGGGGCCGCTTGACTGAAGCCTTTTTAAAAATTTTTAGTCCACGACGCCCAGGGACGTCAAATGTAGGCACCCATTGCCAGCGTCTTCACCGAATGGTGCAGGACTACCTAGGGGCAAGGGCGGACCTGGATACCTTTACAGCAGATGATCCACTGGCTTACTGGGTGTTGAGATTGGATCACTGGCCAGAACTTAGCCATTATGCTATGCAGCTACTAGGTTGTCCTTCATCCGGCGTGCTTTCTGAAAGGACGTTCATTGCCGCTGGACGGTTTGTCACAGACAAAAGAGTGCGTCTGTCCACTGACTCTGTAGACCGGCTGACATTTATAAAAATGAATCAGTCCTGGATCAGCAGCTATCAATCCCCTGATGCTGATGTAACTGAATAGATCGGGGATCTCTTCTGCATTCCCAAAACCTCCACCACTGAGCTCTTCCACAATACCACAGAGGGGTTATGGTGTGAAGGCACTTGCTGCAACCAAAGGTAAAATATTTGGGTGCACTGCCACTGACACCTATACCAGATTCATATAATTTTAATATTGACCGCAGGGTCCAACCCTGCACTCTTCCACAATACCACAGAGGGGTTACGGTGTGATGGCACTGTTGCTGACACTAAAGGCCCAATTTTAAATCACCTATTGTTACTTTCATCCAAAGCCTGCATAAGGTTCACCATAATTTTGCCAATAAAATCACTAAACTTGTTCTGCGTGTCCTAAAACATCTCCTCTTTTCATACAGGCTGCCACCCCAAACAGTTGTTTATGAATAGATTAAAGGAAAACCATTTACCGTCATTTGAAATGTAATTTTTTTGTTTTTAACCCTTATTTCATGGAAAACTCACTGTCCCTTTAAAAACTTTTTTTTTTAAACTTTTTGTCCTTGTTTCCTGTCCCCCAGGGCACTACCCGGACCCCATACACCTTTTATGGCAAATATCTAGCAAATATCTATGCACTCTAAAAACCGAATTTTCAGCCCCATTGACTTGCATTGAGTTCAAGTTCAGGTTCGGGATCGGGTTTGGGCCCGAACCGAACTCGGGGGTGTTCGGCTTATCCCTAGTACAGAGGTGTCAATTTGGATTGATTTGAGTGAATGAAAAAAATGCACTCATTTTGTAATGCAAAATTAGAAAGTGACTTGTAATACATATTATATAGGGGCACATCATCTGCATTAATTAGAAAGTGACATGTAATACATATTATATAGGGGCACAGCATCTGCATTAATTAGAAAGTGACATGTAATACATATTATATAGGGGCACAGCATCTGCATTAATTAGAAAGTGACATGTAATACATATTATATAGGGGCACAGCATCTGCATTAATTAGAAAGTGACATGTAATACATATTATATAGGGGCACAGCATCTGCATTAAATAGATAGTGCCTTAAAAAATAAATTATATAGGGGCACAGCATCTACATTAATTAGAAAGTGACCTGTAATACATATTATATAGGGGCACAACATCTGCATTAAATATATAGTGACCTGTAATACACATTACATGGGGGCACAGCATCTGCATTAATTATAAAGTGACCTATAATACACATTATATATGGGCACAGTATCTGCATTAATTATAAAGTGACATGTAATACATATTATATAGGGGCACAGCATCTGCATTAATTATAAAGTGACCTGTAATACATATTATATAGGGGCACAGCATCTGCATTAATTATAAAGTAACCTGTAATACATATTATATAGGGGCACAGCGTCTGCATTCATTATAAAGTGACCTGTAATACATATTATATAGGGGCACAGCAGCTGCATTAAAAGCAACCTGTAATATATATTATATAGGGCCACAGCATCTGCATTAATTATAAAGTGACCTGTTATACATATTATATAGGGGGCACAACATCTGCATTAATTATAAAGTGACCTGTAATACATATTATATAGGGGCACAGCGTCTGCATTAATTATAAAGTGACCTGTAATACATATTATATAGGGGGCACAACATCTGCATTAATTATAAAGTGACCTGTAATACATATTATATAGGGGGCACAACATCTGCATTAATTATAAAGTGACCTGTAATATATGTTATATAGGGGCACAGCATCTGCATTAATTATAAAGTGACCTGTAATATATGTTATATAGGGGGCACAACATCTGCATTAATTATAAAGTGACCTGTAATATATGTTATATAGGGGGCACAGCATCTGCATTAATTATAAAGTGACCTGTAATATATGTTATATAGGGGGCACAGCATCTGCATTAATTATAAAGTGACCTGTAATATATGTTATATAGGGGGCACAGCATCTGCATTAATTATAAAGTGACCTGTAATACATACAGGGTTATTCAAACAGATTCGAAAAGTCACCGCACATTCGGTGACTTTTCGTTCTCTTCAATTCGGTTCCTTTTGCCTTCCCATTTCGGCGACCCTGCGGTGTATTCAGCAAGCACCACAGGGTCCCCGAATTGCAGGGAAAGGCCGACGCAAACCCGACAAAAACGAACCGCAAAATCCCACCGAATGCACGCAGAAAAGCCACAAAAACATCTGGATTAACCCGCCGAAAACCAAGCCCGAGCAGGAGCCGAACACAGCCGAAGCAGCCGAAGCAGCTGAGACCGCAGACGAGGGAGGTAAATAAATTAGCAAAATAGTTTGTGTGAATCTGTGAAAATGAAACGCTGTTTGCAAAGAAACTACTGAGCGAAAATGTCTGAAATTTACATCTGATCCAATGAATGATAATAAAAAGGGCTGTTACTGAAAAAATAAGTAAACTTAAAAAAAAAATTAAGAAAAATGCTTAAAATATCCTAAAAATCTATAAATAAAGAGACTCTTCACTGCAGAATTTTATAATGAACAGTTTTTTAGATATTGGATTAAAACGGGAATATTTTTAACATTGAAGCCTATGGGATTCACCTGAATAAATTTGCCGATTTAAACCACCGAATGGCAGGACATTAGGGGAACCTTTCACTGCTGGTTTGTGTTCTCTGAATAGCCGAAGCAGTGCTTTTTCATGGGGATTTCACTGCCCTCGAACAGGCACCGAACAGGCACCGAATTTGCAGGCAATTCGCCAGGATTTGGCGAATTGCCTGCTCTCTGGATAGCCGAATGGCCAGGAAAGGTAACCGTATGCTGATTTTCAGCGTTCGGTTACCTTTCTCAAGCAATTCGGAGCTCTTTGAATAACCCTGATATTATATAGGGGCACAGCATCTGCATTAATTAGAAAGTGACCTGTAATACATATATTATGTAAGGGCACAGGCAGCATCTGCATTACTCAAATAAAAAGTGACCTCTTCCATTTATCTTTTTCATTTTAGAAGATTTTGTTCTTTTTTTTCATGTCAGATCATTTTGGTTACGTTTTTCGTTTCAGTTCATCTCGTTACCAAATTAATTTTTTATTTTTTATCATTACTCACAAAAAACGTAAAACAAGATAACCCATTGAAACAGACTGCCGAATCGACCCGAATTGACAAAACGACCCGAAACGAAAAAAACGGGCCAAAAAAACCCCCCCGACCGAACCGAAAAAAAACGGCATGAACATCCCTACTATCTTTCCATGTATCTATCTATCTTTCTATCCATGTATGTATGTATGTATGAATGTATCTATGAAATAGCATATATACATTCAGCTGTATTTCAATATGCAAAGAAGTTCAGAAACAAAGCGGAGAATCCCTCCATACAGGGATCTCAAACTCCACAGTCACCCCAAAGATATCTATTGCCTATAATTCCTTGAATTCTTTGAAGGCCATAGATGACCAGAGAATCTTGGGAAATGTGAAATCCCTGCTCTAAAACATACAGGGTAATTCAAAGAGATTCGAAAAGTCACCGCACATTCGGTGACTTTTCATTCTCTCCAATTCGGTTAGTTTTGCCGATCCCATTTCGGTGACCCTGCGGTGTATTCAGCAAGCACTACAGGGTCCCCGAATTGCAGGGAAAAGCTGCCGCAAACCTGACGAAAACTAACCGCAAAACCCAGCGAATGCACGCCGAAAACCCTCAAAAACATCTGGATTAACCTGCCGAAAACCACGAAAAACCCGAGCAGGAGCCGATCGCAGCCGCCGGGAAAAGCCGAGACCGCAGAAGAGACAGTGAATAAATTAGGAAAACAGTTTGCATGATTGTTTGTAAAGTGAAAAGCTGTTTGCAAAGAAACTACTGAGCGAAAATGTCTGAAATTTACATATGATCCAATGAATGATAATAAAAAGGGCTGTTACAGAAAAAAGAAGTAAACTTAAAAAAAAATTCAGAAAAATGCTTAAAATATTCTAAAAAAATCTATAAATAAAGAGACTCTTTACTGCAGAATTTTATAATGAACGGTTTATTAGATATTGAATTAAAACGGGAATATTTTTAACATTGAAGCCTATGGGATTCTCCTGAATAAACTTGCCGAATTAAACCACCGAATGGCAGGGCATTTCGGGAACCTTTCACTGCTGGTTTGTGTTCTCTGAATAGACGTATCATTGCTTCTCTATGGGGATTTCACTGCCCTCGAACAGGCACCGTATGTTCAGGCAATTCGCCAGGATTTGGCGAACTGCCTGCTCTCTGGATAGCCGAATGGCCAAGAAAGGTAACCGAACCCTGAATTTCAGCATTCGGTTACCTTTCTCAAGCAATTCGGAGCTCTTTGAATAACCCTGAGTATCTCTGAATAATTACCTAACAATACAGGGGATTGAGAAAGTATCTGTTTCTATTAAAGTAACTTTACTATGGAGTAGGGATTTGCGTTTCGGGTTTCTGAATTTCGGAATTTTCACGAAATTTCCCGATTCGTGTTTTCGGATGCGGCCGATTTTCCGAAAATTTTTAAATCCGAAAATGGCAGATCCGAAAAGTTTTCCGAGCCGAAACGAAATATTTTTGGAATTTTCGAATGGACTTGAAATGTGTCAAATCGAAATTTATTGCTTTGAAACGAGGAGAACAGACGTTCCGAAAAAACGAAAATTTCCGAACTTACGAAAGTCGATGCAAAAAACGAGCTAAGTGAACCGAAAATACGAAAAATGGTCGATATTCCGAAACCATGTACAATTCCGAAAAACGAAAATATCCAAAATTACGAAAAGTCGATACAAAAAAACGAGCTAAGTGACACGAAACTACGAAAAATGGTCGATATTCCGAAAAAAAATGTACACGAAAAACGAGTCGAGCCGAACCAAATCGAAACAGAAATCGGTCGAAACGAGCCGAATCGAAAAGTTTAAAAATCCGAAAAATCGAACCGAATCGAACCGAAAAAAAAATCGGTGCACAAGCCTACTATGGAGATGCTGTGCGCCTTCCAATTCAAGCCCGATGGATTCAATTTGCTGCAGGATGATCCAATCAAACATAGAAACATAGAAAATGTCAGCAGATAAGAACCTTTCGGCCCATCTAGTCTGCCCAATCAAAGTGTAGAAAGATCTCAAAGATAATCTGGAGAAATAGGACACACGAGAGCTGAATTTCAAGTATTATAGCCGAAGGTCTGAAATCTAAAAGATGCTATTTTTTGTTCTATGCATTGTCATTATAAGTTATTGAGTTGAGAAAAAAATGAAATGGTCTGAATACTTAAACGTCAATGTGATATTTCAGGTTTTTTCCATTTTAATAAATTTACAGTGTTGTCAAAAATCATTTTTTTCTTCTTTTTACATTGTCATTATAGGGTATGAATTCATAATAGAAACATAGAGAAAAAAAAATGTCGGCAGATAAGAACCTTTCGGCCCATCTAGTCTGCCCAATTACATGGATACTTTACCTGGATTTATCTTTTGTTTAGGATAGCCTTATGCCTATCCCATGCCTGCTTAAATTCAATTACTGTTTTGGCCTCTACCACTTCTACTGGAAGACTGTTCCATGTATCCACCACCCTCTCAGTAAAATAATACTTCCTGATGTTACTTTTAAACCTTTGCCCCTCTAATCTAAGACTATGTCCTCTTGTTTTGCTACTTTGTTTCCTTTTAAATATACTCCCTTCCTCTACCTTGTGGATTCCCTTTACGTATTTAAATGTTTCTATCATATCTCCTCTGTCTCGTCTTTTTTCCAAGCTGTACATGTTAAGATCATTAAGCCTTTCCTGGTAACTTTCTCCTTCAAGCCGTACACCATTTTAGTAGCCCTTCTCTGAACTCTCTCTAAGATGTCTATATCCTTCTGGAGATACGGTCTCCAGTACTGCACACAGTACTCCAAGTGAGGTCTCACCAGTGCTCTGTACAGTGGCATGAGCACTTCCTTTTCCTACTGCTAATACCTCTCCCTACACAACCAAGCATTCTGCCAGCATTTCCAAGCATTCTGCCAGCATTTCCTGCTGCTCTATTACATTGACTACTTACCCTTAGATCCTCTGAAATAATGACCCCTAAATCCCTTTCCTCAGATGTTGAGGTTAGGACTGTATCAAATATTCTATATTCAGCCCTTGGGTTTTTACGTCCCAGGTGCATTATCTTGGTGTGAACAAAAATAATTCCAACATTATTAGTAGAAATATGCAAAAAATGAAGGGCTTTGATTACTTGTTCAGAATGACACGTCAATTTTTTTTATTCTTAATAAATTTACGTTGTTGTAAAAAATAAAATAAAAAAAATGCTGTTTCCGTTGTCATTTTGGGGTGTGAATTCAGATTGGTGTGAAAAAAAGTGATTTAAACAAACCAGATGTATGCAAAAAAATGAAGGGGTCTGAATACTTTCTTGTTGCACTGTGTTTTAGGCTTGTGCACCGATTTTTTTTTCAGTTCGATTCGGTTTAATTTGTTCGGATGTTTAAACTTTTCGATTCGGCTCGTTTCGACCGATTTCTGTTTCGATTCGGTTCGGTTCGGATCGTTTTTCGTGTACATTTTTTTTTCGGAATATCGACCAATTTTCGGATTTTCGTGTCACTTTGCTCGTTTTTTGTATCGACTTTTCGGAAATTTCTGAAATTTTCGTTTTTTCGGAACGTCTGTTCTCCTCGTTTCAAAGTGTCTACGATAATTCTGGCGATTCTATCGTGTTTTTTTTTTATTAAATAAAGATCCTTTTTTTCTTATGAATAATTGAATATACATTTCACAACTTTATTTAATCATATTAAAATGATAAATTTCGATTTGACACATTTCAAGTCCATTCGAAAATTCCGAAATTTTTTCGTTTCGGCTCGGAAAACTTTTCGGATCTGCCATTTTCTGATCTAAAAATTGTCGGAAAATTGGCCGCATCCCGAAAACACGAATCGGGAAATTTCGCGAAAATTCCTAAATTCCGAAACCCGAAACGCACATCCCTACTGTGTTTCGTTATACTTTTGTCTTTATTGCAAGCTAAGCAGGAAGGATTCACCTCCAGCAGGTTTGACGAGACTTGGGACAGGTGCCGTTTCATATGTAAATGATGTTGTTATAAAACCGCACGCGCTGTTGCCGTAACGCTTTACATCCAGGTATAAACAGACACATAATAATAATAAGATCAGTGTCTGGTTTTACATTTCACTGTTGTTTTATTGCTTTAGATGTTTTTACAGCACTTTTTCAGCATGTTATTAAGTAATTATCTGTGCTCTAGGATATAATAATTAGCTCAGCATGTTTCTCTTTGCTCAGTAAGTATTATGATATATTACTTACAGAGCTATTCAGAGAAAGGTGAGACTCTGGAGAACTATTGGAGAAGTGAAAATTCTAGGGCAAAATAGCCAAACCAGAAAAATTCTCCCATTTATCTCACTTTCCAAATCAGCTATTTTGACCTAGAATTTTCACTTCTCCAAAAGTTCTGCAGAATATCCCAATATTTCGTATTCAGTAGCATTTCAAAAAGTGCCGATCTGGACTGATCCGAAAATTTAGGAAATTTTGATGTTGCAATTATATTTACCTCCTATAAACTCGCTATACCTTTTGATACTGTTAGAATCCTCTATATATTCCCCTCTTTACTCCTCCTATAACCCCCTCTATAAAACCCCATATACCACCATCTATACACACATTCCAGAAGTTAGGATTAGTTTTAGGGTTAGGGATGCTTTTAACCTCCCTGGCGTTCTATTTCAGCAGCAAAATCTTTGCTGAAAGCGCTCTATTTTTTTTTTTGCCCCCCTAGTGGCATCCCGACTGTTGCTCGGGGTTAAATTCCTATGTTGGAAGCGGTAACCCCGAGCACCACTCGGGATGCCGTTGGATAAATTCCCTATTCCTGCGCTCCCTCGAAGTCCCCAGCTGCCTCCTCCGGCGACCGGCGTCCTCATTACTTCCTGGTTTCCTCCTCGCGAGAAGGAATCCAGGAAGTAAAACGCTGTGATCGCTGGGGGAGGCTGCAGAGATCAGCGGGGGAGTGCACGAGAGGTAATGTATACAGCCCGAGTGTGTCTCGGGGTTACCGCTCTCAGCGGGGAAATTTAACCCCGAGACACACTCGGGATAACCGTCAGGTTGGTTAAGGTGAGAATTTCCTTTATAGCTACAGTTACTTTTAGGGTTACCTTGAGGGTCAGGGTTACTTTTAAGGTTAGGGTTCCTTTAGGGCAGAGTTTCCCAAATCTGTGCTCGGGACTCTCCACCTCACCAGGTTTGCCAGATATCTGAAGCACAGCACAGGTGATATGATTTGCTGCTCAGTGATTTTTTTTTTGAGAAAGGATTTTACCAGGAAGGATACATTGAGATTTCTCTCGTTTTAAAGTATGTCCTGGGTGGAGAGTACGTACCGTTAGGTGTCTTGCCCAAGGACACTTACTGAAGAGGTTGCTCGCTGGGATCGAACCCATGTCTCCACAGGCTCTCTCCACGCAGAGCAGTGATGTTTCCTCTACTCCACCCAGACGGTTGCAATATTCAGTCTGCTCTGCTTTTCCCCAAGGTGATCTGCAAAATCTGGCCTGGTTGAGGGTCCCGAGGACAGGTTTGGGAAACACTGCTTTAGGGTCAGGGTTACTTTTAGATCTGGTGTTACCGTTAGGATCAGAGCTACTTTTAGGGCTAGGTTTAATTTTAGACATACCTTTATGGTCGGGTTCCGTTTAGGATTAGGATTGCCTTTAGGATTGTTGTTACTTTTAGAGTTAGGGAGGGTAACATTTAGGATCAGGGTTACTTGTAGAGTTAAGGTAAACTTTAGGCTTAGAGTTACTTTTAAGGTTATAGTTACCTTTAGAATCAGGATAACTTTTACTGTTAGGGTTACTTCTAGTTTTAGGGTTAGAGTTATCTTTAGGATCAAGGTTACCTTTTACGTTCAGGGTAACTTTTAGTTTTAGGATTAGGGTTACCTTTAGGATCTGGGTTACCTTTTAGGTTCAGGGTCACTTTTAGTTTTAGGGTTATCTTTAGAATCAGGGTTACCTTTTACTTTCAGGGTAACTTTTAGTTTTAGGGTTAGGGTTACCTTTTAGCATCTGGGTTACCTTTTAGGTTCAGGGTCACTTTTATTTTTAGGGTTAGGGTTATCTTTAGGATCAGGGTTACCTTTTACGTTCAGGGTAACTTTTAGTTTTAGGATTAGGGTTACCTTTAGGATCTGGGTTACCTTTTAGGTTCAGGGTCACTTTTAGTTTTAAGGTTAGGGTTATCTTTAGGATCTGGGTTACCTTTTAGGTTTAGGGTTAGGGTTACCTTTAGGATCAGAGTTACCTTTTAGGTTCAAGGTCACTTTTAGTTTTAGGGTTACCTTTAGGATCAGGATTACCTTTAGGTTCAGGGTCAGGTTACCTTTAGAGTAAGAGTTACTTTTAGTTTTAGGGTTAGGGATACTTGTAGGGTTACGGCTATTATTTGCTCTTGTTTTTAAATTAGGATTAGGGATCTTACATTACAAAATGAGTGCATTTTTTTCATTCACTCAAATCAATCCAAATTGACACCTCTGTACCAGAAAAAATTAACATATGTATATCTATATTGTTTCCACCAACACGTTTAATATAATGCATTAACTTGATCACTCTCAGAATATGCAATAAAGCGAAGGGCATCACCTTTCATGTAATGCACATTACACAAGCTTTTAAACACTTCACACTCAGCCTATATAAAGTATTAAAAGATTTCACTGGGTTCCTCTCACTTCTTATAATGTAGGAGACGGCTGAGCTGAGTGTTGTATTTCCGTTGACAGATAACGAGGAAGTATCTAAGTTATTGTTTAGTGACGCAGGGGAAAGTACCAGAGAGTTTATCAGCACTCCCTGACAGAAGTGAGAGTGTCAGAGAAATTATCTTGATGACTAGTTATAAAAGCATTTCAAAGAGTTATCTCACTGCTCAGGAAAACGTAAGTGATATAATGAGTTTATCGCACTGCTCAGGAAAACGTAAGTGATATAATGAGTTTATCTCACTGCTCAGGAAAACATAAGTGATATAATGAGCTTATCTCAAATCAAATCAAATCAAATCAAAATAAGCTTTATTAGCAGGACCAAATACATTTTAGCATTGCCAAAGCATATGGGGTGGAGGGGGGGTAGTGGGACATATATGGGGGGGAATGGACAAGTCCATGGACATTATCAGGGGTAAGGGATAATGTGAAGTCGGATGGGGGCAAGTCCATGTTGGGATTTATAAGTCTGGGATCTCTCATGTTCCTCTCAGTCTGTGACATTCTGTGACGTATTGGGCAGATATTTTCACCGCCGGCTCCTCTTCTCCCTGTATGATGTGGAGTTTCCTCGTCTCTTCTATAGAGGTGAAGTCCGGGATGAGAGCGGAGAGTCTCTGGAAGTGAGTTTCCCTCAGTGCTGAGTACTTGGGGCACTGTAGGAGGAAGTGGACCTCATCTTCCAGGGCCCCCTGGTCACAATGCTGGAACAGTCTATTCTCCCTGGCCTTGTAGGTCTGTCTATGCCGCCCTGATTCAATCTCCAGGCTGTGGGCGCTCAGTCTGTACCAGCTCAGGATCTGTCTGTCCTTGGGGTCTTGTAGTAGCTCCAGGTATGGGGCCAGTTTGTATTCCCTCTGTAAGGATTGGTAAATGGTGAGTTTCTTGGAGTTTGCTATATCATGTCTCCATTCTCTGATATAGTTATCCCTGGAATCGTTACTTAGGGCCTTTATTTTATATTTTGTCAGGTTGCATTCATGGGGGCTTTGGATGATCAGGGTGGATATGAGTTGTTGCAGCCCACATGGTTTGGGGTGGTCCTTGTTGGCCAGTAGGGCTTTATTATGGTATGAGTTGAGGCTGCTGATGTTTAGGTGGTCCCAGTATGATAGCGCCCTCTTCTGTACTGCAAGAAGTAAGGGGAGTCTTCCCAGCTCGGCCCGGCAAGCATTGTTAGAGGTGCTCCGATGGACTTGGAGGAGATGCTTGCAGAATTCCAGGTGGAATATTTCTGTTGGGCTGGTGTCCCATTTGGGTTGGTCAGGGTAGGTGATGGGGCCCCAAACTTCACTGCCATAAAGGAGGATTGGAGTGATGACGCTATCAAAGATTTTAAGCCAGACTCTTACAGGCGGTTTTAGTTTGTAGAGTTTTCTTCTGATGGCATAGAAGGTTCTACACGCCTTGTCTCTTAGGGCATCTATGGCTGGTTTGAAATTTCCAGATCGGTTTGTTTCTAGGCCGAGGTATGTGTAGCTGTTGGCTTCATCAAGAGTGCAGTCATTAAGTGTGAAAGAGGAACTCTTGGTTTTTGCGTTCTTCCTTTGGAAAACCATGACCTTTGTTTTCTTTTGGTTGATGGGTAGTGCCCATGCCGCACTGTATTTTCCCAGCACTTCCAGGCTGTCTTGTAGACCTCTTTCTGTTGGTGACAGTAATAGGAGGTCATCTGCATACAACAGGAACTTCACCTCGGTGTCATGTAGAGTTAGTCCTGGTGCTGAGGAGGATTCTAGAGCTTCAGCCAGTCCATTGATGTAGATGTTAAAGAGGGTTGGACTTAAGCTGCAGCCTTGTCTGACTCCACGAGCCTGCCGGAAGTACTCTGTTCTCTTCCCATTCACCTTTATGCTGCAGAAGTTCTCATTATATGAGCTCTTGATGACGTCATATGTTTTCCCTCCTATTCCACTCTCCAGTAGTTTGAGGAACAGGCCTGGGTGCCATACTGAGTCAAAGGCCTTCTTAAAGTCCACAAAGCAGGCAAATATTTTCCCATGTTTTGTATTGTGGACATGGTCCTTGATAAGACTGTGCAGGGTGTAGATGTGATCTGTAGTGTGATGGTTTGGCATGAACCCTGCTTGGCTTCTGTTGAGGATGTTATGCTGTGTCAGGAAGCTGAGGATTCTTTTGTTCTGGATGCTATTGAACAGTTTTCCCAGTGTGCTGCTGACACATATCCCTCTGTAGTTGGCTGGATCATATTGGTCTCCACTCTTATGGATGGGTGTTATGAGGCCTTGGTTCCATACTTGAGGGTAGAATCCAACGCTCAGAACAAGGTTGAAAACTTTACATATTGCGGTGTGTACTTCTGGAGAGCTGTGTTAATCATCTCTGGAAGAATTCCATCCATCCCGCTGGCTTTTTTACTTCGCAGATCTTGAATTTTTTCTGCTACTCTTGGCTGTAATGGGTGTATCTAAAGGGTTTTTGGAAATCCTTGATTTTTTCCTCCAGTTCATGTAGTCTTCTGATGATGTGTTCCTGAACAGTGAACAGTGAAAACGTAAGTAATAGAAAGAGCTTATCTCACTGAACAGTGAAAACATAAGTGATAGAAAGAGCTTATCTCACTGCTCAGTGAAAACATGGCTCTTAAAATCAGACTTCATGGTTATATAACACAATTTAAAGGTGTCACGAATCCCCCTTAATACCAAGATAGTGGTCCCTTTACGTAGACCGCTCTCTACCCTTCCGATCCTTGAATGGTCGGCACAACTAGATAGATAATTAACCAGACAATAGACAAGCAAGGGTAAACACCAGACAGAGGTACAGAATAGAGTATTCGTTCTCCCTAGGACCTTAGTAATATCAGAGGTAGCCTGATGTGTGCTTAGGGTGCCACATAGACTGACCTCGGTACCAAAGTTAAGAGCAGAACCGTGAGAAGAGTAAATGCCAATACCAAGGGTTATACACAGGGTGGTTCGTTCGCCAATGCCAGGGGTCGTACACAGAATGGTTCGTTTGCCAATGCCAGGGGTCATACACAGAATGGTTCGTTTGCCAATGCCAGGATTCATACACAGAATGGTTCGTTTGCCAATGCCAGGAGTCATACACAGAATGGTTCGTTTGCCAATGCCAGGAGTCATACACAGAATGGTTCGTTTGCCAATGCCAGGAGTCATACACAGAATGGTTCGTTAGCCAGAAGCAAGGTCAGACACAGATATAATAGCCAAAAACACAAGAGCTCTGCGGGAAGATGAATACCACGTCAGGGCACCGGCGAACTAGTGAAGCCGGGTTTTAAACCCGGCGGGTCCGCGTCATAACGCCAGGCTCCGCCCCCCGGCGTCCCACGTGAGCGCACCCGGTGGCGTTATTATTCGGCGCCTGGCCAGCGAGCAGCGAGGAATCTGCTGCCAGGCGCCCCAGAACAGAGCCATCCGTGACAGAACCCCCCCCTCTACGGGCGGCCACTGGACGACCCCCAGGGGCACGGGGGTGCGCTAAATAGAAGGCCTTCACCAACCGAGGGGCATGGACCTCTGCAGCCGGAATCCAAGAACGATCCTCTGGACCGTAACCCACCCAATCGACCAAGTACTGTAAGGACCCCCTAGACTTTCTGGCATCCAGAATGGCCTCAACCTCGTACTCCTCCTGGCCCTCCACAGAGACAGGAGGAGGTGGAGCACGGACCTTGGTGTACCGGTTACACAACAACGGTTTCAAAAGGCTTACGTGGAACACATTGTGTATCCTGATATGGGGGGGTAACGCCAAAGCATAGGAGACAGGGTTGAGTCGCCGCAGAATCTTATAGGGGCCGATATATCTAGGTGCCAACTTCATGGAAGGCACTAAGAGCTTGATATTCCGTGAAGAAAGCCAAACCCTGTCCCCAACTTGATACACGGGTGCCTGCCTCCTGTGTCTGTCGGCCTTGGTTTTCTGGATGGCACTACTCTCTTCCAGTGCCCGTTTGACTCTCTCCCAAGTCTCTTTCAATGATGCCAAATGCTCATCCAAAGCAGGAATCGTGGTATCAGGAAACGTAGCGGGGAGCACGGGAGGATCAAAACCATAAACAGTGAAGAAAGGGAAATGTCCTGTGGATTCACTTACTGCACTGTTCAAAGCATACTCTGCCCATGGTAACAGGTCTGACCAGTTATTTTGTTGTTCTGATATAAAGCACCTGAGATATTTCTCTATATTTTGGTTGGCTCGTTCTGCTGCTCTGTTGGTCTGGGGGTGATAGGCCGAAGAGAAGGACAAGTCTATCCCCACATTCTTACAAAACCCTTTCCAGAATCTGGAGACGAATTGTGTCCCCCTATCAGAGACAATCTCCAGAGGAACACCGTGTATGCGAACCACGTTGGAAATGAATATGGGCACCAGTTCGGCTGCCGAAGGTAGTTTCCGAAGAGGCACATAGTGACCCATCTTGGAGAATCGATCTATGACCGTAAGTATAACTGTATTCCCTCTTGACTCAGGTAAATCTACTATAAAATCCATGGCTACATGCGACCATGGGCGTTCGGGGATCGGCAAAGGCTGGAGTAAACCAATGGGTGCTGTTTTGGGACTTTTATGTCTTGTGCACACTTCGCACACAGCTATGTAATCTTTAACGTCTCTCGGCGCAACGTGGGCCACCAGAGGAGTTTACTGATACTAGCCACTGTTTTGGTGATACCCATAAGCCCAGAGGTTTTATTGTCATGATAAACGTTAAGTACTTCCTCTCTTTCGTTCTCAGGTACAAAGAGTTTCGCGGGAGGTTTCCCCCCAGGAGCTGCACCCTGGACGGTCTGCAACCTTTTCACTAGAGGAGACGAGACACTAATTGTGGTAGAGGCTATAATCCTTTCCTGGGGTACAATGGGATGCTGATCTTGGATATTATGTTCATAAGATTCATACTGTCTCGATAAGGCGTCTGCTTTAATGTTTCTGGACCCAGGTCTATAGGTAAGCACGAAATTAAAACTTGAAAGAAACAATGACCATCTCGCTTGTCTGGAATTTAAACGTTTAGCATCTCCAATGTACGTGAGATTCTTATGATCGGTTATGATAACGATGGGGTCCCTAGACCCCTCCAATAAGTATCTCCACTCTGCCAAGGCCGAGATGACTGCTAACAACTCTCTATTTCCAATGTCATAGTTCTTCTCTGCCGGGGACAATTTCCGAGAATAGAAGCCGCATGGATGCAAGGGTTTGTCGGGTGCCTCCCTTTGGGACAAGACTGCACCAAGACCTAGTTCGGAGGCGTCAACTTCTACTTGGAAAGGCAGAGCCGGATCTGGATGTCGGAGAACAGGGGCAGTAGTGAATGCTTGTTTAAGTGCCTCAAAGGCTTGAGTGGCTTGAGGTGTCCATTTCTGATTTCCCACCCCTTTCTTTGTCAAAGCCGTGAGGGGAGCTACCAAGGCTGAAAAGTCTTTAATGAATCTCCGATAGTAGTTAGTAACCCCAGAAACCTCTGGATGGCTTTAAGCCCTTGGGGTAGAGGCCAGTCAAGAATTGCTGAGAGTTTTTTAGGGTCCATTTGAAAACCCTCAGGGGTTATTATATAACCAAGGAAATGCACTGTTACTATGTCGAATAGACATTTTTCTAGTTTACAATACAATCCAGCCTTCAATAGTTTTTTCAATACTTGTTTCACGTGGGCGTGATGAGTGTCCACATCAGGAGAGTATATCAGGATGTCATCCAGATATACTATGACGAATTCTTGCAGAAAATCCCTTAGGGTGTCATTTATGAGGTCCTGAAAAACGGCTGGCGCATTACATAATCCAAAGGGCATCACCAGGTATTCATAATGCCCGCTACGTGTATTAAAAGCCGTTTTCCATTCATCTCCCTTTTTAACCCTAACCAGGTTGTAAGCTCCGCGTAAATCGAGCTTCGTATATATACGGGCCCCTTTTAATCGGTCGAACAATTCTGTTATGAGAGGTATGGGATATGCATTTCTTACAGTTATCCTATTCAAACCTCTATAATCGATGCAAGGTCGCAGATCTCCCTCTTTTTGGAGACAAAAAAGAAACCTGCTCCTGCTGGAGAGGAGGACCGTCTAATGAATCCTCGCTCTAGATTCTCCCTTATGTATTCCTCCATAATGTCGTTTTCTTTTTGTGACAAAGGGTATACATGTCCCCTAGGAGGCATCGTACCGGGGAGTAAATCAATAGCACAGTCATATGGACGATGTGGTGGTAGGACCTCAGTCCTGGCTTTAGAGAACACCTCCTTTAATGCCAGATAACATTCAGGGACCTCTGTGGATAAAGGAGGGGCTGTGGCAATATTGAGGCTACCAATCACATTGACCCTGCCTAGGCAATTAGACTGACAATTAGGACCCCAACATTTTATGTCTCTCTGGACCCAATCAATAACCGGGTTGTGCTCTGTTAACCATGGAAACCCAAGAACGACAGGACATGAGGGAGATTCAATAATTTGAAATCTTATCGTTTCATGGTGTAAAACTCCTGTTTTCATACATATATCGACAGTGTCGTGAGTGATATGTGGACATGACAGGGGTTTACCATCTATGGCCTCCACCATTAGAGGTTTTTCCTTGAGAACCAGAGGTAAGAGGTTTTTGGCAGCAAAATATTTATCCATGAAATTACCTGAGGCCCCAGAGTCTAAGAATGCCTCAGTCTTGAGGTGAACCCCCTCCCAGGTTAGGGAGATCGGTAACAGAATCCTGGATTTTTTTTTCTCACTATCCACAAAGGAGGCATAAAGAGAACCGATAACCTGGGTATTGGCTGTTCTTTGACCCGATTTGCCACTCTCCCCCCTGTTAACCCTGGGTCTCTGAGGACATTGAAGGCGGAAATGATCAGCCCCTGCACAATAGAAGCAGAGCCCCTTTTCTCTTCTGTGAGCTCTTTCAGCCTCCGAAATACCCGTTTTTCCTATGTGCATAGGTTCAACGACTGGCACATCTGTTTTTGCGTTCTCCGGGTTACCTGACGTACTGGTGTGTCTGGGTAATAAGGGTAAAGGAGGCAAGACCCTTCTGGGTCTGTCTCTGGGGTGTCTCCTTTCCCTAATTTGATCGTCCATGGCTATGCAAAAGTCAATCAAATGGTCCAGATTTTCTGGTAATTTTAAGGGAGCCAGCTCAAACATAAAAGCCTCGTTCAGGCCCTCGGTAAAGGCTAAGGTTAAAACGTTGTTCGGCCAAAGCACCTCTGACGTCAAAGTCTTAAACTCTATGGCATAGTCGGAGACCCTCCTATTACCTTGTTTAATGTGAAACAAGGACCTACCCGCATTGGTAGCCCTTCTAGAGGGATCAAAGGTACGTTTTAACTCAGAGGTAAAACCCTCATAGTCATAGATGATGGGTTTCTTATTTTCCCACAACGGCGTAGCCCATAATAAAGCTTTTTCTGTTAAATGATTAATCAGATAGCCTACTTTGGCTTTATCAGATATACAAGACCCTGGGTTGTTCTCAAACAAGATCTCGAGTTGGGTCAGAAAACCCCGGCATAAGCTTGGTGTACCATCATAGCGTAAGGGTGCCTTCATACTAAGCCTATGTCTCTCAGGAGAGACCGAACTGACTCTAGGCAATACTGGGTCTGGAGGGTTTGTGGTACCAGTATTGGACCGATTAAACAGGGTTTGTAGAGCGAGAGAAATCTGGTCCATCCTATGGTCCTGCTCCTCTTGTCTGGCTGCGATACGTGCCAACTGGTTAGAGAGGTCTGCGGGATCCATTGGCCCTGACGTAATGTCACGAATCCCCCTGAATACCAAGATAGTGGTCCCTTTACGTAGACCGCTCTCTACCCTTCCGATCCTTGAATGGTCGGCACAACTAGATAGATAATTAACCAGACAATAGACAAGCAAGGGTAAACACCAGACAGAGGTACAGAATAGAGTATTCGTTCTCCCTAGGACCTTAGTAATATCAGAGGTAGCCTGATGTGTGCTTAGGGTGCCACATAGACTGACCTCGGTACCAAAGTTAAGAGCAGAACCGTGAGAAGAGTAAATGCCAATACCAAGGGTTATACACAGGGTGGTTCGTTCGCCAATGCCAGGGGTCGTACACAGAATGGTTCGTTTGCCAATGCCAGGGGTCATACACAGAATGGTTCGTTTGCCAATGCCAGGATTCATACACAGAATGGTTCGTTTGCCAATGCCAGGAGTCATACACAGAATGGTTCGTTTGCCAATGCCAGGAGTCATACACAGAATGGTTCGTTTGCCAATGCCAGGAGTCATACACAGAATGGTTCGTTTGCCAATGCCAGGAGTCATACACAGAATGGTTCGTTAGCCAGAAGCAAGGTCAGACACAGATATAATAGCCAAAAACACAAGAGCTCTGCGGGAAGTGAATACCACGTCAGGGCACCGGCGAACTAGTGAAGCCGGGTTTTAAACCCGGCGGGTCCGCGTCATAACGCCAGGCTCCGCCCCCCGGCGTCCCACGTGAGCGCACCCGGTGGCGTTATTATTCGGCGTCTGGCCAGCGAGCAGCGAGGAATCTGCTGCCAGGCGCCCCAGAACAGAGCCATCCATGACAAAAGGTTACTGTAGTTCAAAGCTCAGTGATACAAAGAAGCAGCCTATCTCACTGACATTATTATTATTATTAATCATTTATTTATAAAATCTTTTCCCAGAAGAAATAAGACTGGAAGAATGAATAAACACTACTCGGATGAAAGGTTGTAAACTCTAGATGACGTCCCTTACCTGGCACAATGTCACATGGGGTCTGCATTATCAGCATACAGGCAGATGCAGTAAATGTGCTCCAGACAGATAATAAAATGGTGAGATCTCCTGCTTATGGGGATTTATAGTGATCAGAATTAGATTATTAGCAATGCAATAACTGTATGTGTTGCATAATGCCTGTGTATGGCAATTACAGCAACACCTTGTATCTGTATGTGCTGCATAATGCCTTTGAATGGCAATTACAGAAACACCTTGTATCTGTATGTGCTGCATAATGCCTGTGTATGGCAATTACAGCAACACCTTGTATCTGTATGTGCTGCATAATGCCTGTGTATGGCAATTACAGCAACACCTTGTATCTGTATGTGCTGCATAATGCCTGTGTATGACAATTACAGCAACACTTTGTATCTGTATGTGCTGCATAATGCCTTTGTATGGCAATTACAGAAACACCTTGTATCTGTATGTGCTGCATAATGCCTGTGTATGGCAATTACAGCAACACCTTGTATCTGTATCTGCTGCATAATGCCTGTGTGTGACAATTACAGCAACACCTTGTATCTGTATGTGCTGCATAATGCCTGTATATGGCAATTACAGCAACACCTTGTATCTGTATGTGCTGCATAATGCCTGTGTATGACAATTACAGCAACACCTTGTATCTGTATGTGCTGCATAATGTCTGTGTATAGAAATTACAGCAACACCTTGTATCTGTATGTGCTGCATAATGCCTGTGTATTGCAATTACAGCCACACCTTGTATCTGTATGTGCCGCATAATGCCTGTGCATGGCAATTAGAGCAACACCTTGTTTCTGTATGTGCTACATAATGCCTGTGTATGGCAATTACAGCAACACCTTGTATCTGTATGTGCTGCATAATGCCTGTGTATGGCAATTACAGCAACACCTTGTATCTGTATATGCTGCATAATGCCTGTGTCTGTACTGTACAGGGATTTTCATGCATTCATTTCATTTTCAGTGTCTGAGTATTCTTATTTGGCAATAGAAGGATATTTCAGGTGAGTGTCACCGTTGTAACCTGCATTTCACATGGTCTGCTAGTGTGTTAAACAGAGCGAGACTAATACACAGAAACTATACAGACAAAGAGAAATCTATCTGTATCCATCAATATATTTATCATTATCTACCAAGTGATTTTCCAAAAAGTCACTGTCAGAAACCACTGGAAACTAATTTCATTTGCTTTTAGGCTGCGGATCAGCAGATCGAGATATCTCGATATCAGGGCACTGGATGGTGCGTTTGAAGCCCGACATATCTCGATATTGGTAGTGAAGGGGTTAAGAAGTACTGCACCTACCCTAACATTCACCGTCACATTGTTAAAAAATATAATATTTTATAAGTGCATTTTTACTTTTTATTATACGCCTTTCACTTCATCGTGCTACATTTTAGCATTATATTAGCCTAACTTTTATGGAAATTGCAGAAAAGTAATGGGAGGAAAACGATTGGATATTTGGATTCAGCACCCCAAAAAATGAAAGAGTCAGATTGAATTATGGCTGGCTTGTTTTATTTATGTATTTATTTATTTATAAAGGATTTTACCAGGAAGGATACATTGAGATTTCTCTCGTTTTCAAGTATGTCCTGGGTTCAAGAACATTGAAGTGTTACAGTTACAGAAATACAAAGTAATACAATGCAAGATATTAAAAAAAACAACACAAATATACAGATTAACAGAAAATAAATATGTAGGAAATATAGTCACTATGTTACATGTATACAGGTGCATTCTGTATTGAGGTATGTTAGTAAGGAGCTCTTGAGTGACATAAGACTGGGGGAAGATTTGATGGTGTCTGGGAGGTTATTCCATAATTGTGGTGCTCTGTAGGAAAATGAGGATCGAGCCACTGTCTTTTTGTATTGTGGTATTGCAAGTAAGGTGCTGGTCCTGGATCTGAGGTTATAGGATGAGGGAACTGCTGGGGAAGCAGTCTATTCAGGTAGGGTGGCAGCTTCCCAGAAAAGCTCTTAAACACCAGGCTGGAAAGGTGAAGGGTGCGTT
>CM019071.1:50647600-50680100 GCA_009667805.1 Leptobrachium leishanense
TATCTATCTATCTATCTATCTATCTATCTATCTATCTATCTGTATCTATGTATCTACAGTATCTATCTGTATCTATCTATCTATGTATCTATGTATCTATCTATCTCTATCTATTTATCTATCTATCTCTATCTGTATCTATCTGTATCTATATATCTGTCTATCTGTATCTATCTATCTATATCATCTATCTATCTATCTATCTATCTATCTATCTATCTATCTATCTATCTATCTATCTATCTAATGCTATCATCTATCTATCTATCTCTATCATCTATCTATCTATCTATCTATCTATCTATCTATCTATCTATCTATCTATCTCTCTATCTATCTCTATCATCTATCTATCTATCTATATCTATCTATCTATCTATCTATCTATCTATCTATCTATCTATCTATCTATCTATCTATCTCTATCATCTATCTAGCTATCTATCTTTCTATCTCTCTGTTTAAAGAGCTTCTTTCTTGCCTCTTACACACATCTTGTCTTTAAGACAAACACACAACATGTTGATATTTTTGTTATTGCTGTCACAAAGCACCGAAAGTTGTTTCAAAACCATCTCTATGGACACCACACCCTGGGCTATATCTCTCCAGCCGTATTAGGTCATATTTCGTCACTGTTCATGAATTTCGTCTCTATTTTTTTTTCTATATATTTATTTAATGTGTCACTAACACTCGTACAAGTGTTTAAACTATTTCAAAAATTGTCTGACAAAAGAACATCTAAAAATGGAAAAAAGGTGCGACCTCTGAGGCATGTTAAATTTGGGCTGTCCTTGGCTCAGGATACCTTTGCATATAACTGCCTTGCAGAAAGCTACCATCATCATTTTTACATTGATTTCCATCGCATGGTCTTCGGGATCTCTACGGACTAAGAGAGTTGACCATACCATACGACGACATGGGGAGCTCAAAGTACACCATACTCTCTGGATTTCTGATGCTCCTGGTCCTGTTGTTTGACGTCGCAAGTAAGTATCCGTCTCTCTGCTTTGGAATTTTATTTGAGGCTTTTTAATATTTAATTTTTAATATTCAATATTTTTCATTATTGATTATTTTTTTAGGAAAAATCTTTTATAAAACATCATTGTTCACATTATAATTTAAAAATGAATATTAGTGCAGCATAAATAAATAATAAATAAATTAAAAAAAGGGAAAAAAAAACACATTTTGATTTTTATTTATTTATTTATTAATAGTCTTCAACTTTTATTTTGCACCAAACCTGGTCATGCTAGTGGTATCATTGGAAATGCCACGCTCTGGCCTTTCCAGTGACACCAAACTTGTCCCTCTAGTATCCTGCGTTCGGGAGATATGGGACATACTTGAAAACGAGAGAAATCTCAATGTATCCTTCCTGGTAAATTAATAATTCATCTCTTTTTCCAGATCAGTAATTTGAGACTCAGATTTGCTGATCACCATTTTTTTAACTTCATTTCTTGCTAAATTAAGTTTTTTTGTGATTCCATGTGTCAGTTTGAAGCTTCTCCTGCCTCTGTTTGGATTTCCCTTTATGTCAAATTCTGCTCTTTTTTAAGTTCTTGCAAAAACGGCAATTTGCTCCAGAGTTTGCAACTTCGACTAATATTATTGCGCTTTGAAAACCTCCTAAAACGTTAAGCTTAGACATCTGCCTGACCAGAAAGTTGGATGTTAGGTAAAAATAAATCCGGTTGAGGCACATTACAGGCTGGACACAAGCAGCCTTGGCTGTTCTGTAAACTCTACGGACTGGGCGAATTCCACCATCCGTTCTCTCCTGCACATATGTTATCCAGTACAGATCCCTCCTGTTAACTTAACCCACTGCCTGGATCAAAAATGTGTCACGTGTCAGCTCACCCTTAAACACAGTTTAGGGTAAAATCTTGATACACTTGATACGATACTGCAAGATGTATTTACGTGATGACGTGGCTTTACTAATACGTTTCAAAGTATCAGAGAATGTATCAATAACCATTGTGTTTTCATTCCAGGTGCACAGAATGATAATTCCACAACTGGTAAGAAATTAATTTACATATTTATTTATATCAATAAAACATTCATTGTTTTGCTAATTTTTTTACACTTTCACTGATAAAGCTGCGTCTAGTTTTCCTCCCTAACTCTCATCTCTCCTTTCTTACTTCCTTAGTTTCTACATCTAATGCTCCTTCCTACTTTTTATATGTTTATACATACATACATACATTTCTTTCCTTCCTTCCTTTTTTCCTTCCTCTATCCCTTCCTTCCTCTATCTCTTCCTTCCTCTATCCCTTCCTTCCTCCCTCCTTCCTTCCTCCCTCCCTCCTTCCTCTATCCCTTCCTCCCTCCTTCCTCTATCCTTCCTTCCTCCCTCCTTCCTTCCTCTATCCCTTCCTTCCTCCCTCCTTCCTCCCTCCTTCCTCTATCCTCCCTCCCTCCTTCCTCTATCCTTCCTTCCTCCCTCCCTCCTTCCTCTATTCTCCCTCCCTCCTTCCTTCCTCCCTCCTTCCTTCCTCTATCCCTTCCTTCCTCCCTCCTTCCTCTATCCTTCCTTCCTCCCTCTTTTCTTCCTCTATCCTTCCTTCCTCCCTCCTTCCTTCCTCCCTCCTTTCTTCCTCTATCCTTCCTTCCTTCCTCCTTCCTTCCTCCCTCCTTTCTTCCTCTATCCTTCCTTCCTCCCTCCTTCCTTCCCCCTCCATCATTTATTTTCCTTCCTTCCTCCCTCCCTTACATCCTCTATCCTTTACCTTCCTCCCTCCCTCCCTTCCTTCCTTCCTTCCTTCCTTCCTTCCTTCCTTCCTTCCTTCCTTCCTTCCTTCCTTCCTTCCTTCCTTCCTTCCTTCCTTCCTTCCTTCCTTCCTTCCTTCCTTCCTTCCTTCCTTCCTTCCTCCCTTACATCCTCTATCCTTTACCTTCCTTCCTTCCTTCCTTCCTCCCTCCCTCCCTTCCTTCCTTCCTTCCTTCCATCCTCTATCTCCTTCCTTCCTTCCTTCCTCTATCCTTTACCTTCCTCCCTTCCTTCCTCCCCTCCCTTACATCCTCTATCTCCTTCCTTCCTTCCTTCCTTCCTTCCTTCCTTCCTTCCTTCCTTCCTTCCTTCCTTCCTTCCTTCCTTCCTTCCTTCCTTCCTTCCTTCCTTCCTTCCTTCCGATATAGTCCATTCACGTTGCTGATAATTCAGATTATCAGAGCTGCAGTCTCAGGATGAGGGATATAAATGCAGACCTTGTGATTGTTTCCATATCTGAGGGGAAGTACCGTTGAAAGTGAGCAGAGCGGCCGAATCTCTGCTGATACACAATGTGGTTATGTTTTATGTACGTACAGCAACTGAACCAGAGAGCTGCACCACACCCACGTTCCCAGCCCAGCGGCCCCGGGCGTTCAACTAAGCCTGTGTGAAAAAATGCAGTTTAATGAAAGTGAGATATTTTTAATGTAATCTGTACAAACCGATACAATGTATCTCACAATGCTGAAATGAAAAGGTTACTCAGGAGGTGAATTGGGAGGGGGGACACTAAAGGGTTAAACATTCATCCCTCCACACACAAACTACCGTGTTTACCGTTAGGTCTGTTTAAAAGTGTGACTTAAATCGACCACCGACTCCCACAGCGCTGGCTGTGATGATCTGTTTCTTTCCTGGCTAGCCGCCATGACACATTACCAGCTGGAGCCTGGAAACTCGAGTGCACGTCCAGCCAATCCAGTGGCTCTCAATGCTGAGTGGCTAGAAAAGAGACCTGTGAGTCCCATCAACCAGGAACCTGAGATCAGGGCTTAAAGGACCCCCAAAAAAACACCTGTACAAACTGAATATATAGAGGAGCCCCCAAAAAGACACCCACACACCCTGAATATATGGAGGAGCCCTTAAAAAGACACCCACACACCCTGAATATATGGAGGAGCCCTTAAAAAGACACCCACACACCCTGAATATATGGAGGAGCCCTTAAAAAGACACCCGCACACCCTGAGTATATGGAGGATCTCCTAAAAAGACAACCGCACACCCTGAATATAAAGAGGAGCCCCCAAAAATACACCCACACACCTTGAATATATGGAGGAACCCCTTAAAAAGACACCCGCACACCTTGAATATATGGAGGAACCCCTAAAAAGACATCCACACACCTTGAATTTATGGAGGAG
Organism: Leptobrachium leishanense; assembly: GCA_009667805.1. Taxonomy (NCBI): domain Eukaryota; kingdom Metazoa; phylum Chordata; class Amphibia; order Anura; family Megophryidae; genus Leptobrachium; species Leptobrachium leishanense. The sequence goes on from CM019071.1 coordinate 50,651,771, forward strand.
CCCCTAAAACGACACCTGCACACCCTGAATATATGGAGGAGCCCCTAAACAGACACCTGCACACTCTGAATATATGGAGGATCTCCTAAAAAGACAACCGCAAACCCTGAATATATAGAGGAACCCCTAAAAAGACCCCCGCACAGCCTGAATATAAGGAGGAGCCCCTAAAAAGACACCCGCACACCCTGAATATATGGAGGAACCCCTAAAAAGACATCCACACACCTTGAATTTATGGAGGAGCCCCTAAAACGACACCTGCACACCCTGAATATATGGAGGAGCCCCTAAAAAGACACCCGCACACCCTGAATATATGGAGGAACCCCTAAAAAGACACCCGCACACCCTGAATATATGGAGGAACCCCTAAAAAGACACCCGCACACCCTGAATATATGGAGGAACCCCTAAAAAGACACCCGCACACCCTTAATGCTGGTGTTAAGTGATTCTGCAAATGCAAAATCTCATAACAAACTCATCTATCCCCCCAATAAATCACATACTTTACTCACCTTTCACTCCACAATGAAAAGGACGACACGATCTGTCGCTTCATCTCACCGGTGAGACTGGAGACAAATAGTTCCTAGTCTCCCTGCGCAATCCATCAGTGGCACTGCACAGTTTTGCAGAGTTTGCAGCCGGGACACATACCGCTCTATGGAGTCCTGTGGACTCCACTAGCTGATATATGGCAGCTTTGGTCTTAGTTCTGGAGTGAGCTGCTGACTAGGGATGAGCTGTTCGGGTTCGGTCGGTTCGGAGTTCGGCCCGAACTTTGGCAGTTCGAAAGTTCGTGAACTTCAAACTTTTTGGGTGTGTTCGGTTCGAGTTCGAAAAAAAAAAGAAATTTTGAAAAAAGTATAAACAATGCTTAAAAAATACTAAAAAATCTGGAAATAAAGAGACTCTTTACTGCAGAATATTATAAGCAACAGTTTATTAGATATTGAATTAAAAACTAATGAGTACGTGCAAAGATTCTTCTCACCTCTAAATGACCTTTTTTTTTTCAAACGGCATAACAACAACAGATATTTTAGTCTGGTCTAATCAATTTGATACATTTTATGTAGAATGAAGGTGTGGGGTGTCTGCTTCTGTTCTGAGTGAGTGTTAATTTTCCTCCTAAAACTTCATAATATGCTGCATTTAACTGCTGTGTGAAAAAATACAAATTTCCTCATTGCCCGCTTTTAACATCTAAAGCAATGTTATTTTTCTCCTCGGGATTAAACATTCACAGGGTTATTCAGAGAAAGGTGAAACTCAGGAGAATGACTGGAGAATGGAAAATTCTAGGTCAAAATAGCCAAACCAAAAAAATTCTCCCATTTATCTCACTTTCCAAATCAGCTATTTGGTCTAGATTGTTCTCTTCTCCTGCCAGTTCTCCTGGCTTTCACCTCTCTCTCAGGGTTGTTCAGAGAAAGGTGAAAACCAGGAGAATGGCAGGAAAAGAGAACAATCTGGACCAAATAGCCGATTTGGAAAGTGAGATAAGGCTAGGGTCAGACTAACGCATTTTTCACAGCGACCGTCAAAAAGTGCGTCTGAACGCATTGCCATATTTTTTCACGGAGTGCGCGAAAACGGTCATACGATGCGCATTTTTGTGCGTGATTTTTTACGGATCCAAACCAGGAAACTTTGGGTGTCTGGACGTTATGTTGGCCGGACATGAGCAGGGTCTGACGTCTCCAAATCACGCACACACGCCGCTAGTGGACGCAGCGTACTCTATACGTCCGTACTAGCGGTTCTGCGTTCTCGAAAAAATGCGTTCATTTTCCACTTGCGTTGCGCAGCCGGACTTTCGTGCGACCGTACTTCGTATATTGGTCATCATTGCCCGTCATTTGCTGCTAGTGCAGCCGTGATTAAGTGCGCCTAAACGCACGTTAAAAATTCGCTAGTCTGACCCTAGCCTAAACGGGAGAATTTTTCTGGTTTGGCTATTTTGACCTAGAATTTTCCACTCTCCAGTCATTCTGCTGCTCTTCACTGCTCTCTGAATAACCCTGACAGGGTTATTCAGAGAAAGGTGAAACTCAGGAGAATGACTGAAGAGAAAATTCTAGGTCAAAATAGCCAAACCAGAAAAATTCTCCCATTTATCTCACTTTCCAAATCGACTATTTGGTCTAGAATCTTCCATTCTCCTGCTTTTCACCGCCAAAAAATCAGTAAACTTTTTCTGCGTGTCCGAAAATGTCTCCTCTTTTCATACAGACTGCTGCCCAAGCAGTTGTTTATGAATAGATTAAAGGAAAAGCATTTACTGTCATTTGAAATGTCATTTTTTTGTTTTTAAGTGTTTCCATACATCCTAGAAATCCGCCACTTCACGGGCAGGTTATGGGGACCTCCTAGGCACGATATTTGAAGGAATTTTTTGTTTTTATTTTTAACCCTTATTTCATGGAAAACTCACTGTCCCTTTAAAAACGTTTTTTTTTTTACTTTTTGTCCTTGTTTCCTGTCCCCCAGGGCACTACCCGGACCCCCATACACCTTTTATGGCAAATATCTAGCATATATGCCCTCTTGGAGGGCACTCTAAAAACTGAATTTTCAGCCCCATTGACTTGCATTGAGTTCGAGTTCGGCACTACACTGGCAACAACTACGACACGCACTTCTACACCAGCAATCACTGCAGCACCCACCACTAAATCACCAACCACTACATCAACAACTACTCCAACATCACCAACCAGTACAACACCCACCACTGCACCATCAACCACTACATCACCCACTTCTACACAAACATCCACTACAGCACCCACTGTCACACCACCAACCACTACTGCATCACCCACCACTGTAGCACCCACTACTGCACTCACTGTTCCACCTACTACTCAAACACTCTCCACCTCATCCTCATTTACTACAACAGCAAGAGCAACAACTACCTCTAAGGCTAGGGTCAGACGAATGCATTTTTCGCGTCGTCCGTGGAAAAGTGCGGTCGAACGAACGGACGTATTTTTTCACGTAATGCGCGAAAGCGGTCATACGATGCGCCTTTTCGACCGTGATTTTGTACGGATCATCAATAAAAACTTTTTGAGTCTGGACGTTACGTTAGCCGGACATTAGCAGCGTCTGACGTCTCCCAATCACGCAAACACGCCGCTATGCGGCCGCAGCGCACTCTGTACGGCAGTAGTAGCGGTTTGACGTTCTCGAAAAAATGCGTTCGTTTGCCACTTGCGTTGCGCGGACGAACTTTCGTGCGGCCGTACTTCGTGTGTTCCCCGGCATTGCACGTCATTTGCTGCTAGCACGGCCGTGATTTCGTGCGGCTAAACGCACGTTAAAACTGCGTTCGTCTGACCCCTAGCCTAAGGCAACTACAACAACAGAAGCTCCCAGTACATTAACAGGTATTACTACAGCAGCTACTACAGATAATCAATCTACACCATTTACTTCAGATACTTATATTTCTGACGCAGGTGCTTTCTGAACCCCCTCCAATTTTTATCCCATTGTATTATTAAAGCCAACTATTACTCCAGCACCAGGCTCCCTTGGCACTATGAAGCATCAGTTTTCATGTGACTGATGGGAGGACGGATGCTTGTGCATCCAGCATTGTGGCTCTCAATCTCAACACACTGGAAGCCAATGGCTGGATCTCAGCTTCTGGGCACAGCTAAAACCTAGGATGAGCTACATTAACTTTCCGATACCCCCTGGAGGTGGGAGGAGGGGGTGAGAACACTCAAGTCACTTTGACCATTTAAATTGCAAACAGTGGTCCCAGTGCCCATAATGTCCCTCTACAATGAGGTGTGAACTGTGTTTTTCATGTGCATATGTGTTTATAAAGGTATCGAGCATGTGTGTGTGCATTATGTGTGTAGTAATCCACTATATACATATTGGAATGTGCGCTATATGATGATCCTAACTCCTTGTACTCACATCATTGCTTATGTCATGGAAAGTTCCCTACTGAAAAGCAAAATGTAAAAAAATAATGAATTTTTGTGTAATTTTCACCAAACTGTTTAAAGCAAAAAACTCTGGGCTATATTCTATATGACATCGGGTCATCACGCACACTGGCCTCTACGCGGACGCAGCGCACTCTGTGCATCCATCCTAGCACTTTTACGTCGAGGCCTATATTGCGTCCGTTGCCACCTGCTTTGTGCGCGCGCACTTCGGTGCGCACGTACTTCGTGTGTTGGTTTCTATTGATCACAAAGCAATCCTACGACGGACCTGAAACAGTGTGGCAACATGACGTGATTACGGCATTCGTCTTCCTTTAGCCTAACATGGAGACGGTAAGCAGGATATTGTGCGATCACAGATTTAACGTCAGCGTCTCCATGTTAACGTGGTATTGCAGGGAAGGTGCTGTCTCAGTATCTCGCCCCGGAATGCAGCGCTAGCCTCCCGGAAACCCGCAGTAGCACCTCCGTGTCACTACGAGTATCAGCTCCAGGAATCCATAGGACTCCATGGAGAGTTGCGCTTCCACGCAATGAGCTTTGCACAACCTGGCTCCCGCAAGATCGTACAGCGCCGCGGAGTGAACGCGGATGGAGACTAGGAACTATTTCTTCCCAATCAGACTCTGCTCCTGGGTAGAAATGGTGGATCGAGTATGAGAGGTGAGTATGGGATTTAATGGGGAGTTTTTAGAATGTATTAAATGACTTTACAGAATCATTTCACACCAGCTTTTAGGAGCTGGTACATTTTTTTTCTTGCGTGTCCCTTTGGGAAATTGTGCCGACACTTTGTAATACCTCACTTGTCGAGACGCCAAAAAAATATTGCGCTCCCCATGTTAAGTTCAGGAGATGCAGAGTACAGTAAATTCGTGCAAGCTGCGAGGCGCAAACTGGTTTTACCCCAATGTAGCGACAGGATTGGAATATCGATGCGAGACATTAAAGTTACTTCTCCTAGCGCTAACGATTAAATATCGAGACGCTGCATTTCAACCATCTATGGAAAAGAGGCCCATATCGGCTGCTCTCAGCTTCTGGACACACACATCAGGTCTGCATTTTTATCTCAGAACCAAAGAGTTAATATATTGTTAATGTAATTCACAAATGATTAAATCTTAAACTCCATAACATTTAAATGCGAGTGGCAGCCTGGGCTGCAGAGAGTGCGATGCCTGCAATCCTAGCTGTGTCTAAAGAGGGCGCAAAAATGGAAAGAGCTGAAAAATATCCAACTTGGTGAATGGAATTCTGGGTATCATTACACCTGCTGGAACATCTCTCACTACTGGAACTAACACACAAATCACTTTGTTTTTCAGCATCCAGTACAACTACTGCAACCACCACTACTACTGATCCTACAACCACTACAACAACCACAAGCACTGTGCCAACAGCTACAACTACAACCATTGTCCCTACAACTACTGCAACAACAACTGTGCCAACAACTACAACCACTGTGCCTACAACTACTTCAACAACTACAACAACAGTGCCGACACCTACTGCAACATCCACAACCACTGTGCCTACAACTACTGCAACAACTACAAGCACTGTGCCTACAACTGCTGGATCATCTACAACCACTGTGTCAACAACTACTGCAACAACCACAACAACTGTGCCTACAACAACTACTGCAGCAACTACAATCACTGTGCCTACAACTGCTACAACAACCTCAACCACTGTGTCTACAACTGCTGCATCTTCTACAACCACTGTGCCTGCAAATACTGCAACAACCACAGCAACTGTGCCTACAACTACTGCAACAAGTACAGCCACTGTGTCAACAACTACTGCAACAACTACAGCCACTGTACCTTCAACTACTGTAACTACAACTCCTGTACCTACAACAACTGCAACAACTACATCCACTGTGCCTACAACTACTGCAACAACTACAACAACAGTGCCGACACCTACTGCAACATCCACAACAACTGTGCCTACAACTACTGCAACAACTACAACCACTGTGCCTACAACTATAGCAACAACCACAGCCACTGTGCCTACAATTACTGCAACAACTACAAGCACTGTGCCTACAACTGCTGGATCATCTACAACCACTGTGTCAACAACTACTGCAACAACCACAACAACTGTGCCTATATCTACTGCAACAACTACAACCACTGTACCTACAACTACAGCAACAACAACAGTGCCGACACCTACTGCAACATCCACAACAACTGTGCCTACAACAACTACTGCAACAACTACAACCACTGTGCCTACAACTACAGAAACAACTACCGCCACTGTGCCTACAATTACTGCAACAACTACAAGCACTGTGCCTACAACTGCTACAACAACCTCAACCACTGTGTCTACAACTGCTGCATCTTCTACAACCACTGTGCCTGCAAATACTGCAACAACCACAGCAACTGTGCCTACAACTACCGCAACAAGTACAACCACTGTGTCAACAACTACTGCAACAACTACAGCCAGTGTACCTTCAAATACTGTAACTACAACTCCTGTACCTACAACAACTGCAACAACTACAACCACTGTGCCTACAACTGCTGCAACAACCTCGACCACTGTGGCTACAACTACTGCATCAACCACAGCCACACTGCCTACAAGTACTGGAACAACTACAACCACTGTGCCTACAACTATTACAACAACTACAGCCACTGTGCCTACAAGTACTGGAACAACTACAACCAATGTGCCTACAACTACTGCAACAACCACAACCATAGTACCTACAGGTACTGCATCAACTACAACCACTGTGCCTACAACTATTACAACAACCACAACAACTGTGCCTGCAACTACAGCCTCTGTCTCTACAGTTACTACAGTGTCCACAGCCTCTGGATCTGGGTCTACAGCATCTACAACAACCACAGCCTCTGGGTCTACAGCTACTCCAGCATCCACAGCCTCCGTGTCTACAGCTACTACAGCGTCTACAGCCTCTGTGTCTACAGCTAGTACAGTATCCACAGCTTCTGGGTCAATAGCTACTACAGCATCCACAGCTTCTGGGTCTACAGCTACTATAGCGTCCATAGCATCTGGGTCTGGGTCTTCAACTACTACAGCATCCACAGCTTCTGGGTCTACAGCATCCACAGCCTCTTCATCTACAGCTATTGCAGCATTCACAACATCTGCGTCTACAGCTACTACAGCATCCACTGCATCTGGGTCTACAGCTAATACAGTGTCCACAGCTACTACAGCATCTACAGCGTCTGCGTCTACAGCTACTATAGAGTCCATAGCCTCTGGGTCTGGGTCTACAGCTTCTACAGCATCCACAGTCTCTGTGTCTACAGCTACTACAGCATCCACAGCCTCCGGGTCTATAGCTACTATAGCATTGACAGCCTCCGGGTCTGGGTCTACAGCTTCTACAGCATCCACAGCCTCTGAGTCTACACCTACTACAGCCTCTGTGTCTACAGCTATTACAGCAGCCACTGCTTCTGGGTCTACAGCTACTACAGCATCCACAGCTCCTGGATCAATAGCTACTACAGCATCCACAGCCTCTGGGTCTACAGCTACTACAACATCCACAGCGTCTGGGTCTACAGCTACTACAGTATCCGCAGGTTCTGGATTCTACGGATCCTACAGCATCCGCATGGGTCTACAGTCACTACACAGCCTCTGGGTCTACGTCTACAGCTACTACAGCATCTCACTGCTTCTGGGTCTACAAGCTTCTACAGTATTCACTACTGGGGTCTACAGCTATTCAGCATCCACTCAGCTTACAGCTCTACAGCAGCTACAGCATTCATCCTACAGTTCTATCTACAGCTATATAGCATCCACTCTGGGTCTACAGATACTACAGCATCCACAGCCTCTGGGTCTACAGATACTACAGCATCCACAGCCTCTGGATCTACAGCTACTACAGCATCCACAGCCTCTGGGTCTACAGATACTACAGCATCCACAGCCTCTGGATCTACAGCTACTATAGCATCCACAGCCTCTGGGTCTACAGATACTACAGCATCCACAGCCTCTGGGTCTACAGATACTACAGCATCCACTGCTTCTGAGTCTACAGCTTCTACAGTATCCACAGCCTCTGGGTCTACAGTTACTACAGCATCCACTACTTCTGAGTCTACAGCTACTACAGCATCCACTGCTTCTGGGTCTACAGCTTCTACAGTATTCACTACCTCTGGGTCTACAGCTATTACAGCATCCACTGCTTCTCAGTCTACAGCTATTATAGCATCCACAGCTTCTGGATCTACAGCTACTATAGCATCCACAGCCTCTGGGTCTACAGATACTACAGCATCCACAGCCTCTGGGTCTACAGATACTACAGCATCCACAGCCTCTGGATCTACAGCTACTACAGCATCCACAGCCTCTGGGTCTACAGATACTACAGCATCCACAGCCTCTGGGTCTACAGATACTACAGCATCCACAGCCTCTGGATCTACAGCTACTACAGCATCCACAGCCTCTGGGTCTACAGATACTACAGCATCCACAGCCTCTGGATCTACAGCTACTATAGCATCCACAGCCTCTGGGTCTACAGATACTACAGCATCCACAGCCTCTGGGTCTACAGATACTACAGCATCCACTGCTTCTGAGTCTACAGCTTCTACAGTATCCACAGCCTCTGGGTCTACAGTTACTACAGCATCCACTACTTCTGAGTCTACAGCTTCTACAGTATCCACAGCCTCTGGGTCTACAGTTACTACAGCATCCACAGCTCCTGGGTCTACAGCTTCTACAGCATCAACAGCATCTGGGTCTACAGCTACCACAACTTCCACAGCAGGTGGTGGATCTACGACGAGTACAACCAGTATTATCGTTCCAGGTATGTCACACACTGATTCAGTGCAGTAATGTTACAGATCTTATATAATGATCTGCAGACTGTAAATTCCCAGAATAACAATGATTCTCCTGGTTTTCCTTCTCATAATGGTCAAAGTTCACTGTATCTCCATAGACGGTCTACTGTAGTGTTCGTTGGATAATGGTGAGAGCTGACAGTTAGCGGATAATCCCTCATGTGCTCTTAGGAAAGCTTTGCTTGTACTCAGTTCTGCAGGACAGCATGCTGTTCACGATGTGTAGTTAGAAGACCTGGGTGGATGTCGGGTTTGAAGAGCAATATTGACATAATGTGAAAAAGAAAAGGTTTAGAAAGCTACAGCCAATAACAGGTTTCCATGGCAATAGCCAAACGTTTAGAATTTTTTTTATCTCCAAAACGATCCTTATGTAAGATTCTCCATGTTTCATGTGACATTTCTGCCTCCTGACATATCACTGTTATCTCTGCAGTTTCAGCTGGCGGGGTCAACGCACCGCCCCAGGGTGTCACTACGGCCTCTGACCAATCATCAAGTGAGTCAAGAAATATCCCTGCAGCAATTGTATCCATTTTTATTGTATCCTTAAGCATCAAATGTAGCATGATTGTGTTTAGCATACAGACTCCGTTGTAAATTCTTTATGTAGTATCATAGTTAAAGTTATGGCTGCCATCAGGGGGTGTCAGGTCATGATATGTCAAGGGGGCCGCTGCTTCCAGGGGCCCCTGAACAAAGCCCAAATGCTGTTTGTCTAAGTGCTAAAGGCAGCTTGTCTACAGACCCATTGCTCCTCCACTGAACCACCAGGAAATATTTTCTATCCCCGAATTTGCTTTGCTCGTTGTAAAATTGTGTAAGCAGGAGAGGTGGAAAACGTTCAATTTTCAACTAGTTTTCTGAAACACCACTAGTTTAGTGAAATTAATTGATGGGGATAGGGGGGGGGTGTCTGACCAGTCATTCTTTAAGATGCCCCAAGATTCTGTTAGCAGCCCTGGTTACAGTATCAAGTATTTATAAACCACCAACAAGTTCTACACCGTTGTAAAAATGAAGTGTCCAAGCTTTCTGCTCCCCAATTAACATGTCCCATTTAACCCACAAACCACACACTCAAATGTGATATTGATGTTTAAATATAATGATAGACTGGGTTTTATGTGATCATTATGATAATTGTAATAAATATATTATATTTCTGGTGATTTAATGAGGAAACATATGATTAAGCCATAATAAAAGCTTCTCAGTGTGTGGGTCCAGAGGGTAATGCGTTCCTGCTGAAAAAAAATCAGTGGAGGAACTGCGTTCCCAAGGGTTCCAGCTTTACTTGACCCCTGATCGCACGCTTATTATTTATCAATGTTTTGAGTGATTGATTGTAAACCATGACATACACGATTATTGGACATTGATTATTCATATCTCTTTGCAGTGCCATACTGGGCGATAATCCTGCTGGGATTAGTGGCAGTACTCGGCGTTGCTTTACTTATGGGGATACTGCTCGGGGTAAGTATTTGTTATATTCACAATTAATGTCATATATACCATTTGGTTGGTGGAGAATGATGGGGTACGTAGTTGCAAAACATCAGTAGGGCCAATGTTGCCATTATATAGAAAGAGCTGTAGTTTTGCAAACTTCGGCAATCTACGCTGAAGCGACTCTAGTGAGTTCACTATTTAGGGATCTGTCACCATAGATCACTACACTCTTCACAATTCTTTGCACTGGAGGATTCTGCCGAAGTTGTTCAGCGTAGTTCTCAGCGTAGTACCTGCAGATGCTTCAGTCGAAGTTGCCCAGCATTGTTTGGTGGAGGTCACCACTGTAAAGTCACCAAAGTTCATGCAAACTATGACAGAACGATGCTGAATGGAGAATAGCCATATGTCACTGATTTTACCGAAGAATAATGGTGTTACCTTCGTTTAGACATGTGCGATTCAATTTGGACCTACTCAGAAATGTCCAAAATATCTGCAGTTTGTATCGATCCAAATTGTCAATGATCGGAAGAATCGTTGTATGAATAAAAAAATTCAAATCAATCCGAATTTTAACCTACACCTAACCCTAGAGATGATCGTATAACCCCAAGAAACTGTAACCCTAACCTAACCCTAGTCCTAATCATGTGATACCCAGAAGCTGTTACCCTAACCCTTAACCTAACCCTAGTGCTAATCATATGACACCCAGAAAATGTAACCCTAACCCTAAGCTATCCCTAGCTATGAGCATAATCATATGACACACCAAATCTGTCACCCTAAGCCTAACCTAACCCTAATTCTAACCCTAAAATAATACTAGCCCTGACTAACCATTTTTTTTACGTATTATACATAAAGGTTCCAAATATTGGAAACAGGCGAAAATATTGAACGTTTCTGATATTACGAATTGGTCCGATACCGAAATTTTAGAAGCTTCTGATATGCCGAATCAGCTGATTCCATTTATTTCCGAATCCAATATTTTGGGGTTCCAAAGCAATCCGAACCGAGATTAAGTTTTTAGTGCTGCGCGCCTTTATGGATGTTCTTTGTTGTTTGTAGCAACTTCACCTGTTGGTGTTGGTTATGCTTTTGTGGATAGCCGGAGTTTGCTGTAATTGCAACAATGCTTGTTAGTAAATAACTCCCATAGAGTTACAGTAAAACACCGTCACTCTCTGCTCTTATATCACTGTAACATTACAATGAAATTCAAATAAATCTAACATTCCGTGTTTATTTCTCTCTGCAGATCTTTGCTGGTGCGAGTCCCGCTGCCCTTAACTCCGTGCAGAGCTACCCTACCTATCTTACCCACTCCAAGTGGTGGAATCCCACCCGTGCCTCTGTGGTCCGAGACCCAGAGCACGGCCTACAGTACAGAAAACATCCAAGAAGAGAATCGAGCCACAGAGAGCGCTATGAAATGACTCCGCAACAGATATAAACACATCCTGGACTCTGTATCTTACGAAAAAGACCAGAAAACAAGACTTTATGGCCGGACTGGACTCTGCATGAACCGTGTCATGTGTGGGACTATACTGTCAAAAGTTTTATTGACGAATAGATCGCAAGCTCTGCGGGGCAGGGACTCACAGAGCGGAACAGAAGAGATACATAAAAGCATATGGCAATATTTAAGTCATTACAATGGATAACCGTTGCGCAGATATTGCGATACTCACATGCAGATGACCCGTTTATTTATTAAAATATTGTAAATACAGATATAGATTATATTTTTCCATAAATTATATAATAATAGGCACATGTGTCATGAGTATTCTTACAGTTCAGTATTCTGTTACATTTAAATGGAGCAATGGTATTCGTTACTGCTTTGCAATAATCCTATTAATTTATTGATATTATAAAAATATATCTTTTTTGAACAGACCAAAGCCTCTCCTGCTTATTGTTATCATTATTTTACATGGTATGTGCATGATGGGTGCAGTGAGTGTCCTTACACTGCTTGGAGGATTTTTAGAATTAGGTTGAAAATTACATAGAAGTATTTTATAATAGGTGGCGCGCATTTTGTTTGAAACATGTATCTGCACGAACGCGCTACGCTCTGCGCGAGCTCCCGGTGTTATGGACAAGCAACCTTACTTTAAAATAAAATTCCAGACCTCATCTCATTCATTTAACCCTCTCGTAGCAGCAGTGGGGTTACACCCCGTGAGAGTCCCCATATACCATGTCTGCATATCCTAACGCATAAGGCTGCGCATAAACAGTGTAAATAAAAAAAGTGTAGACATATCGGGTCCTTTTACATTCCTAACACTAATGTTAGCGCTTACCTGTGTGACCGTTAACGTTATCTTTGGTTGCCCTAGCGCAGGCCCATATTACATTCCAAACGCTAATGGGATAAAGAAACGGTTAGCGATTCAGAGCTTGCACTTTTCAGCGTGAGCTTACTGTACTTTGCGCTCCCTATGCTTAATATGGGAAGCGTAAAGAGTTAATTAGCTATCCTCGGCGGCTTTTTCCGATGTGTTCAGCATTTAGTTTGCTGCGGTTCCGGTGGGTTTTCGGTGGGGTTTCGATGGGTGTTCGGCGTGTTTTCGACAGGTGTTCGACAGGTTTTCCCTGCACTCCTGGTACCCTGCGGAGATTGCTGAATTTACTGCAGGGTGGGGAACTTTGGTTCCCCGAAGTGCAGGGAACTTCGGGGAACGAGAGAGCACCGAAATGTCACCGACATTTCAGTGCTCTCTGAATAATCCATATAGTTTACATTGTTACATAGGCTGAAAAAAGCCGTGCGTCCATCGAGTTTAGTCTTTCACACACTATTATTAATAATCTTTATTTATAAAGCGCCGGTATAATCCGCCGCACTGTACAATGGGCACAGTATTAACAGGGTTACGATACATTGAGACTGAGCGAAATTTTGACAAACCAGTACAGGGGGAAAGGAGGGCCCTATTCCCGTGTGAACTCACAATCTAGATGGGTTGGGGGTGGAAAAAGGAGGAGAGGACTGCAAGGTGAGAGTGATGGACTTCAAGGTGAGAGTGATGGGCTGCAAGGTGAGAGTGATGGGCTGCAAGGTGAGAGTGATGGACTGCAAGATGAGTGTGTCCACTATCTATCTATCTATCTATCTATCTATCTGTATCTATCTATCCATCCATATATACAGTTGTGTTCAAAATTATTCAACCCCCACTGAAATTGAGTGTTTTGGCCAGTTTGACATGGATTTTGATCATTCAGTCATCTTGCTTACAATTAAATCAAAGAGGCACGTGTAGGTCAGACAAATATAACATAACATTTATAATGAAATAACCACAAATGTCTTTTCTGTGCTCACATCATTATCAGTTTTATTCAACCCCCAAGTGACATTCAATCTTAGTACTTAGTACAACATCCTTTTACAGTTATAACAGCTTTTAAACGTGAAGCATAGCTTGACACAAGTGTCTTGCAGCAATCTACGAGTATCTTCGCCCATTTGTCATGGGCAAAAGTCTCCAGTGCAGTCACATTCTTAGGCTTGCGCACTGCAACTGCTTTCTTTAAGTCCCACCAGAGGTTCTCAATCGGATTTAAGTCAGGTGACTGCGATGGCCACTCCAAAATGTTCCAGCCTTTAATCTGCAACCATGCTCTAGTGGACTTGGAGGTATGCTTGGGATCATTGTCCTGTTGAAAGGTCCAACGTCTCCCAAGCCTCAGGTTTGTGACGGACTGCATCACATTGTCATCCAATATCTCCTGGTACTGAAGAGAATTCATGGTACCTTGCACACGCTGAAGCTTCCCTGTACCTGCAGAAGCAAAACAGCCCCAAAGCATGATTGACCCCCCACCATGCTTCACAGCAGGCAAGGTGTTCTTTTCTTCATAGGCCTTGTTCTTCCTCCTCCAAACATAGCGTTGATCCATGAGCCCAAACAGTTCTAATTTTGTTTCATCAGTCCACAGAACACTATCCCAAAACTTCTGTGGTTTGTCCACATGACTTTTGGCATACTGCAGTCGACTCTTCTTATTCTTTGGAGACAACAAGGGGGTGCGCCTGGGAGTTCTGGCATGGAGGCCTTCATTACGCAGTGTGCGCCGTATTGTCTGAGCTGAAACTTCAGTACCCACATCTGACAAATCTTTCTCAGTTCCTCAGCAGTCACACGGGGACTTTCTCCACTCTACGCTTCAGGTAGCGCACAGCAGTCAAAGTCAGCATCTTCTTTCTGCCACGACCAGGTAGCGTTTCAACAGTGCCCTTTGCCTTGAATTTGCAAATGATGCTTCCTATGGTCTCTCTGGTATGTTTAACATCTTTGCAATCTTCTTATAGCCATTGCCCTTCCTGTGAAGAGTAATCACCTCTTCTCTTGTCTTCCTGGACCATCCTCTTGACTTCACCATGTTTGTAACCACACCAGTAAATGTCTAGAAGGAGCTGAGTATCACAGTCATTTTAAAGCTGCCTAATTTGTGCTTATTATGCTTTATTGCTGCTCCGTGACATCCACAGGTGTTTTCAATACCTGATTGAAAACACTTGAATGAACCTCTGTTCTTCAGAGTGGTAGTCTTTAAGGGGTTGAATAATTGTGTCAATGAAGAATTCACAAAAGAAACATTTACTACTGTATTACAAAACCAATTGATGTCATTTTAGTTGCATATGGTTCTTTAAAAGTCCTTGTAGGATTTCATTCTGAATACAATTACAAATGTACACTAAATTCAGTAAAACCCTTTACAGCATTGGGGGTTGAATAATTTTGAACACAACTGTATATATCTATATATCCATCCTATATATCTATCCATATCTATATCTATCTACAGGGGCGGACTGACAACTAATGGGGCCCCCGGGCAATAGGAGGTCATGGGGCCCCCTTGTTCCACACCCACAGGAGGCCACACCCATAAAAATCTCATCCCCTACAATGCAACACATAGGTATATATTGCCCCCAGCAGCTCACACGTGGGTATATATTGCCCCCAACAGCTCACACGTGGATATATATTGCCCACAGCAGCTCACACGTGGTTATACAGTATACTGCCCCAGCAGCTCAAACATGGATATGAATTTCCCCCAGTAGCTCAAACATGAATATGAATTGCCCCCAGTAGCTCAAACATGGATATGAATTGCCCCCAGTAGCTCAAACATGGTAATGAATTGCCCCAGTAGCTCAAACATGGTAATGAATTGCCCCCAGTAGCTTAAACATGGATATGAATTGCCCCCCTAGCTCAAACATGGATATGAATTGCCCCCAGTAACTCAAACATGGTAATGAATTGCCCCAGTAGCTCAAACATGGTAATGAATTGCCCCAGTAGCTCAAACATGGTATTGAATTGCCCCCAGTAGCTCAAACATGGATATGAATTGCCCCCAATAGCTCAAACATGGATATGAATTGCCCCCAGTAGCTCAAACATGGATATGAATTGCCCCCAGTAGCTCAAACATGGTAATGAATTGCCCCAGTAGCTCAAACATGGTAATGAATTGCCCCAGTAGCTCAAACATGGTAATGAATTGCCCCAGTAGCTCAAACATGGTAATGAATTGCCCCCAGTAGCTCAAACATGGATATGAATTGCCCCCAATAGCTCAAACATGGATATGAATTGCCCCCAGTAGCTCAAACATGTTAATGAATTGCCCCCAGTAGCTCAAACATGGATATGATTTGCCCCCAGTAGCTCAAACATGGATATGAATTGCCCCAGTAGCTCAAACATGGATATGAATTGCCCCCGTAGCTCAAACATGGATATGAATTGCCCCCAGTAACTCAAACATGGTAATGAATTGCCCCAGTAGCTCAAACATGGTAATAAATTGCCCCAGTAGCTCAAACATGGATATGAATTTCCCCCAGTAGCTCAAACATGGATATAAATTGCCCCATAGCTCAAACATGGTAATGAATTGCCCCAGTAGCTCAAACATGGTAACAAATTGCCCCAGTAGCTCAGACATGGTAATGAATTGCCCCCAGTAGCTCAAACATGGATATGAATTGCCCCCAGTAGCTCAAACATGGTAATGAATTGTCCCAGTAGCTCAAACATGTTAATGAATTGCCCCAGTAGCTCAAACATGGATATGAATTGCCCCCGTAGCTCAAACATGGATATGAATTGCCCCCGTAGCTCAAACATGGATATGAATTGCCCCAGTAACTCAAACATGGTAATGAATTGCCCCAGTAGCTCAAACATGGTAATGAATTGCCCCAGTAGCTCAAACATGGTAATGAATTGCCCCAGTAGCTAAACATGGTAATGAATTGCCCCCAGTAGCTCAATCATGGATATGAATTGCCCCCATTAGCTCAAACATGGTAATGAATTGCCCCCAGTAGCTCAAACATGGTAATGATTTGCCCCCAGTAGCTCAAACATGGATATGAATTGCCCCAGTAGCTCAAACATGGATATGAATTGCCCCCAGTAGCTCAAACATGGATATGAATTGCCCCCAGTGGCTCAAACATGGTAATGAATTGCCCCAGTAGCTCAAACATGGTAATGAATTGCCCCCAGTAGCTCAAACATGGATATGAATTGCCCCCAGTAGCTCAAACATGGATATGAATTGCCCCAGTAACTCAAACATGGTAATGAATTGCCCCAGTAGCTCAAACATGATAATGAATTGCCCCAGTAGCTCAAACATGGTAATGAATTGCCCCCAGTAGCTCAAACATGGATATGAAGTGCCCCCAGTAGCTCAAACATGGTAATGAATTGCCCCAGTAGCTTAAACATGGTAATGAATTGCCCCCAGTAGCTCAAACATGGATATGAATTGCCCCCAGTAGCTCAAACATGCATATGAATTGCCCCTGTAGTTTAAACATGGATATGAATTGCCCCCAGTAACTCAAACATGGTAATGAATTGCCCCAGTAGCTCAAACATGGTAATGAATTGCCCCAGTAGCTCAAACATGGTAATGAATTGCCCCAGTAGCTCAAACATGGTAATGAATTGCCCCAGTAGCTCAAACATGGTAATGAATTGCCCCAGTAGCTCAAACATGGTAATAAATTGCCCCAGTAGCTCAAACATGGTAATGAATTGCCCCAGTAGCTCAAACATGGTAATGAATTGCCCCCACTAGCTCAAACATGGTTCTGAATTGCCCCAGTAGCTCAAACATGGTAATGAATTGCCCCCAGTAGCTCAGACATGGTAATGAATTGCCCCCAGTAGCTCAAACATAGAAACATAGAAAAATGTCGGCAGATAAGAACCTTTCGGCCCATCTAGTCTGCCCAATTACATGGATACTTTACCTGGATTTATCTTTTGTTTAGGATAGCCTTATGCCTATCCCATGCCTGCTTAAATTCAATTACTGTTTTGGCCTCTACCACTTCAACTGGAAGGCTGTTCAATGTATCCACCACCCTCTCAGTAAAATAATGCTTCCTATGTCCTCTTGTTTTGCTCCTTTGTTTCCTTTTAAATATACTCCCTTCCTCTACCTTGTGGATTCCTTTACGTATTTAAAGGTTTCTATCATATCTCCTCTGTCTCGTCTTTTTCCAAGCTGTACATGTTAAGATCATTAAGCCTTTCCTGGTAACTTTTCTCCTTCAAGCCGTACACCATTTTAGTAGCCCTTCTCTGAACTCTCTCTAAGATGTCTATATCCTTCTGGAGATAAGGTCTCCAGTACTGCACACAGTACTCCAAGTGAGGTCTCACCAGTGCTTTGTACAGTGGCATGAGCACTTCCCTTTTCCTACTGCTAATACATCTCCCTACACAACCAAGCATTCTGCCAGCATTTCCTGCTGCTCTATTACATTGACTACTTACCATTAGATCCTCTGAAATAATAACCCCTAAATCCCTTTCCTCAGATGTTGAGGTTAGGACTGTATCAAATATTCTATATTTAGCCCTTGGGTTTTTACGTCCCAGGTGCATTATCTTGCACTTATCCACATTAAAACTCAATTGCCACAGCTCCGACCTTTTTTTTAGTTTACCTAAATCATTTGTCATTTGGCTGATCCCTCCAGGAACGTCAACCCTGTTGCAAAACTTTGTGTCATCAGCAAAAAGACATACTTTTCCATTAACACCTTCTGCAATATCACTAATAAAAATATTAAAGAGAATCGGTCCAAGTACTGACCCCTGAGGTACCCCACTGGTAACAAGACCTTGCGCCGAATAAACTCCATTTACCACAACCCTCTGTTGCCTGTCTCTCAGCCACTGTCTAATCCATTCAACAATATTGGAATCCAAGCTCAAAGATTGCAATTTATTGATAAGCCTTCTATGCGGAACAGTATTAAAAGCCTTACTGAAATCTAAATAAGCAATGTCTACTGCACCACCTGTGTCTATTATTTTGTTACCCAATCAAAAAAATCAATAAGATTAGTTTGGCATGATCTCCCTGAGGTAAACCCATGTTGTTACTGATCCTGTAATCTATGTGTTTTTAGATGTTCAACAATCCTTTCCTTTAACATGGTTTCCATTAATTTCCCCACTACTGACGTAAGACTAACTGGCCTATAGTTCCCCGATTCCTCCCTACTACCCTTCTTGTAAATGGGCACAACATTTGCCAATTTCCAGTCTTCTGGGACGACTCCCGTTAACAAGGATTGGTTAAATAAATCTGTTAATGGTTTTGCTATTACACCACTGAGCTCTTTTAATAACTTAGGGTGGATCCCATCAGACCCCATTGACTTATTTGTCTGTACTTTAGACAGCTGCTGTAGAACCTCCTCCTCTGTAAACTCATATGTAAATGTCTCATTAGTGTTTCCTCCTAACTGAGGTCTCTTTCCTTGCTTTTCTTCTGCAAAGACTGAACAAAAATATTCATTGAGGCAGTCAGCGAGACTTCTATCCTCTTCAACATACCTTCCTTCCTTTGTTTTTAATCTAGCTAATCCTTGTTTTACTTTTCTTTTCTCGTTTATGTATCTAAAAAATGTTTTGTCCCCCTTTTTTACTGACTGAGCTATTTTCTCTTCTGCGTGTGCTTTGGAAGCTCTTATAAATTGCTTTGCCTCTTTCTGCCTAATCTTATAGGTTTGCCTATCTTCTTCACTCTGAGTTTTTTTATAATTATTGAATGCTATCTTTTTTTTCTTCACTATTTTGGCCACTTCTGCAGAGTACCACAGTACTTTTTCCCTTTTTTGTTTTTGCTAACAAACCGAAAGCAATTGCCTGTGGCCTTCAACAATGCTTCCTTTAAATAATCCCATTTCTCCTGGACTCTCTTTAAACTCCTCCAGTCTGATAATGACTTATTCACACAAAATCTCATTTTCGAAAAATCAGTTTTTTTAAAGTCTAAAACTTTTGTTTTTGTGTGGTGCGGCTCCATCCCTGTTCTTATATTAAACCACACTGACTGTTGATCACTAGATCCCAAATTTTCACCTACAACAATGTCTGATACCAAACCTCCATTTGTGAGTATTAAATCCACTATGGCCTCTTTATGGGTCGGCTCCTCAACTACTTGTGTTAGAGATAATCCCAGTAGGGAGTTTAGAATATTTGTACTCCTGGTGCACCCAGCTATTTTGGTTTTCCAGTTCACATCAGGAAGATTAAAGTCCCCCATGATAATAACTTCCCCCTTCATTGCCATTTTGGCTATTTCCTCAACCAGCAGATTATCTAGCTATTCTACTTGTCCAGGGGGTCTATAGATCACACCTACACGAGCTACTGTATGATTACCAAATGTTAGCGTAACCCAAACTGACTCTATGTTCACCTCGCTCACTTTTATTTGGTTCGTTTTTATGTTGTTTTTCACATACAGGGCCATTCCTCCTCTTTTCCTACCTTCTCTGTCTTTTCTATATAAAGAGTACCCCGGTATTGTTATGTCCCAGTTATTTTTCTCACTGAACAATGTCTCAGTAACCGCCACTAAATCTACTTTTTCAGCTGCCATCATTGCCTCCAGTTCATTGATTTTATTGACTAAACTGTGAGCATTTATAGACACGACTCTGAGCTTGTCATTTTTTACCCCGCATGTTGCTTGCACCCTCCTATTTAGTTTTGGGGGACAATCGGGCAGATTGTTTTTTACCCTAAACATGGATATGAATTGCCCCAGTAGCTCAAATATGGATATGAATTGCCCCAGTAGCTCAAACATGGTAATGAATTGCCCCAGTAGCTCAAACATGGTAATAAATTGCCCAGTAGCTCAAACATGGTAATGAATTGCCCCCAGCAGCTCAAACATGGATATATATTGCTTGCCCCTGCCCCCCGTTGCTCACCGACTCTGTCGGGATGTGGGTCGGTAGGGGCCCAGTTTGGGGCGAAACAGTGAGCCCCGCCAGTTTCCTTCTGAACGTAGAAATTAACATTCAGCGAGCGGCGCTCTCTGAAAACGCAGCGGTGGCACCTGTAGCGTGCCTACATCCCAGTCTAACACTGCACCAGGCACGTTGCACTGGCGCCGCCCCCTCAAATGACACGTCCCGTGTTTTCACAGTGCGTCGCTGGGTGCTGGTTAATTTCTATCAGAGGCAGAGGGAAACCGGCGGGGGCCCAGTGTGTCGACCCAAACCGGGCCCCTACTGACCCGCGGGCCCTCGGACAGTGCCCGAGTGCCCGATGGGTCAGTCCGCCCCGTCTATCTATCTATCCATCTATCTATCTCTATCTATCCATGTATCTATCTATCTATTTATAGTTCTATCCATATATGTACGTATGTAATATGTATGTATGAATGTATCTATTTACAGTATGTATCAAATCAAATCAAATCAAATCAAAATAAGCTTTATTGGCAGGACCAAATACATTTTAGCATTGCCAAAGCATATGGGGAGGAGGGGGGTAGTGGGACATATATATGGGGGGAATGGGCAAGTCCATGGACATTATCAGGGGTAAGGGATAATGTGAAGGGGGATGGGGGCGAGTCCGTGTTGGGGATTTATAAGTCCAGGATCTCTCATGTTCCTCTCAGTCTGTGACATTCTGCGACGTATTGGGCAGATATTTTCACCGCCGGCTCCTCTTCTCCCAATATGATGTGGAGTTTCCTCGTCTCTCTATAGAGGTGAAGTCCGGGATGAGAGCGGAGAGTCTCTGGAAGTGAGTTTCCCTCAGTGCTGAGTACTTGGGGCACTGTAGGAGGAAGTGGACCTCATCTTCCAGGGCCTCCTGGTCACAATGCTGGCACAGTCTATTCTCCCTGGACTTGTAGGTCTATCTATCTATGAAATAGCATATATACATTCAGCTGTATTTCAATATGCAAAGTATTTCAGAAACAAAGCAGAGAATCCCTCCATACAGGGATCTCAAACTCCACAGATACCCTACAGATATCTATTGCCTATAATCCCTTGAATTCTTTGAAGGCAATAGATGACCAGAGAATCATGGGAAATGTAGTTCTGAAACATTTGGGCACAGATTGTGAGATCCCTGCTCTAAAACATAATCTCTTGATATTTACTTAATAATAGGTTTCAGAAAGTATCTGTTTCTATGAAAGTAACTGTACTGTGGAGATGGTGACTTTATTTAAGCTAAGCAGGAAGGATTCACCTCCTGCAGGTTTGGCGACACAAAGGACAGGTACCATTTCATAAGTAAATGATGTTGTTATAAAACCGCACGCGCTGCTGCCGTAACGCTTTACATCCAGGTATAAACAGACCCACAATAATAATAATAAGATCAGTGTCTGGTTTTATATTTCATTGTTGTTTTATTGGTTTAGATGTTTTTACTTTTTACAGCACTTTTTCAGCATGTTATTAAATAATAATTATCTGTGCTTTAGGATATAATAATTAACTCACCATGTTTCTCTTTGTCAGTAAATATTATGATATCACTTTACAGGATACATTGTTGGCTTTGAAATTCTACTGATTTAATCTCATAAACTGCTGCTCATTAATCCCACCTATTGTACACATATCCACAAATCGCCTGCTGTAACAGACAACGAGATGGATAATCCCTAATTTTACTAATTGTTAAACAAGCACAAATAATAACCCTAAAAATAAAAATAAAAGTAACCCTGACACTAAATAATCCTAATTAATTATTAACTAGCAATAAATGTATTGGAACTGTTCATACTTTATTGCCCCTGCTTCAATGTTTGAGACTATCTAACACTTAACTAATTTAGGTGTCAAATTCGAAAAACTGATTTGTGGGGTCTCACCAAGATTCCTATCCCCAAATGAGGAAATATCACCTTGCATTTAACATAAACACATGGTCAAATGTGATATATTAACCCCTGCACTACCAAGCAATTTTTGTTGGAATTTTTTTTTTATCATCACATTTATTTGAAACATGGTATGTGAAGTTAGCAGTTAACCCTTTCGCTGCTGAGGCTTTTCACACCTCTGTGCTCATTTTTACCGCTTTCGCTCATCATGTTTAACCGCGTTTTGTAGCCATATTTTGATATATGACCCAGACATATTATATATCGTTCTTTCCGGCAGACTCCACAGATTCATAATATGTCATTATTATATGTATACGTTATGTCATGTCTGTATATTATAACAAAAAATGCAATAAAATTTGAATTTTCAATAATTTATTATCTGTAAAGTGTTTTTTTCACATTTTAACATGCGATCGTTTGCGGTTATATTTTGTATGGGGTGCCCTTGTTAAAAAAATTAGAGATGGGGTCTCGTTACATTTTTTTTTGGGGAAAATGTCGCTATTTTTAACAAATGCACCGCATACAAAAATCGTTATTGCAGCATTATTGTTCACATTATAATTGAAATGGGAACAATATTGCTGCATTAACAAACAAAAAATTTTTTTTTATTTTTTTATTTTTTTAAATATATATATATATATTTTATTTTCTTTTGTTTTTTAAAAAAAACTTTTTTCATTATCATGTTTGATATTGTTGGAAAGGCCATGCTCTGGCCGATCCAACAATATCAAACATTAACCCCTAGCTGCCACGGATCAGAAGATAGGGGGCTCATTGGAACCCCCTATCTCCACCATTGGTGGCAGCTAGGGGTTAACTCCAGGACTGGCATCATCATGCTATGCACGATGACGCCAGTCCTCAGGGGGAGTTCCCAGAGGCTTGGCTGACATCCAAGATGTCGGCCAGCTCCGGGAAAGGATCACGAACCGGCGCTTTTTAGCGCCGATTCGTGATCCGGCTTCCCATGGGTTAATGACAGCCACCGTTTGGAAGGGCAGGCTGTGCCCTTCCAAACGGTGCCTGGATTAACCCCCTGCTCCCCGGCGATTGGGAGGGAGAGAGGTCTGAAGGACCTCCCCCCTCCCTTTCAGGCACCTCCTCCGCACATGCGGCGGGGGCCTGAATTAGATGTCATCGCGCCGCCGCGATGACATCTAATTGCTCCGCCGGGGTCCAGAGTGCTGGGCTGACATCCAAGATGTCAGCCCGCACCGGGGGGGCGCAGCAATCCGCCGGAATCCGGCAGATTGCTGCCTCCTGTGCATGGACGCGCTCAGTGCGTCCATAGCACAGGAGAACCACTTGGCTGGATGTGCTGAGCGCGTCCATAGCAGCCAAGTGGTTAAATATGGGGTGAAATATGAGTTTCGCACAAAAGTTGTTATTTTAAGATAGTTAAAAAAATTAAAATAATGTGAAGAAGTTATTTTCAGTCAGATGTCGTCATAGTTTTCACCCGTGTTTCAGTCAAAGCTCTACATCATTAGCCTTCATTGTACTTTCAAAGTTCAAACATGAACATCACTTAAAAATGTCCAAAGTACATCACCGCTTGGGTAATCACTGGTGGGACGGAGGTGAATAGAGAACGGGGACAGTTTATTCATTCGTAGAGATGTGCATTCGTTTCGGAAAAATTCAGAATTTGGAACGAAATTTGATAATTCGTAGTTCGAAAGTACTTCCAAATAGCGAATCGATACGATACGAATTTGAAATGAAATGGTATATATCAAATTTATTTTGTTTTACACTGTGTCATCATCATAAAAGAAAAATTTAAGAATTTGAATTGAACTATCAAATTGATATCAACTATCGAATTTGAAATGAACTATCAAATTGATATCAACTATCAAATCTGAAATTAACTATCAAATTGAAATCAACTACTGAATTTGAAATGAACCATCAAATTGATATCAACTATTGAATTTGAAATTAACTATCAAATTGATATCAACTATCAAATCTGAAATTAACTATCAAATTGAAATCAACTACTGAATTTGAAATGAACCATCAAATTGATATCAACTATTGAATTTGAAATTAACTATCAAATTGATATCAACTATCAAATCTGAAATTAACTATCAAATTGAAATCAACTACTGAATTTGAAATGAACCATCAAATTGATATCAACTATTGAATTTGAAATTAACTATCAAATTGATATCAACTATCAAATCTGAAATTAACTATCAAATTGAAATCAACTACTGAATTTGAAATGAACCATCAAATTGATATCAACTATTGAATTTGAAATTAACTATCAAATTGATAAACTATCTAATTGATTTTAACTTAAAATACAAGTAATAGTCAGCAAAGGACTTTATGAAACAAATTAATTTTGTTACACTGTTTAATTTGACTCAAATACTAACAGGGTTATTCAAAGAGATTCGAAAAGTCAGCGCACGTTCGGTGACTTTTCGTTCTCTTCAATTCGGTTCCTTTTGCCGATCCCATTTCGGTGACCCTGCGGTGTATTCAGCAAACACCACAGGGTCCCCGAATTGCAGGGAAAAGCTGCCGCAAACCCGACGAAAACTAACCGCAAAACCCAGCGAATGCATGCCGAAATCCCGCAAAAACATCTGGATTAACCTGCCGAAAACCATGGAAAAATCCGAACAGGAGCCGATCACCCGCAGCAAAGCCGTCGGAAAAAGTCGAGACCGCAGAAGAAGGCAGTGAATAAATTAGCAAAACAGTTTGCATGAATGTTTGAAAAGAAACTACTGAGCGAAAATGTCTGAAATTTACATATGAGGTCCAGGAAATGATAATAAAGAGGGCTGTTACAGAAAAAATAAGTAAACTTAAAAAAAAAAATCGGACTTTTTACAAAAAAAAAACAATTAAGAAAAATGCTTAAAATATCCTAAAAAAATCTATAAATAAAGAGACTCTTTATTGCAGAATTTTATAATGAACAGTTTATTAGATATTGAATTAAAACGGGAATATTTTTAACATTGAAGCCTATGGGATTCTCCTGAATAAATCTGTCGAATTAAACCACCGAATGGCAGGGCATTTCGGGAACCTTTCACTGCTGGTTTGTGTTCTCTGAATAGCCGAAGCAGTGCTTTTTTATGGGGATTTCACTGCCCTCGATCAGGCACCGAACAGGCACCGTATGTTCAGGCAATTCGCCAGGATTTGGCGAATTACCTGCTCTCTGGATAGCCGAATGGCCAAGAAAGGTAACCGAATGCTGAAAATCAGCATTCGGTTACCTTTCTCAAGCAATTCAGATCTCTTTGAATAACCCTGATAGTGATCCAAAATTCGAATCAATATCAACTATCGAATTGATATATGAAATTCAAATCGATTCGAAATTTCAAATCAATCCAAAACAAAACAAAACTAAATACGAAACAAAATTAGTTACGAAATTCCAAAAACGAAATTATTTAAAAATGAAACAAAACTAAACAAAACTAAACAAAACAAATTTTTATGCCATGCACATCCCTACTCATTTGTAGACTTGCGCACGGCCAAAATACTTGGTTCAGCAATTTTTTTTATCACAATATCTCATATTCAGAAGCATATCAAAAAGTGTCGATCTGGACTGTTCCGAAAAGTTAGGAGATTTCAGTGGTGCATGTATTTTTACCTACTATAACCTCGCTATACTACCCTTGATACTGTTACAATAATCCTCTATATATCTTTACTTCCTATAACCCCCATTATAATACACCATATACCACCATCTATACACCCATTCCAGAAGTTTGGATTAGTTTTAGGGTTAGGGTTACTTTTAGGGTTAAGGATACGTTTAGGGTCAGGGTTACTTTTAAGATTAAGTTTACTTTTAAGGTTAAGGTTCCTTTAGGATCAGGGTTACTTTTAGAGCTAGCATTACCTTTAGGATAAGAGCTACTTTTAGGGCTAGGTTTGCTGCTTTTAGGGTTACCTTTAGGGTCAAGTTATGTTTAGTATTATGGTTGCCTTTAGGTTTGTTGTTACTTTTAGAATTAGGGTACCCTTTAGGATCAACGTTACTTATAGAGCTAGGGTAAACTTTAGCGTTACGGTTACGTTTATTGTTTTTGTTACCTTTAGAATCAGGATCACTTTTACTGTTAGGGTTACTTCTAGTTTTAGGGTTAGGGTTACCTTTAGGATTAGGGTTACCTTTAGGTTTAGGGTCACTTTTAGTTTTAGGGTTAGGGTTACCTTTAGGACCAGGGTTACCTTTAGGTTCAGGGTCAGGTTACCTTTAGAGTAAGAGTTACTTTTAGTTTTAGGGTTAGGGCTACTTGTAGGATTAGGGTTATTATTTGCTCTTGTTTTACAATTAGGATTAGGGATTTTGCATTACACGAGTCCATTTTTTTCATTCACTCAAATCAATCCAAATCAATATCTCTGTACTAGAAATAATAAATATATGTATATCTATTTTGTTTCCACCAACATGTTTAATGTAATACATTAACTTGGTCACTCTCAGAATATGCAATAAAGTGAAGGGCGTCACTTTTCATGTAATGCACATTGCACAAGCTTTTAAACACTTCACACTCAGCCTATGTAAAGTACTGGATGACTTCACTGGGTTCCTCTCACTTCTTATAATGTAGGAGACGGCTGAGCTGAGTGTTTTATTCCCATTGACAGATAACGAGGAAGTAACTGTAAATTTACCACATTGTTTAGTGACGCAGAGGAAAATACCAGAGTTTATCAGTGCTCCCTGACAAAAGCAAGAGTATCAGAGAGATTATCTTTACGACCTGTTAAAAAATTATTTCAAAGAGTTATCTCATTGCTCAGTGAAAACATAAGTGATAGAACGAGCTTATCTCACTGCTCAAGAAAACATAAGTGATAGAATGAGCATATCTCAAAGCTCAGTGAAAACATAAGTGATAGAATGAGCATATCTCAAAGCTCAGTGAAAACATAAGTGATAGAATGAGCATATCTCAAAGCTCAGTGAAAACATAAGTGATAGAATGAGCATATCTCAAAGTTCAGTGAAAACATAAGTGATAGAATGAGCATATCTCAAAGCTCAGTGAAAACATAAGTGATAGAATGAGCATATCTCAAAGCTCAGTGAAAACATAAGTGATAGAATGAGCATATCTCAAAGCTCAGTGAAAACATAAGTGATAGAATGAGCATATCTCAAAGCTCAGTGAAAACATGATAGAACGAGTTTATCTCACTGCTCAGTGAAAACGTAAGTGATGGAAAGAGATTATCTCACTGCTCAGCGAACACAGGCTCTTATAATGTCTTCTTCACACTTCAGGGTTATATAACACAATTTAGAAGTTCCTTAGCTCAAAGCTCAGTTATACAAAGAAGCAGCTTATCTCACAGACATTATTATATTATTAATAATTTATTTATAAAATGTTTTTCCAGAAGGAATAAGACTATAAGAATAAAGAAACACTACTGGGATGAAAGGTTGTAAATGCAAGATGACATCCCTTACCTTGCACAATGTCACAAGGGGTCTGCATTATCTGCAGAGAGGCAGAAATGGCCTCTGTGTCAGCAAATGAGCTGCAGACAGATAATAAAACAGTGAGATCTCCTGCTTACACGGGGTCTGCATTATCAGCATACAGGCAGATGCAGTAAATGTGCTGCAGACAGATAATAAAATGGCGAGATCTCCTGCTTAAGGGGATTTGTAGTGATCAGAATGAGATTATTAGCAAT
>CM019071.1:50687600-50725100 GCA_009667805.1 Leptobrachium leishanense
TTGGTTGGCTTGTTTTATTTATGTATACTGACATCTTTATATTAAAACTTGTTATCTATCGCTTTTATCAAACAATCAATCAATCTATCTTTATCTTTCTTTGTCTGAGCTTCGATAATTTGAATCTACATAAATTTATATTATTTATCTGTATTGTCAAGCTATCTGTCTTTTATCTTATTTTTTTATCTATCTATCTATTTATCGATATATCTATATCTATCTATTTCTATCTATCTGTATCTATCTATATCTATTTATCTATCTATCTATCTATCTATTTATCGATATATCTATATCTATCTATTTCTATCTACAGTGGCAAGAAAAAGTATGTGAACCATTTGGGATTACGTGGAGTTTTGCATGAATTGTCATAAAATGTGCTCTGATCCTCATCTAAGTCCCAACAATTTGAAAAATACAGTCTGCTTAAAATAATACAACACAAACATTATATGTTTTCATGTTTTTATTGAACAGAACATGTAAACATTCACAGTGCAGGGTGGAAAAGTATGTGAACCCCTAGCCTAATGACTTCTCCAAGAGATAATTGGAGCCAGGAGTGAGCCAACCTTGAGTCCAATCAGTGTGATATTATTGGATGTGTCGGTGAAAGATGTCCTGCCCTTTAAAAACACACACAAGTTTTGTGTTTACTGGTTTCAAGAAGCACTGCCTGATGTGAACCATGCCTCGCAGAAAAGAGCTCTCAGAAGACCTACGATCAAGAATTGTTGACTTGCAAGAACCTGGAAAGCTACAAATGTATCTCCAAAAGCCTTGATGTTTATGTGTCCACGGTAAGACAGACTGTCTACAAATGGAGAAAGTTCAGCACTGTTGCTACTCTCCCTAGGCGTGGTCGTCCTGTAAAGATGACTGCAAGAGCACAGCACAGAATGCTTAATGAGGTAAAGAAGAATCCTAGCGTGTCAGCTAAAGACTTACAGAAATCTCTGGCACATGCTAACATTTTCGTTGACACATCTACAATAAGGAAAACATTAAACAAGAATGGAGTACATGGGAGGACACCACGGAGGAAGTCATTGCTGTCCAAAAAGAATATTGCAGCATGTTTGAAGTTTGCAAAAGAGCACCTGGATGTTTCACAGCACTACTGGCAAAATATTCTGTAGACAGATGAAACCAAAATTGAGTTGTTTGGAAAAAACACACAACACTATCAGGGTAATTCAAAGAGATTCGAAAAGTCACCGCACATTCGGTGACTTTTCGTTCTCTTCAATTCGGTTCCTTTTGCCGATCCCATTTAGGTGACCCTGCGGTGTATTCAGCAAGCACTACAGGGTCCCTGAATTGCAGGGAAAAGCTGCCGCAAACCTGACGAAAACTAACCGCAAAACCCACCGAATGCACGCCGAAAACCCGCAAAAACATCTGGATTAACCCGTCGAAAAACCCGAGCAGGAGCCGATCACACGCAGCGAAGCCGCCGGAAAAAGCCGACACCGCAGACGAATGAAGTGAATAAATTAGCAAAACAGTTTGCTTGAATGTTTGAAAAGTGAAACCCTGTTTGCAAAGAAACTACCGAGCGAAAATGTCTGAAATTTACATATGATCCAATGAATGATAATAAAAAGGGCTGTTACAGAAAAAATAAGTAAACTTAAAAAAATCAGACTTTTTTTTTAAAAAAATCCAGAAAAACGCTTAAAATATCCTAAAAAATCTATAAATAAAGAGACTCTTTACTGTAGAATTTTATAATGAACGGTTTATTAGATATTGAATTAAAACGGGAATATTTTTAACATTGAAGCCTATGGGATTCGCCTGAATAAATTTGCCGCATGAAACCACCGAATGGCAGGGCATTTCGGGAACCTTTCACTGCTGGTTTGTGTTCTCTGAATATCCGAAGCAGTGCTTTTTCATGGGGTTTTCACTGCCCTCAAACAGGCACCGAACAGGCACCGAATTTGCAGGCAATTCGCTAGGATTTGGCGAATTGCCTGCTCTCAGGATAGCAGAATGGCCAAGGAAAAGTAACCAAACGCTGATTTTCAGCGTTCGGTTACCTTTCTCAAGCAATTCGGATTGAATAACCCTGTATGTGTGGAGAAAAAAAGGCACAGCACACCAACATCAAAACCTCATCCCCACTGTAAAACATGGCGGAGGGAGCATCATGGTTTGGGGCTGCTTTGCTGCCTCAGGGCCTGGACGGATTGTTGTCATTGATGGAAAAATGAATTCCAGAGTTTATCAAGACATTTTGCAGGAAAACGTAAGACCATCTGTCCGCCAACTGAAGCTCCGCAGAGGATGGGTGATGCAACAGGACAATGACACAAAGCATACAAGTAATTCAACAAAAGAACGGCTTCAACAAAACAAAATACACCTTCTGGAGTGGCCCAGTCAGAGTCCTGACCTCAACCCGATTGAAATGCTGTGGCATGACCTTAAAAGAGCGATTCACACCAGACATCCCAAGAATATTGCTAAACTGAAACAGTTTTGTGAAGAGGAGTGGTCCAAAATTACTCCAGATCGTTGTGCAGGTCTGATCTGCAACTACAGGAAACGTTTGGTTGAGGTTATTGCTGCCAAAGGAGGGTCAACCAGTTATTAAGTCCAAAGGTTCACATACTTTTTCCACCCTGCACTGTGAATGTTTACATGTTCTGTTCAATAAACACATGAAAACATATAATGTTTGTGTTGTATTATTTTAAGCAGACTGTGTTTTTCAAATTGTTGGGACTTGGATGAAGATCAGAGCACATTTTATGACCAATTCATGCAAAACTCCACGTAATTCCAAAGGGTTCACATACTTTTTCTTGCCACTGTATATCTATCTATATCTATCTATTTCTGTCTATCTGTATCTATCTATCTATCTATCTATCTATCTATCTATCTATCTATCTATCTATCTATCCTATCTGTATCTATCTATCTATCTATCTATCTATCTATCTATCTATCTATCTATCTATCTATCTATCTATCTATCCTATATCTTTCTATCTCTATCTATCTATCTATCTATCTATCTATCTATCTATCTATCTATCTATCTATCTATCTATCTATCTATCTATCTATCTAT
Source organism: Leptobrachium leishanense (assembly GCA_009667805.1). Classification (NCBI taxonomy): domain Eukaryota; kingdom Metazoa; phylum Chordata; class Amphibia; order Anura; family Megophryidae; genus Leptobrachium; species Leptobrachium leishanense. Next base: position 50,690,692 of record CM019071.1, read on the forward strand.
CTACCTATCTATCTATCTATCTATCTATCTATCTATCTATCTATCTGTATCTATCTATCTATCTATCTATCTATATATTTCTATCTATCCCATACCTTTCTATCTATATCTATCTGTATCTATCTATCTATCTATCTATCTATCTATCTATCTATCTATCTATCTATCTATCTATCTATCTATCTATCTGTATCTATCTATCTATCTATCTCTATCTATCTATCTATCTATCTCTCTACTATTAAAAAAGCTAATCTTCAATTCATTGTGTTCTTTTAAGTTCCATGTTTATTTAGAATCTTCTTTCTTGCCTCTTACACACGTCTTATCTTTAAGACAAACACACAACATGTTGGTAGTTTTGTTATTTCTGTCACAAAGGACCAAAAGTTGTTTCAAAACAATCTCTATGGACACAGAACCCCGGGCTGTATCTCTCCAGCAGTAATAGGTCATATTTCGTCACTGTTCACGCATTTCGGCTCTATTCTTTTTTCTACATATTTATTTAATGTGTCACTAACACTCGTACAAGTGGTTAAACTATTTCAATTAATTGTCTGACAAAAAGAACATCTAATAATGGAAAAAGGTGCGACCTCTGAGGCATGTTAAATTTGGGCTGTCCTTGGCTCAGGATACCTTCGCATATAACTGCCTTGCAGAAAGCTACCATCATCATTTTTACATTGATTTCCATCGCATGGTCTTCGGGATCTCTACGGACTAAGAGAGTTGACCATATCATACGACGACATGGGGAGCTCAAAGTACACCATACTCTCCGGCGTTTTGATGCTCCTTGTTCTGTTGTTTGACGTCGCAAGTAAGTATCCGTCTCTCTGCTTTGGAATTTTATTTGAGGCTTTTCAATATTTAATTTTTAATTTTCAATATTTTTCAACATTTATTATATTTTATGAAAAAACTTTTTGAAAAGGTTAAGAAGAAAAATTTAAGGGAAATACTGAAATTTATAATGTTTTTACTTGTTATGATAATATTTGTAGCAGCGCAGACACAGATATGCCAACGTAATGTTATTCTTATATCTGTAAGTGGCATAATGTCTGCATCCAGGAATTACACCAAAGGGGTTATTCAGAGAGAGCCGATCTGGCACCGAACAGAGAATTTTCCCGTACAGTGACATTTCGGGGCCATTCACTATTCAGAGAGCAGGCAGTTCACCAGTATGGTGCCTGTTTGATGCCTGTTCAAAGGCAGTGAAATCCCCATAGAGAAGCAATGGTTAATCTATTCAGAGACACCGAACAGCAGAGAAAAGTTGCCAAAGTGCCCTGCTGTTCGGTGGTTTCATTCGTCAGGTTTAATCAGGCGAATCCCATAGGCTTCATTGTTAAAAATATTATTGTTTTTATCCAATATCTAATAAACCGTTTATTATTTTAATCTGCAGTAAAAAGTCTCTTTATTTATTGATTTTTTTAAGGATCTTTTAGGCATTTTTAATTTTTTTTCCCGTAAATTTTTTTCCCCATTTTTTTTTAAAATCGTTTTTTCTTTTTTCTGTAACAGACCTTTTTATTATCATTCATTGGATCTTATATGTAAATTCTAGACATTTTCGTTCAGTAGTTTTTTTGCAAACAGCAAATCAGTCACTTAATCACTCAGACTTAAACTCTCTCGAGACGCATCTCAAGAAAAAACCGAAGAATATCATAAAAGCTTTGATAAAAAAGCTGACATAAAAGTTTTCCCAAATAAAAATTTGATTTGGCAATAAATTAATAAGCAATAAAATAAGTGTAAATATGCCATTTTATTTTGTCATTTTAAAATGTATTATTTGATAATTTTGACAGATTGTTTTCAAAAAGAAGATAAAAAAGATCCAAATATAAGAAGTTCAATATTCACCTATTTCTTCTTATTTTGTTTATATGAGCTAGTAGCAGAAATAAAAAAAGATTTAACCCCCCAAACAAAAAATATACATACAGGTTCAACACACAGAAAAGTAGGAGAGAGGACCCTGCTCAAGAGCTGACAATCAAGGAGAGCTCATTTAGACACAATTAGACACAAAACCCATTTCTGCCTGTATGCTTTTAATGCAGAGCCTATTTGAAACTGAAGGGACACCATCTACTGCCAAGAACTTTTCATCCACTAAAATTTACATAATATTAGGGCAAATGAAAAAAAAAGTGCAAAAATAGGAACACTTTTCAATTTATGTTGTTTCCTGTTATTTGCAAATTATGCAAATGTGACTAGTAATCTACTAATACAATAACACACCCATCCTGATATATTTTTATAGTAATTTAATGCAATGTAATTATTTTGTTGCGATTCGTACATAGTGAACATTTGGTTCATAGAACATTCTAAGGGTCCGTGATTAATCACTCAGACTTAAACTCTCTCGTGATGCATCACTAGAAAGAAGGAAGACTATCATAAAAGCTTTAATAAAAAAAGCTGACATATAAGTTTCCCCATGAAAAAGTTGATTTGGCAAAATAAATAAATACATTTATAAAGAATAAAATAAGTATAAATATGTCATTTTATTTCGTCATTTTAAAATGTATTATTTGATAATTTTGACAGTTTTTTTTTCAAAAAGAAGATAAAAAAGATCCACATATAAGAAAAAAAAACAAAACCCTAAAACAATTAATAAACATACAGGTTCAACACACAGAACAGTAGGAGAGAGGACCCTCCTCAAGAGTTTACAATCTAAGAGAGCCCATTTAGACACAATTAGATACAAAGCACATTTCTGCCTGTATGCTTTTAATGCAGAGCCTATTTGAAACTGAAGGGACACCATCTACTGCCAAGAACTTTTCATCCCACTAAAATTTACATAATATTAGGGCAAATGAAAAAAAAAGTGCAAAAATAGGAACACTTTTCAATTTATGTTGTTTCCTGTTATTTGCAAATTATGCAAATGTGACTAGTAATCTACTAATACAATAACACACCATCCTGATATATTTTTATAGTAATTTAATGCAATGTAATTATTTTGTTGCGATTCGTACATAGTGAACATTTGGTTCATAGAACATTCTAAGGGTCCGTGATTAATCACTCAGACTTAAACTCTCTCGTGATGCATCACTAGAAAGAAGGAAGACTATCATAAAAGCTTTAATAAAAAAAGCTGACATATAAGTTTCCCCATGAAAAAGTTGATTTGGCAAAATAAATAAATACATTTATAAAGAATAAAATAAGTATAAATATGTCATTTTATTTCGTCATTTTAAAATGTATTATTTGATAATTTTGACAGTTTTTTTTTCAAAAAGAAGATAAAAAAGATCCACATATAAGAAGAAAAAAAAAAAAAACCCTAAAACAAAAAATAAACATATAGGTTCAACACACAGAACAGTAGGAGAGAGGACCCTGCTCAAGAGTTTACAATCTAAGAGAGCCCATTTAGACACAATTAGATACAAAGCACATTTCTGCCTGTATGCTTTTAATGCAGAGCCTATTTGAAACTGAAGGGACACCATCTACTGCCAAGAACTTTTCATCCCACTAATATCCATTTAGGCGAATGGAAAAAAAAAGGTGCAAAAATAGGCACTTTTCAAATTATGTTGTTTCCTGTTATTTATAATTTATAGAAATGTGACTAATCATCTATTAATACAATAACACACCCATCCTGATATATTTTTTATAGACACTTAAATGCAATGTAATTATTTTGTTGCGATCTGTACATAGTGAACGTCTGGTTCGTAGAATATGCTAAAGGACCTGTGATTAATCACTCAGACTTAAACTCTCTCAAGATGCATCACAAGAAAAAAGGAAGAATATCATATAAGCTCTGATAAAAAAGCTGACATTTAAGTTTTCCCATAAAAAAGTTGATTTGGCAAAAAAAAACAATAAAATAAGGGTAAATATGCTTTTTTATTTTGTCATTTTAAAATTTATTATTTGATAATTTTTGAAATTTTAAAATATACTATTTCATAATTCTGACAGTTTTTTTCAAAACGAAGATAAAAAAGATCCAAATATAAGAAGTTCAATATTCACCTATTTCTTGATAGCATAAATAAAAAAAATCTAAACCCCCCCAAAACAAAATGCAGATATTACACAGGAAAACAGAATTAATATTGATTTAATTTCCTAATCAAAGAAATCTATAGGTGCTGTAGTGAATTCAGATGTGGTGGGGCTACTTAACCTAGAAAAAAGAGCTGTGTCATACAAAATTCATTAAAATTGTTCTGAATTCGTTATTTTTACACATTTTTTCATTTTGTTTAAATAATCTTTTTTATAAAAATAATTCTGTAGTTTTTTTCAGTAGCATTGTTGGTGGTTTGCGTGATAACATGAGCGGGGGCGCAAACTAAAAACATATCAGTGAAGGAACAGAAAAATATATGTAAAATAAAGTGATACATTTTTATGTAACGGGAGGCAGAGTGGAGCTGAGGGGGGGGGTCAAAGATAAGAATTGTTTTTGTGTCAGTGTATGTGTCAGTTTCAAGCTTCTCCTGCCACTGTTTGGATTTCCCTTTTAGTAAAATTCATCTGTTTTTTAATTGTTGCAAGAACGGCAATTTGCGCCAGTGTTTGCAACTTCGACTGACATCATTGCTCTTTGAAAACCTCCTAAATCTTCGAGCTTAGAGATCTGCCTGACCGGAAAGTTGGCTGTTACATTAAAAAACAAACAGGTTGAGGCGGAACCCATTACCGACCAGACACAAGCAGCCTTGGCCGGTCTGTAAACTCTACGGACTTGCCGAATTCCACCATCCGGTCTCTCCTGTGCACATGTTATCCAGTACAGATCCACCTGTTATCTTCACCCACTGCCTGGATCTAAAAAGGTGTCACATGACAGCTCACCCTTAATCACAGTTTAGGGTAAAATCTTGATACACTTGATACGATACTGCAAGATGTATTTACGTGATGACATGGCTTTACTAATACGTTTCAAAGTATAAGCGAATGAATAATCAATAACCATTGTGTTCACATTCCAGGTGCACAGGAGATTTCCACACCCGGTAAGAAATTCATTTATTTATTTATATCAATAAAACATTCATTGTTTTACTATTTTTACAGATCCTTCCTTCCTTCCTTCCTTCCTTCCTTCCTTCCTTCCTTCCTTCCTTCCTTCCTTCCTTCCTTCCTTCCTTCCTTCCTTCCTTCCTTCCTTCCTTCCTTCCTTCCTTCCTTCCTTCCTTCCTTCCTTCCTTCCTTCCTTCCTTCCTTCCTTCCTTCCTTCCTTCCTTCCTAAAGCGAGCAGAGCTGCCAAATCTCTGCTGATACACAATGGGCTTTTGATTTATGTACGTCCAAAAACTGAACCCGAGAGCTGCACACACCCACGTTCCCAGCCCAGCGGCCCCGGGCGTTCAACTAAGTCTGTGTGAAAAAATGCAATTTAATAAGAATGAGACATTTTGAATGTAATCTTTACAAACCGATACAATGTATCTCACAATGCTGAAATGAAAAGGTTACTTAGGAGGTGAATTGGGAGGGGGGACACTAAAGGGATTAAACATTCATCCCTCCACACCCAAACTACGTCTTTACCCTTAGGTCTTTTTAAAAGTTTGAATTAAATCGACCACTGGCTCCCACAGCGCTGGCTGTGATGATCTGTTTCCTTCCTGGCAAGCCGCCTTGACACATTACCAGCTTGAGGCTGGACACTCGAGTGCACGTCCAGCCAATCCAGTGACTCTCAATGCTGAGTGTCTAGAAAAGAGACCTGTGAGTCCCATCAACCAGGAACCTGAGATCAGGGCTTAATGGACCCCCAAAAATACACCTGTAATAACTAAATATATGGAGGAGCCCCCAAAAAGACACCCACACACCCTGAATATAGGGAGGAGGAGCCCCTAAAAAGACTACAGCAGACCCTGAATATATGGAGGAGCCCCTAAAAAGACACCCGCACACCCTGAATATATAGAGGAGTCCCTAAAAAGACACACACACCCTGAATATATTAAGGAGCCCCTAAAAAGACAACCGCACACCTTGAATATATGGAGGAGCCTCTAAAAAGACACCCACACACCCTGAATATATGGAGGAGCCTCTAAAAAGACACCCATACACCCTGAATATAAAGGGGAGCCCCTAAAAAGACACCCGCACACCCTGAATATATGGAGAAACCCCTAAAATGCCATTCGCACACTGTGAATATATCGAGGAGCACCTAAAAAAACACCAGCACATCCTGAATATATGAAGGAACCACTAAAAATGCACCAGGCAGAGCGGTAATAAGCACTGAGCGGGCTTCATGCAGTAACCACATAATTACTATTAAATTGTATGTCGTGATGGAGTTAGCTGCAGTTTTATACAGGCGTTTTATTCATTTGGGATATTAGCTCCATCCACTACTGCATCAGCCACGACAACAGCAGCAGTCAAGACAACAGCAGCAACAACAACTACTGCACCACCAACTACTGCACAGTATCTTCAAACAATGAAGCACCCAAACTGAATCATCACCCACAACACCACCACCAACTACTGCAATACAAACTACTGTATCTCCATCTACTAGTGGACACACTACTGCCCTCCCAACCACTTCAAAACCACCAGCCACAAAACCACCAACCACTACAGCAGCCACGGCTGTACCACCCACTACTACACCAACAACCACTACAACACCCACTACAGCACCCGCTACTAAACCACCAACCACTACAACACCCACCACTGCACGTGCAACAACTACAGCACCCACTACAACACCAACAACCACTTTACCACCTACCACTACTACACCATTCACTACAACACCCACCACTGCACGTTCAACAACTACAGCACCCACTACAACACCCACCACTGCACGTTCAAAAACTACAACACCCACTACAACACCAACAACCAATACACCACCCACCACTACTACAGCATTCACTACAACACCCACCACTACATTACCAACCACTACAACATCACCAACCACTACAACACACACAGTACTACACTCACCACTGCACCCTTAACCACTACTGCACCCACTACTACACCAAAAACCACTACAGCATCACCAACAACTATAACACTCACCACTGCACCCTTAACCACAACAGGACCCACTACTACACCAACAACAACTACAGCATCCACTACTACACCAACCACCACTACAACATCACCAACCACTACAACAACCAGCACTGCACCACCACTATAACACCCACCACTTCATCACCAACCACTGCAAAATCACCAACTTCTACAACACCGACCACTGCAGCACCATCAATCACTACAACACTCACCACTGCACCAGCAACAACTAGAGGAGGGGGAGGAGGGGGTGAGAACACTCAGGTCACTTTCACCATTCAAATTGCAAACAGTGCTCCTAACCCCTTGTACTGACATCATTGCTTATGTCATGGAAAGTTCCCTACTGAAAAGCAAAATGTAAAAAAATAATGAATTTTTGTGTAATTTTCTCCAAACTGACTAAAACAAAATACTCTGGGCTATATTCCATTCTTGATGCTAACACAGAGACGGTAAGCAGGATAATGTGTGCTTGCAGATTTTCCCTCACCATCTCCATGTTAACGTCATATTCCAGGGAAGGTGCTGTCTCAGCATGTTGTCCCGGAACACAGCGCTAACCTCCCTGAAACCCGCAGTAGCACCTCCGTGTCACTACGAGTATCAGCTCCAGGAATCCATAGGACTCCATGGAGGGTTGCGCTTCCAGGCAGCGAGCTTTGCACAGCCTGGCTCCCACAAGATCACACAGCGTGGCAGAGTAATGGCGGAAAGAGAATAGGAACTATTTCTTCCCAATCTCACTCTGCTCCCAGGAAGAAGAAGCGGTGGATTGAGTATGAGAGGTGAGTATGGGATTTAATGGGGAGTTTTTAGAATGTATTATTATTTTTCTTGCGTGTCCCTTTGGGAAATTGCGCCGACACTTTGTAATACCTCACTTGTCGAGACGCTAAAAAAATATTGCGCTCCCCATGTTAAGTTCAGGAGACGCAGAGTACAGTAAATTCGTGCAAGCTGCGAGGCGCAAACTGGTTTTACCCCAATGTAGCGACAGGATTGGAATATCGATGCGAGACATTAAAGTTACTTCTCCTAGCGCTAACGATTAAATATCGAGACGCTGCATTTCAACCATCTATGGAAAAGAGGCCCATATCGGCTGCTCTCAGCTTCTGGACTCACACATCAGGTCTGCATTTTTATCTCAAAACCAAAGAGTTAATATATTGTTAATGTAATTCACAAATGATTAAATCTTAAACTCCATAACATTTAAATGCGAGTGGCAGCCTGGGCTGCAGAGAGTGCGATGCCTGCAATCCTAGCTGTGTCTAAAGAGGGCGCAAAAATGGAAAGAGATGAAAAATATCCAACTTGGTGAATGGAATTCTGGGTATCATTACACCTGCTGGAACATCTCTCATTACTGGAACTAACACACAAATCAATTTGTTTTTCAGCATCCAGTACAACTACTGCAATCGAAACTACAACAGAGCCTAAAACTACTACAACAACCACAACCATTGTGACAACTACTGAAACAACTTCAACCACTGTGCCTACAACTACTGCAACGACCCCCACTACTGTGCCTACAACTGCAACATCTACAACCACTGTGCCTACAACAACTACTGCAACAACCACAACCACAGAGCCTACAACAATTAAAACACCTGTCCCTACAACTATTGCAGCAACCACAACAACTGTGCCTACTACTACTGCCACATCCACAATCACTGTGCCAATAACTACTGCAACAACTACAACCACTGTGCCTACAACTACTGCAACAACCACAGAGCCTACAACAAATAAAACCCCTGTGCCTACAACTGCTGCAGCAACAACAACAGTGCCTACTACTACTGCCACATCCACAACCACTGTGCCAACAAGTACTGCAACAACCACAACTATGCCTACAACTACTGCAACAACTACAGGCACTGTGCCTACAACTACTACAACAACTACAACCACTATACCTACAACAACCACAACCACTGTGCCCACTACAGCAACAACCACAACTGTGCCTACAACTACAACCACTGTGCCTACAACTACAGCAACAACCACTGTGTCTACAACTACTGCAACAACCACAGACACTGTGCCTACTACTACTGAAACAACCACAACGACTGTGCCTGCAACTACTGCAACAACTACAGCCATTGTGCCTACAACAACAGCAACAACCACAACCACAGTGCCTACAACTACTGCAACAACCACAACTGTGCCTACAACTACAACCACTGTGCCTACAACTACTGCAACAACCACAACCACCGTGCCAACAACTACAGCAACAACCACAACTTTGCCTACAACTACTACAACTACAACCACTGTACCTACAACAACTGCAACAACCACAGCCACTGTGCCTACCACTACTGCAACAACCACATCAACTGTGCCAACAACTACAGCAGCAACCACAACTGTGCCTACAACAATTGCAACAACCACAGCCACTGTGCCTACTACTACTGAAACAACCACAACAACTGTGCCTGCAACTACTGCAACAACCACAACTGTGCCTACAACTACAACCACTGTGCCTACAACTACAGGAACAACCACTGTGTCTACAACTACTGCAACAACTACAACCACTGTACCTACAACAACTGCAACAACCACAGCCACTGTGCCTACTACTACTGAAACAACCACAACAACTGTGCCTGCAACTACTGCAACAACTACAGCCACTGTGCCTACAACAACAGCAACAACCACAACTTTGCCTACAACTACAACCACTGTGCCTACAACAACAACCACAACAACTGTGCCTGCAACTACTGCAACAACTACAGCCACTGTGCCTACAACAACAGCAACAACCACAACTGTGCCTACAACTACAACCACTGTGCCTACAACTACTGCAACAACCACAACCGTGCCTACAACTACAACCACTGTGCCTACAACTACAGCAACAACCACTGCGTCTACAACTACTGCAACGACTACAACCACTGTGCCTACAACTACTGCAACAACCACAACCACCGTGCCAACAACTACAGCAACAACCACAACTGTGCCTACAACTACTGCAACAACTACAACCACTGTACCTACAACAACTGCAGCAACCACAGCCACTGTGCCTACTACTACTGAAACAACCACAACAACTGTGCCTGCAACTACTTCAACAACTACAGCCACTGTGCCTACAACAACAGCAACAACTACAGCCACTGTTCCTACTACAATTAAAACCACTGCGCCTACAACAACTGCAACAACCACAACAACTGTGCCTACAAGTACTGCAACAGCTACAACCACTGTGCCTACAACTATTACAACAACCACAACCACTGTGCCAACAACTACTGCAACTACCACAACCACAGTGCCTACAACTACTGCAACAATCACAACCGTGCCTACAACTACAACCACTGTGCCTACAACTACAGCAACAACCACTGCGTCTACAACTACTGCAACGACTACAACCACTGTGCCTACAACTACTGCAACAACCACAACCACCGTGCCAACAACTACAGCAACAACCACAACTGTGCCTACAACTACTGCAACAACTACAACCACTGTACCTACAACAACTGCAACAACCACAGCCACTGTGCCTACTACTACTGAAACAACCACAACAACTGTGCCTGCAACTACTTCAACAACCACAACTGTGCCTACAACTACAGCCACTGTGCCTACAACTACAGCAACAACCACTGTGTCTACAACTACTGCAACAACTACAACCACTGTACCTACAACAACTGCAACAACCACAGCCACCGTGCCAACAACTACAGCAACAACCACAACTGTGCCTACAAGTACTGCAACAGCTACAACCACTGTGCCTACAACTATTACAACAACCACAACCACTGTGCCAACAACTACTGCAACTACCACAACCACAGTGCCTACAACTACTTCAACAACCACAACTGTGCCTACAACTACAGCCACTGTGCCTACAACTACAGCAACAACCACTGTGTCTACAACTACTGCAACAACTACAACCACTGTACCTACAACAACTGCAACAACCACAGCCACTGTGCCTACTACTACTGCAACAACCATAACAACTGTGCCTGCAACTACTGCAACAACTACAGCCACTGTGCCTACAACAACAGCAACAACAACAACCACAGTGCCTACAACTACTGCAACAACCACAACTGTGCCTACAACTGCAACCACCGTGCCTACAACTACTGCAACAACCACAACTGTGCCTACAACTACAACGACTGTGCCTACAACTACAACCACTGTGCCTACAACTACAGCAACAACCACTGTGCCTACAACTACAGCAACGACTACAACCACTGTGCCTACAACTACCTCAACTACCACAACCACAGTGCCTACAACTACTGCAACAACCACAACTGTGCCTACAACTACAACCACTGTGCCTACAACTACAGCAACAACCACTGTGTCTACAACTACTGCAACAGCTACAACCACTGTACCTACAACAACTGCAACAACCACAACCACTGTGCCTACTACTACTGCAACAACCACAACAACTATGCCTACAACAACAGCAACAACCACAACCACTGTTCCTACAACTACTGCAACAACCACAACTGTGCCTACAACTACAGCAACAACCACTGTACCTACAACAACTGCAACAACCACAACCACCGTGCCAACAACTACAGCAACAACCACAACTGTGCCTACAACTACTGCAACAACTACAACCACTGTACCTACAACAACTGCAACAACCACAGCCACTGTGCCTACTACTACTGAAACAACCACAACAACTGTGCCTGCAACTACTGCAACAACTACAGCCACTGTGCCTACAACAACAGCAACAACCACAGCCACAGTTCCTACTACAATTAAAACCACTGCGCCTACAACAACTGCAACAACCACAACAACTGTGCCTACAAGTACTGCAACAGCTACAACCACTGTGCCTACAACTATTGCAACAACCACAACCACTGTGCCAACAACTACTGCAACTACCACAACCACAGTGCCTACAACAACTACAACCACCACAACTGTGCCTACAACTACAGCCACTGTGCCTACAACTACAGCAACAACCACTGTGTCTACAACTACTGCAACAACTACAACCACTGTACCTACAACAACTGCAACAACCACAGCCACTGTGCCTACTACTACTGCAACAACCACAACAACTGTGCCTGCAACTACTGCAACAACTACAGCCACTGTGCCTACAACAACAGTAACAACCACAACCACAGTGCCTACAACTACTGCAACAACCACAACTGTGCCTACAACTGCAACCACCGTGCCTACAACTACTGCAACAACCACAACTGTGCCTACAACTACAACCACTGTGCCTACAACTACAGCAACAACCACTGTGCCTACAACTACAGCAATGACTACAACCACTGTGCCTACAACTACTGCAACTACCACAACCACAGTGCCTACAACTACTGCAACAACCACAACTGTGCCTACAACTACAACCACTGTGCCTACAACTACAGCAACAACCACTGTGTCTACAACTACTGCAACAGCTACAACCACTGTACCTACAACAACTGCAACAACCACTGTGCCTACTACTACTGCAACAACCACAACAACTATGCCTACAACAACAGCAACAACCACAACCACTGTTCCTACAACTACTGCAACAACCACAACTGTGCCTACAACTACAGCAACAACCACTGTGTCTACAACTACTGCAACGACTACAATCACTGTGCCTACAACTACAGCAACAACCACAACTGTGCCTATAACTACTGCAACAACTACAACCACTGTACCTACAACAACTGCAACAACCACAGCCACTGTGCCTACGACTACTGCAACAACCACAACAACTGTGCCTGCAACAACTACAGCCACTGTGCCTACAACAACAGCAACAACCACAACCACAGTGCCTACAACTACTGCAACAACCACAACTGTGCCTACAACTACAACCACCGTGCCTACAACTACTGCAACAACCACAACTGTGCCTACAAATACAGCAACAACCACTGTGTCTACAACTACTGCAACGACTACAACCACTGTGCCTACAACTACTGCAACAACCACAGCCACTGTGCCTACTACTACTGAAACAACCACAACAACTGTGCCGGCAACTACTGCAACAACTACAGCCACTGTGCCTACGACAACCACAGCCACAGTGCCTACTACAATTAAAACCACTGCACCTACAACTACTGCAACATCCACAACAACTGTGCCTACAAGTACTGCAACAACCACAACCACTGTGCCTACAACTATTACAACAACCACAACAACTGTGCCAACAACTACTGCAACTACCACAACCACAGTGCCTACTACTGCAACAACCACAACCACAGTGCCTACAACAATTAAAACCACAGTGCCTACAACTACTGCAGCAACCACAACTGTGCCTACAACTACTTCAACTACAACCACTGTGCCTACAACTACAGCAACAACCACTGTGTCTACAACTACTGCAACAACTACAAGCACTGTGCCTACAACTACTGCAACAACCACAACCAGTATGCCTACTACTACGTCCACATCCACAGCCACTGTGCCTACAACTACTGCAATAACTGCAGCAACTGAAACTACTACAACTACAACCACTGTGCCTTCAACTGCCACAACAACAACGACTGTGCCTACAACTTCAGCAACAACCACAACAACTGTGCCTACAAGTACTGCAACCACTGTGCCTACAACTATTACAACAACCACAACAACTGTGCCAACAACTACTGCAACTACCACAACAACTGTGCCTACAAGTACTGCAACAACTGCAACTACTTTGCCTACAACTATTACAACAACCTCAACTACTGTGCCTTCAGCTACTGCAACCACCACAACTACAGTGCCTACATCTACTGCAACTACCACAACTGTGCCAACAACTACTTCAACAACTACAAGCACTGTGCCTACAACTACTTCAACAACTACAACCACAGTGCCAACAACTACTGCAACAAGCACATCAACTGTGCCTACAACTACTGTAACAACTACAGCCACTGTGCCTACAAGTACTGTAACAACTACAACCACTGTGCCTACAACTACAGCAACAACCACAACCACAGTGCCTACAACAATTAAAAACACTGCATCTACAACCACTGCAATAACCACAATGACTGTGCCTACAACTACTATAACAGCTTCAACCACTGTGCCTTCAACTACTGCAACAACCTCAACAACTACAACCACTGTGCCTACAAGTACTACAGGAACCACAACAACTGTGGCTACAAGTACTGCAACAACTGCAACTACGGTGCCTACATCTACTGCAACAACCACAACAACTGTGCCTACAAGTACGGCAACAACTACAACCACTGTACCTACAACTATTACAACAACAACTGCACCTACAACTACTGCTACCACCCCAACCATAATGCCTACAACTACTGCAACAACCACAACTGTACCTACAACTACTGCAACAACCACAGCAACTGTGCCTACAAGTACTGCAACGACTACAACCACTGTGCCTACAGCTACTGCAACAACCACAACAACTGCGCCTACAACTACGGCAACAACTACAGTATCAGGGTCTGCAGCTATTTTACCATCCACAGCTTCTGGGTCTACAGCTACTACAGCATCCACTGCTTCTGGGTCTACAGCCTCTACAGTATCCACCGCCTCTGCGTCTACAGCTTCTACAGCATCCACAGCCTCTGGGTCTGGGTCTACAGCTGCTACAGTACCCACAGCCTCTGGGTCGACAGCTGCTACAGCATCCACAGCCTCTGAGACTACAGCTACTACAGCATCCACAGCCTCTGTGTCTACAGCTACTACAGCATCCACAGCCTCTGGATCTACTGCTACCTCAGTATCTACAGCCTCTGGGTCTACAGCTACTACAGCGTCCACAGCTTCAGGGTCAACAGCTACTACAGCATCCACAGCCTCTGGATCTACAGCTACTACTGCATCCACAGCTTCTGGGTCTACAGCTACTACAGCATCCACTGCTTCTGGGTCTACAGCTACTACAGTATCCACCGCCTCTGCGTCTACAGCTTCTACAGCACCCACAGCCTCTGGGTCGACAGCTGCTACAGCTTCCACAGCCTCTGAGACTACAGCTACTACAGCATCCACAGCCTCTGTGTCTACAGCTACTACAGCATCCACAGCCTCTGGATCTACTGCTACCTCAGTATCTACAGCCTCTGGGTCTACAGCTACTACAGCGTCCACAGCTTCAGGGTCAACAGCTACTACAGCATCCACAGCCTCTGGATCTACAGCTACTACAGCATCCACAGCTTCTGGGTCTACAGCTACTACAGCATCCACTGCTTCTGGGTCTACAGCTACTACAGTATCCACCGCCTCTGCGTCTACAGCTTCTACAGCATCCACAGCCTCTGGGTCTGGGTCTACAGCTGCTACAGTACCCACAGCCTCTGGGTCGACAGCTACTACAGCATCCACAGCCTCTGAG
The DNA here is from genome assembly GCA_009667805.1 of Leptobrachium leishanense. Lineage (NCBI taxonomy): Eukaryota > Metazoa > Chordata > Amphibia > Anura > Megophryidae > Leptobrachium > Leptobrachium leishanense. The sequence goes on from CM019071.1 coordinate 50,706,293, forward strand.
ACTACAGCTACTACAGCATCCACAGCCTCTGGATCTACTGCTACCTCAGTATCTACAGCCTCTGGGTCTACAGCTACTACAGCATCCACAGCCTCTGGGTCTACAGCTACTACAGCATCCACAGCTTCTGGGTCTACAGCCTCTACATCATCCGCAATCTCTGGGTCTACAGCTTCTACAGTATCCACAACCTCTGGGTCTTCAGCTACTGCAGCGTCCACTGAAACTGCGTCTACAGCTACTACAGTGTCCACAGCTTCTGGGTCTACAGATACCACAGCATCCACAGCCTCTGGGTCTACAGATAGTACAGCATCCATAGCTTCTGGGTCTGTAGCTTCTACAGCATCCACAGCCTCTGGATCTGCTGCTACTACAACATCCAAAGCCTCTGGGTCTATAGCTACTACAGGGTCCACAGCTTCTGGGACAACAGCTTCTACAGCATCCACAGCCTCTGGGTCTACAGTTACTACTGCGTCCACAAACTCTGGGTCTACAGCTACTTCAGCATCAACAGCTTCTGGGTCTACAGCCTCTACAGCATCCATAACCTCTGGGTCTACAGCTACTACAGCATCCACAGCTTCTGGGTCTACAGCTTCTACAGCCTCTGGGTCTACAGCTACTACAGCGTCCACAGCCTCTGGGTCTACAGCTACTACAGTGTCCACAACCTCTGGGTCTACAGCTACCACAACTTCCACAGCAGGTGGTGGATCTACGACTAGTACAACCAACAGTAATATTGTTCCAGGTATGTTATACACTGATTCAGTTCAGTAATGTTAGATATCTTATATAATGATCTGCAGACTGTAATTTCCATGAATAACAATGATTCTCCAGGCTTTTCCTTCTCTGGATGGTCAGAGTTCACCGTATCTCCAAAGATAGTCTAATGTAGTGGTCGTTGTATAATGGTGCCCATCAACGGTTAGAACACAATCCCTCATGTGCTCTTAGGAAAGTTTTGCTTACACTCAGTTCTGCAGGACAGCATGCTATTCATGATGTATAGTTAGGGGTGCTGGGTGGAGGTCAGTTTGAAGAACAATACTGCCGCAATGTGAAAAAGAGATTGATTAGAAAACTACAGCCAATAACAGGTTTCTATGGCAATAGCTAAACTTTTAGAAAAAAATATATCTCCAAAATGATCCTTATGGAAAATTCTTCATGTGTTCTGTGACATTTCTGCCTGCTGACATATCACTATTATCTCTACAGTTACCGCCGGCGGGATCAACGCAGCGCCCCAGGGTGTCACTACAGCCTCTGTCCAATCATCAAGTGAGTCAAGAAATATCACTGCAGCAAATGTATCCATTTTTACTGTATCCACAAGCATCACATGTAGCATGATTGTGTTTAGCATTAGGGATGGGCTGCTGGTTCAAAACGGTTCGAAGTTGGATTCGAAGATCGGCTGTTCGAAAATTCACGAACTTCGAACTTTTCTTGACGTTCGCGAAAAGTTGGAGAAAAATTATTTTTTAAAAAACAAATGCTTAAACGATCGTAAAAAATTCTAAAGATAAAGAGACTTTACTGCAGAATATAATAATAAATGGTTTATTAGATATTGAATTGATATGAGAATATTTTTAACATTGAAGCCTATGGGATTCATAAACATTTCCCACTCCTTGTTGGTCAAACATTTCCCACTCCTTGTTGGTCAAACATTTCCCACTCATTGTTGATCAAACATTTTTCAATACTTGTTTCGTCAAACATTTCCCACTCCTTGTTGGACAAACATTTCCCACTCATTGTTGGTCAAACATTTCCCACTCCTTGTTGGACAAACCTTTCCCACTCATTGTTGGTCAAACATTTCCCATGGCTTCAAATCTCGTTTAAACATGAGCAAAAGCAGTAAAAATTAGCTCAGCGCACAGCAGTGAAATGGCTCAGCACTCAACAGTGAAAGGGTTAAAAACAGTTTTTCTTTTCTTTTTCTTTGTTTCCTGTCCCCAGGGCAGTACACGGACCCCATACACCTTTTATGGCCAACATCTTGCATATATGCCATCTTGGAGGGACTTTAATTTTCAAACTTTCGAGCGTCATTCATTTGCATGGTCTTCGAATTGTGTTCGAGTTCGCGTTCGAACATTTTCAGGTGTTCGAGTTCGACTGTGAACCGAATACGGGGGTGTTCGGCCCATCACTATTTAGCATACAGGCTCCAATGTAAATTCTTTATGTAGTATCCTAGTTATAGTTATGGTTGCCATCAGGGGGTATCAAGGGGGCCGCTGGCTCCAGGGGCCCCTGAACAACACCCAAAAGCTGTTTGTCTAAGTGCCAGAGGTGTAAAGACCCCTCTATGACTGGTTGTCTGGGACATCTGGTGATGAGGGAGTAGTTAGTATGGCATTAACTAGTTAGAGGTACAGACCCATTCACCTCACTGGACCACCAGGAAATACATTCTATCTCCTTGCTGGGCTAATAGGAATTTACATTACTCCTTTTAAAATTGTGTAAGCAGGATGGGTGGAAAATGCTCAATTGTCAACTAGTTTACTGAAACGCCACTAGTTTAGTGAAGTGGATAGCTGGGGAGAGGGGGCCCCTGACTATGGGTTTTTTAAGTGGTCCAACGAATTCTGTTAGCAGCCCTGGTTACAATTACAAGTATTTATAAAACACCAACACGTTCTGCAGCGCTGTTCAATGGACTGGACATAACAAATATACATACAAGTTAGACACACAGAGGACCCTGCTCAAGAGCTTACAATTTAAGAGGATAGTGTGTCCCACTGGGTGAGGGGAATAATAATAATGTGAAGTAGTGGGGTGCATGGGGGCTGTGCAGGAAGATGGAACAGGAAAGGTACAGTGGGCGGGGGGTTATGGAGTGAGCCAATAGCCTTCTCTAAAGTAATGTGTTTTTGAGACTTTTTGGAGTGTAGTGACAGAGAGAGTCTAATGTCACGGGGCAGGGAGTATTTTATATACCACATGGTACTAGTCACTCTATAAGTATTTATTATACAAAGCAAAAAATATCTCCGATTTTTTCAATATATATCACAGGATATTCTATATTCAGTATATAGGTCCTCGTTGTGAATAAATGCTAAGCATCACGCTCCTTATAGGTCTATAGTGATTGTGTGTCTGTAAAGAGCTCACAATGTTACTCTGTGTATGTATCGTTCACAATATATTACACACAGGGCTCTATCCCTAAAAAAAGAAGTGTCCAAGCTTTCTGCTCCCCCATTAACATGTCCCATTTAACCCACAAACCCCCACATTCAAATGTGATATTGATGTTTAAAATATAATGATAGGCTGGGTTTTATGTGATCATTATGATAATTGTAATAAATATATTATATTTCTGGTGATTTAATGAGGAAACGTATCATTAAGCCGTAATAGAAGCTTCTCAGGGTGTGGGTCCAGAGAGTAATGCGTTGCTCCTGAAAAAATAGTGGAGGAACTGCGTTCCCAAGTGTTCCTGCTTGACTTGACCCCTGATCGCACGCTTATTATTTATCAATGCTTTGGGTGAATGATTGTAAACCATGAAATACACAATTACTGGACATTGATTATTCATATCTCTTTGCAGTGCCATACTGGGCGATAATCCTGCTGGGATTAGTGGCAGTACTCGGCGTTGCTTTACTTATTGGAATACTGTGCGGAGTAAGTATTTGTTATATACACAATTAATGTCATGTATACCATTCCTGTGCTGACAATAAGCCATGCCAGCATGGGATGCCCTGCATATTGGTCACCCCCAGCTCTCTCCAGGATCCTGCTATCACTCAGTCATCACTCTTTGTATCACAATGTTATTTCATCAGGTTTTAAATTAAACACTTGAATAAATAAAACAAACACAAACACCCAATAAACAACAACAAACCCTAAAATAATGTAAATATAATTCTAGTTGGTTGGAAAGTGGAACCTAAATAGTATTATCCTGCCTCATACTCATTCCTTAATATATTTATTCTATATTAGAATATTTCCTAAGCATGAGATAAGGCAGGGCTCAGTAACCCTGGCCCTCCTGATGTTTTAGAACTACATTCCCCATGAGTCTCCACCAATCAAATGAGTGGCTCAGCATCATGGAAGAACTTCCATGAAACTGTGCCACACATTTGACTGGTGGAGACTGATGGGGTAGATAGTTCCAAAACATCAGTAGGACCACGGTTGTCTTAATATAGAAAGAGTTGTGGTTTTATTTTGGCAAACTTCGACAAACTACGTTGAATCGACTCTAGTGAGTTCACTATTTAGGGATCTGCCACTCTAGATCATAACACTTTTCCCAATTCTTTGCACCGTAGTTTCTGCCAAAGTTGTTCAGCGTAGTTCTCAGCGCAGTCCATGAAGATGCTTCAGTCGAAGTTGCCCAGGCAATTGTTTGGTGGAGGTCACCACTGTACAGTCACCAAAATCATGCAAACTATGATAGAACGATGCTGAACAATGTTGAATGGAGATTAGCCAGAAATCACAGATTTTACCGAAGAATAATGGTGTTACCTTTGTATAGACATGTGCGATTCGATATGGACCTACTCGTAAATGTCAAAATACCGGCAGTTTGGATCGATCCAAATTGTCGATGATCAGACGAATCATTGTACGAATAAAAAAATTCAAATCAATTCGAATTTTTCCAATTATAATTGGCCAGGTCTGAATATAATCAAAAAAATTCAGATTTTATTGGAATAGCAAAAAATTGCAAATAAAACCCCAAAAAACATAACTCTAACCCTAGCCATAACCTAAACCTACACCTAACCCTAGAGATAATCGTATAACCCCAGGAAACTGTAACCCTAACCTAAACCTAGTGCTAATCATATGAAACCCAGAAACTGTAACCCTAACCCTATGGTATCCCTAGCTATGACCTTAATCATATGACACAATGAATATGTCCCCCTAACCTACCCTAGCCCGAACGCTAGTCCTAACCCTAACCTTAAGATAATACTAGCCGTGACTAACCAATTTTTTTTACGTATTATACATAAAGGTTCCATACATAGGAAACAGCTGAAAATATTGATTGTTTCTGATATTCCGAATTGGTCTGATTCTGAAATATTAGAAGCTTATGATATTCCGAATCAGCTGATTCCAATTATTTTCTAACCCAATATTTTGGGATTCCAAAGCAATCTGAGCCGAGCTGAAGTTTTCAGCGCTGCACTCGTTTACTGTTCTTTGTTGTTTGCATCAACGTCACCTGTCAGTGTTGGTTTATACTTCTGTGGATAGCCAGAGTTTGTTGTAGTTGCAACAATGTTTCTTAGTAAATAACTCCCATAGAGTTACAGTTAAACACCGTCACTCTCTGCTCTTATATCCCTGTAACATTACAATGAATTGTAATAAATCTATTGTTATTTGTTTATTTTTCTCTGCAGTTCTTGGCTTGTGCGAGACCCGCTGCCCTTTACTCCGTGCAGAACTACCCCACCTATTTTACCCACTCCAAGTGGTGGAATCCCACCCGTGACTCCATGGTCCGTGACCCAGAGCATGGCATGCAGTCCAGACAACAAGCAAGAAAATAATAGAGACAGAGAGAGGGCTATGAAATGAATCCACAACAGATATAAACACATCCTGGACCTGTATCTTACTAAAAACACAAGAAAACAAGACGTTATGGCCGGACTGGACTCTGCATGAACCGTGTCACGTGTGGCACTATTCTGCCAAAAGTTTTACTGAAGAATAGATCGCAAGCTCTGTGGGGCAGGGACTCACAGAGCGAAACAGAAGAGATACATTAAAGCATATGGCGACGTTTAATTTATTACACTGTATAACCGTCGCGCAGATATTGCGATACTCACATGCAAATGACCCGCTTATTTATTATAATATTGTAAATACAGATATAGATTATATTTTCCTTAAATTATATAATATAGGCACTTGCGCCATGAGTATTCTTACAGTTCAGTATTCTGCTACATTTAAATGGAGAAATGGTATTCGTTACTGCTTTACACTGATTCTATTAATTTATTGATATTATAAAAATATATCTTTTTTGAACAGACCAAAGCCTCTCCTGCTTATTGCTATTATTATTATTATTATTCTTTATTTATAAAGCGCCAGCATATTCCGCAGCGCTGTACAATAAGCACAGTATAGACAGGGTTACAATACATTGAACAACATTTGACAAACAGTACAGAAGGGATGAGGCCCTATTCCGTAGGAACTCACAATCTGGGAGGGTTGGGGTTGGAAACAGGAGGAGAGGACTGTAAGGTGAGAGTGATTGATGATTGCGTCAGTGAGTTGGGTGGTAGGCTTCCCTAAATAGGAACGTTTTAAGGGAGCGTTTGAAGGAAGAGAAGTTAGGGGAAAGTCTGACAGTACGAGGGAGAGCGTTCCAGAGAGTGGGGGCTGCGCGTGAGAAATCCTGCAGTCTATCATGGGAAGAGGTGATGCGGTGAGAAGCTAGGCGCAGGTCACTGTTTGACCTTAGGGAGCGGGCTGGGGTGTATTTGGTGATTAGTGAGGACAGGTAGTGGGGAGCTGAGTTAGTGAGGGTTTTGTAGGTAAGGATAAGGATTTTGAACTTAATTCTGCAGTGGATGGGGAGCCAGTGAAGGGACTCGCAGAGGGGAGCGGCAGAGACAGAGTGGCGGGTGAGGTGAATTAGTCTGGCGGAGGCGTTCAGGATGGATTGTAGGGGGGAGAGGCGGGACAGAGGGAGGCCAGATAAGAGATTATTGCAATAGTCGAGTCGGGAGATTACCAGGGCGTGTATGAGTTGTTTTGTGGCGACAGCGGTAAGAAATGGCCGAATTCTGGAAATATTACGCAGTTGGTATCGGCAGGAGGAGGAAAGAGACTTGATGTGGGGGATGAAGGAAAGAGCAGAGTCAAGTGTAACTCCAAGACAGCGAACTTGGTTTGATGGGGAAATGGTGATACCTTCCACCGTGATAGAGAAGTCAGGAGGTGGGGAGGCATTGGAGGGAGGAATAAGTAGGAGTTCAGTCTTCGACATGTTGATCTTTAGGTGGTGGGAGGCCATCCAGGAGGAGATGCCAGATAAACAGTCACTGACTTTTGAAAGGACAAGGGGAGAGAGATCAGGGGTAGAGAGGTAGATCTGAGTGTCATCAGCGTAGAGGTGGTAATTGAAGCCAAAGCTGTTCATGATTTTGCCCAGGGAGGAGGTGTAGATGGAAAAGAGCAGAGGACCAAGGACAGCGCCTTGAGGTACACCAACAGATAGAGGCAATGAGGAGGAGGAGTTACCAGCAAAGGACACACAGAAGGACCTGTTGGATAAATAGGATTCGACCCAAGCGAGTGCAGTGTCACCGAGACCCAGAGAGTTGAGGGTCTGTAGAAGGAGGGGGTGGTCAACAGTGTCAAAAGCAGCCGAGAGGTCAAGCAGGATACGTGCATGATGGGTGCAGTGAGTGTCCATCCCTTGCTTGGAGGATGTTACGGATCCTTGTACCCTCAAGCTCGGGAACCTCCGTCTGGGTGCCCCTTTCCACTGTACAAGGAGCTGATCATACCCCCACAGAGTAGACAACACATAGACTGTGTGATCAATCCTTGCCTCTTGAACACCAACCACAGAATGCCTTTATTCAGAGGTTTCAGTTAGACATCCAAACGTAAGAACACACCAAAGCGTTTCTCTACACCAGATCCTCCCAAAGTCTCATCCTCCCCACACACACCCTGGTCTCCTAACAAAGGAAACTTGTGCAGAGTTCTGGTTACAGCCAGATCTGGAAGAGGGGGTGGAACAGGGGCGGACTGGGCTGGGGGGCAGGGTGGCAAATGGCCCCTGGGCCGGTCCTCAGCCCATTAAAATGTCAATTGCGGCAGCTGCTCTGTCTCTTTGTAATGAGACCGGCCGGCTTTTACATACCGCGGCCAGCCAGACTCATTAGCAGGAAGTGCAGGGCCAGAGACACCTCCCACAGCCCTCCTTCGCCAATCATAGAACAGTGCTCCCAGGGGAGAGAACCCTCATTAGGCAGTTTTGTGGATACTTTAGTGTGTTACCTCTGTGGCTCAAACGGTAGCAGCACCTGTATAGTGGCAGGAAGGTCATGAGTTCAATTCTTAGCTGGTAATGTATAATTTTTTTTTTAAAAAAACATCTACCTCTGCACAATTATTCTAATGCTATTATTAATAACAGAACAATAATAGCATCAGCATTATAACAATATTATTATTGTGCTTGCAGAGGTAGAAAAAAAAAAAAAACAGTTGACCAGCTGAGAATCGAACTCAAGACCTCCCTGCTTATTAAACAGGCGCTGCTACCATGTCAGCCACAGTGGCAAGACAAAAAGTTTCAACAAAGCTGCTTAAAGAGGGATCAGCACAAAGTGCTGTGGTTGGCTGAGCAGCCCCACCCTTTATTTTCCTCATAGCACTGCTTCCCTCCTCTGCAGAGGCAGCGCTGGAAGGAAGTGACTGTTTAACATGTCACTTCCTCTCAGTCCCACAGGAGGGAAGGAGAACACTGGCCACAGGTAAGGGAGGAGAAGACTATATGAAGGGGGGAAAAAAGAGAGGGAGATAAGCTGAAAATGAGGGGGGGGGAGAGAGAAGCTTAAAAAAGGTGGGAAAGATAAGACCTGAAGAAGGATAGAGAAAAGCGGGAAAGACCAGAAGAATATGGAATGGAATGTGGAGAGGGAGAAGTTGAGCTGAGAAAGGAGTAGAGAGAAAATGAATAGAAAAGGGAAGAGAGAGGAAAGGAGTACGGAATGAGAATGGACATAGGAGAGGAGTGGGAAGATCTGCATAGAAAGAGGGAGGAGCGAAAAGGAGATTGGAAGTGGAGAGAGAAGGAGAATGAAAGAAAGGGAAGAGAGAAGTGGATAAAAAGGAGAATGAAGGGAATAATGGGGAGAAAAGGGGTGAAAAAAGGCAAAGAGGAAGGGGGCATGACATGATGGAATGTGTGTATCTGTCAGTATTTGTATCTGTGCATATCTGTGTGCGTGTGTGTGTGTGTATCAGTGTGTGTGTGTATGGAAGTGGCTTTTACAAGTAATAAAATTGGTCACGGGTACATTAGTGTGGGGTTCGGGTACATTAGTGTGGGGTTCGGGTACATTAGTGTGGGGTTCGGGTACATTAGTGTGCGGTTCGGGTACATTAGTGTGGGGTTCGGGTACATTAGTGTGGGGTTCGGGTACATTAGTGTGGGGTTCGGGTACATTAGTGTGGGGTTCGGGTACATTAGTGTGGGGTTCGGGTACATTAGTGTGCGGTTCGGGTACATTAGTGTGGGGTTCGGGTACATTAGTGTGGGGTTCGGGTACATTAGTGTGGGTTTTGATTTTAGGAAAGTGGGCAGCGCTGGAATTTAAAAGGTCATCAGTGTAATGTGAATGGGGTATTGTTCTGATTCAGGGGTTAGTAGTTATGGGTAAAAGGGGGCATTGCTATGAACTAGGGGGTAATGTGAGGAAAAGGGATCATTGCTCTTATATAGGCAGTATTAGTTTGAGGTAGGTGGGACATTGATCCGAGTTAGGTGGTATTGAAAAGAAATAATTATTTATTTAAAACAGTCTGAAAATGTCATTTATTATGTAATTTGTTAACCATGCCTTTTTCAAATTTATTTATTTTTTTAAAATTTAAATGGGGGACCGGGTTGCTGCTCCATGGGCCTATGGGTTGTACTTGCCCCCTGCACCAAAAGTTGCCAGTCAGCCCCTGGGGTGGAAGCAGGGCAAATGTTTACAGTTTACACATGAAAAAAAAAAAACAGTATCTCACACACTCTACACTAAAAACAGGGCAGTGAAATGTAAGAAAATTAAACGCAAATAAGCATTGTAGTGGTCGTTCCTTCAAAGAGGATTTTTAAAATTAGGTAGAAAATTACATAGAAGTATTATGTTTTATAATAGGTGGCGCGCATTTTGTTGAAACATGTATCTGCACGAACACGCTGCACGCTGTGCGAGCTCCTGGTGTTATTTACAAGCAAACTTATTTTAAAATATATTCCAGACCTCACCTCATTCATTTAATCCTCTCGTGGCAGTAGTGGGGTACACCACGTGACCCAGCTAGAGTCCCAGTATACCATGCCTGCATATACTACCACATAGAGCTGCACATAACCAGTGCAGATAAAAAAGTGCCATATCCTCTCTTATAGACATCTGCACTCAACCTCTTCTTTACCAAGATTAACCCCTTCACTACTGTGATCGTGTATCCATGTTCAGCGGTAGTAGACACAGCAGCCCCAGGTCGTGTTAACACCATATGGGGCTGTGCTGTATGATTGAAGATGAAACTCGCTTATTGCAAACTATTTTTTTTGTTTTTGGGCTCCAGAAGGTGCCCTCAAAGTTTTAACCCTGTGGACATAACATCCAATGTGCTAGAACTATTTAAAATCAGATGAGGACTGTCTTGATATATCTGACTTTCCCCAGCTGTCAAAGAGCCACGAGCTGCAGTTCTAACTGCAGTAGCTTCTTTTGGTCAGCAGATGGCAACATCTCCCTACCAAATACGTTATTACAGTAAGGAATGCACTGGGGATATTCCCAAATATTTCTTATTGTATAATTAATTAAAAATGATTTTCCAAAAAAAACTCTGGTTCCGGACACTAACCATTTGGAAAATCCCTTGGTAATTAAAGGGTTAAGTAGACTTGATCTTCAAAAGCACCTGCTGGTGCCCCAATATAGAGTTTAGTCTGTCTGGGTTTATTCTGGAGCAATGCCAATAAATTTCATTTATTGTAAACAGTATCTGTTTGCATATGGACACCAAAATTTCCAGCACCTTGGACATGTCCTCCAAGGTGCTGAAAGTATTTGAGCAGCTCGAGGGCCCATTTTTTTCCATCAGGGAAACACGGAGCTCCTTCTGTATTATTGTGCAAGTAATATGCTTCTTGGCCAGCAAAGGTCACCCTCTGTCCATCAAATAAGATATGAAAATGCAGTAACACTTTTTTGGTCAGCAGGGGGAGCTTTGAAAGTGAGTATATAAAGAGGGACGCCTCTTTGTATATTTATCGTATGGGTAATAGAAAGTCATTTTCCATAAAACCACTGGGTCCTGCCAGTGGTTTCATGGAAAGTCGCCTGGCATTGGCACAGGACCAGTGGTTTTATGGAAAATTTCCTGGTAATGAAGGGTTACACAACATCTAGGAACAGTTGGTAGGAATGCACTGGGCAAATGTAAATGCTGTCTTTTTGAGGAGGCCAATTTGTGAATATGTTTATAAGTTTTTCCTTATTCCTTAATTCTTTACAGAAATATTACTGGGATGAAAGGTTCTAAACTCTAGATGGCATTCCTCATCTGGCACAATGTCACACTGGGTCTGCGCTATCAGCATACATGCAGACATTCACTTGAGTGAAAGGATGTAAAGTCTAGTTGACTTGCCTTATCTGGCACAATGTCACAGAAGGTCTGCATTATCAGCAGATGTGTACAATTATATATAGAACCCGTATATATAGCTACAGATAGATACATATAAATGTTAAATTGATGCGCTACGGGTCCAAAAATGGATTAAATATTCATTAACCCCTTCACTGCTGAGCCATTTCACCCCTGGTGCTGAGCTCATTTTTACCATTTTTTGCTCATCTTCTTTAAACTTGATTTGAAGTTATGTTTTGTTGTACAACCCAGACAAATTATATATCCTTTTTCTTTTACAACAGGCTCGGCAGATTCATAATATATCATTATTATATGTGTACATCATGCCCTGCAAGGATGCTGCTATAACAAAAAAAATGTAAAACAAATTTGAATTTCTATTAACATTTCAATTATCTAAAGAGTGTAAAGTCATTTTTTCACATTTTCTCATCCAAGTTTTTCCAGTTATATACTCTATGGGGTACGCTTGTTTCTAGAATCAAAAATGGGAACTCGTTACTGCATTTTTCTGAGAAAATATGCGATTTTAGCTAAAAAAAACATTAAAATGAAATTTTTTGTTAGTGCAGCACTATTGTTCACATTATAATTGAAAAGTGAACAATAGCGCTGCATTAATAAATTTAAAAAAAAGAAAAATATATATATTTTTTTTTTTATTTTTTTTTTTATTAATTTCTTCTACATTCAACCTGGTAATGTGTGGAATCAATGGAAAGGCCATACTCTGGCCTTTCCAATGATACCAAACATGACCCTTTAGCTGCCACAGATAGTGAGATGGGGGTCATTTGGACCGTCATATCTGTACCATAGGGATTTCCATAGGAAATCGTTATACTTTTGTCTTTATTTAAGCTAAGCAGGAAGGATTCACCTCCAGCAGGTTTGGCGAGACATTGGACAGAAGCCATTTCGTATGTAAATGATGTTGTTAGAAAACCGCACGCGCTGCTGCCGTAACGCTTTACTTCCGTGTATAAAAAGACACATAATAATAAGATCAGTGTCTGGTTTTACATTTCACTGTTGTTTTATTGCTTTAGATGTTTTTACAGCACTTTTTCAGCATGTTATTAAGTAATTATCTGTGCTCTAGGATATAATAATTAGCTCAGCATGTTTCTCTTTGCTCAGTAAATATTATGATATCACTTTACAGGATACATTGTTGACTTTGATGTTCTACTGATTTAATCTCATAAACTGCTGCTCATTAATCCCATGTATTGTACACATATCCACGAATCGCCTGCTCCAACAGACAACGAGATGGATAATCCCTAAATCCCTAACCTTAATTGTAAAACAAGCACAAATAATAACCCTAAAACTAAAAGTAACCCTGACACTAAATAATCCTAATTAATAACTAATTATCAATAAATGTATTTTAAAACTTTATTTATTTAAAATTTTATTTGAAATTCCACCAGAACTTTGGTGCTCTTACATTCCCTGCACTTCGGGGAAGCAAATTGATCTGCTAATGAGTGCTTTTCAATGCATTACAATGCAAATTGAGAATACTCGATTTTGGCTGGGAAGGGGTTAGTATGTATATATGAGTGTTTTAGGGAAACTATAGGATAAACCAGGAGAACTGGCAGGATAAGAGAACAATCTAGACCAAATAGCCAAGTTGGAAAGTGAGATAACGGGAGAATTTTTCTGGTTTGGCTATTTTGACCTAGAATTTTCACTTCTCCAGTCATTTCCTGAGATTCACCTTTCTTTGAATAGGCCTGTATGTATTTATCAGTATCCATCTATATCTATCCATATCTATCTATCTATACATCCAATATGTATCAATCTATGTATTTATCGTTATCATCTGTATCTATCATTATCTATCTATCCATCCGTCTTCCTCTCTCTCTATTATCTATGTTTATCTATCTCTATTTATCTTTTCAATCTTTTTCTATCTATCTATTTGTCCCATCTAGCTATTATTTGTGTAAACATGACATCTTTATATCAATCTTTTTAACTATACATCTATCAATCAACTTTAAATCTTTTAATCAATCAAACTTTATCTTTGCCTATCTAGTTATTTATTATTTATCTATATATTGTCTAGCTATCTGTCATCTATATTTGTATCTATATTATTTTTGCATCTATCTATCTATCTATCTATCTATCTATCTATCTATCTATCTGTATCTATCTATCTATCTATCTATCTATCTATCTATCTATCTATCTATCTATCTATCCAAATTGAAACTGTATCTATATATCTGAGTTTCACCTTTCTTTGAATAGACCTGTATGTGTTTATCATTATCCATCTATATCTATCCATATCATTATCTATTCATATATCTATCTATCTATACATCCGATATGTATCTATCTTTGTATTTATCGTTATCATCTATATCTATCTATCTGTATATATCTATCTTTCTGTATATACAGTATCTATTAGGGATGTGCGTTTCGGGTTTCGGAATTTCGGAATTTTCACGAAATTTCCCGATTCGTGTTTTCGGATGCGGCCGATTTTCCGAAAATTTTTAGATCCGAAAATGGCAGATCTGAAAAGTTTTCCGAGCCGAAACGAAATATTTTCGGAATTTTCGAATGTACTTGAAATGTGTCAAATCGAAATTTATTGCTTTGAAACGAGGAGAACAGACGTTCCGAAAAAATGAAAATTTTCGAAAATACGAAAAGTCGATACAAAAAGAGAGCTAAGTGACACGAAAATACGAAAAATGGTCTATATTCCAAAACCATTTACAATTCCGAAAAACGAAAATTTCTGAAAATACGAAAAGTCGATACAAAAAACGAGCTAAGTGACACGAAAATACAAAAAATGGTCGAAATTCTGAGAAAAAAAATGTACACGAAAAACGAGTCGAGCCGAACCGAATCGAAACAGAAATCGGTCGAAACGAGCCGAATCGAAAGGTTTTAAAATCCGAAAAATCGAATCGAACCGAAAAAAAAAATCGGTGCACAAGCCTAGTATCTATCTATATATCTATCTATCTGTATCTATCAATCTTTCTATCTATCTATATCTATCTATCTATCTATCTATTCAAATTGATGTGGATAAATCCATATATAAAGATAATATGGATAAAAAGAGAAATAATAAATGCATCAATTTGATAGATAGATATCTTTCTATATGAATTTATCAACATCTTTGTCTATCTTTATTTGTATCTATCCATTAATCTATTATTAATGTACTAGGTGGAAAGCCTGCCCAGAGGGCAGTCTATTGATAAGTGTGGTGCGCATGAATGTTGGTTGAAACTAAAACACATCAGCGTCATGAAAAGTTAAATATTTTTACTGACTATTTTGAATAAATTTCTTTGAATACAACATTTTTTGTGAAGCATGCATCAGTCCCTGGTAATAAGTAGCCTTGTTCACGTCCATCGATGACTTTGATTTTACTTCCGCAGAGTTTTTAACTCGAGAGAATGAAACATATAGTTGTCCATGGCTGAAGACAGGTTCTGGTAAATAGATGCCAACTCTGTCCAAGGTTTGTCATTGGGATTTGTTAATAGTCATTGCAAATGCCAATTTAACAGGAAATTGTCTCCTTCTTAAAACAAATGGAAGTTCAGTGTTACTTGGGGCTAAATCTATTCTAGGAATGAAAACTATTTTTCGTTCTGAGGTAGGTGTCAATACTTAAGCAATGATTACATTTTACCGCATAGCTTTCACACTCAGTCTTGTTCCATTACACAGGCCTCTCTTTGTATTCAGGTTACGCAGGAGCATAATAATACAGGCAATTTTGAGTTTCAGTTTATGAACTGGCATCCCAGAAGGAGCCAATTCATTTAAGAACTCAATGGGGTAATTATCCTTGTCTTCTTGGGATTCATCATCAATAGAATCAGTGCTTAAATAAGTGTAGCTTTCACCTTCTAACAAACTGAGCACTTCTTCATTGATGTTGTCCACATCACAATTTTGTGGGCATAAAATTGCGGTTTTCTCAAACGTAGAAATATCGTCAGGTTGTAAATGGTTACCATAAATTTCCTAGACAATGGAGTCTTTGCAGATCATTTTAGATGGTATCTGGAATATATCTTGATGGAAGCCATGTTCGTTTGTGAGTTTTCCATGGCCAAGTTCTATTAGCCAAGAGCTAAACTCTGGATCCACAGATCTTACATTTGTTTTTAGCTTTAAGATCTTAAATGTATCCCACAGTGGATTAGATTTAATGCTGGATTCAACAATAGCTGATCTACTGCCATGTGCCACAACAGGTAGAGTTTGTCGAAAATCACCTCCAAGGATAAATGTTTTACCGCCAAAAGGTTTGATGTTTTTCATGAGCTCTTGCAGTAGTTTGTCGACGCATCTGAGAGCATCATTTGGAGCCATGGTAGATTCATCCCAAATTATAATTTTTGCTTTTCTAAGGATTGTGGCATCATTAGATGTTTGCCTCATGGAAGATGTTGAAGTGTCCAACAAAGGAACAGGCAGTTTAAATTGTGAGTGATATGTGCGTCCACCCTCTAGCAAATTAGCAGCAATTCCAGTAGAAGCAACAGATAATGCTATCTCTTTGTTTCCTCTAAATGTGTACAATAAAGTTTGGTATAGGTATGTTTTTCCACTACCTCCAGGACCATCGAGAAAGTAACACCTTTGGGTTAATGTATCGTTTTGGATGGCAGAAATAATGTCTTCAAATGTTTGTCTTTGTAGATGATTTAAAGCCGCCTGCATTTGTGCTCCTATTTGACTTTCAAAAACTGCATCATAGATGTCTGATGTTTTGGTGGTTGAATAGTTGGTTGGAGTTGTTAAACCGAAATCCTGACATTTTTTCCCATTAACAATTAAAATGTGTTGAATGTCTAATAGAGCATTATTGAGACATGATTGGCAGTCTGGTGTGTGGCCAGGGTGTCTCGATAAGTCTTCAATGAGTTGCTGTTTATATTTTTCAAATAGGTCTTTTGCATTTGGTGGAGATGCTAGGACACAAATGTTGGCAAAGAGCTCTCGAAGCAGTTGAGGCATCGTCTCACTTGAAGCTTTGAGTCCCATAATTCTTCATCCTGAAAAAGACCGAGTTTTTGAGGAGCTTCTTTGAATGTTGGAAATTGCACACCACCAACTGTTCGGATATGTTCAAATGAAGCGGCTCCTGTAACATGGAGTAAACGTAATCAAGCAAAATCTCTCCACATCCGAATTTATGTTAACAGAGTACATTCGCCCAATAGTGTTATTTTCTCGATGTCTCAATCTTCTTTCCCATGTGGTATTTTTCCGTTGAAATACAAAATGTTGTGGAATATCAGTATACAGGAATTCACGGGCAGCCACATCTACTCTGTTTAAGGTAAACCAAGCAGTCAAAGTTGTGTCTCTTGATTGGGTTCTTTCTATAGCATTCCTGATGTTATCTTCATTAAAGTATACCGACTGTTCACCAGGAAGATGGATTTGTAAGCGCACGATGGTATGTGTTTGATGGTGCATTTTGAAACCAAGAAGGCGCCATGCTGCTTCTGGAGCTGTCACATATCTGGAATCCATAAAGGAGGTGATCTCGTCATGATGGAGCATTGCATGTTCTTTGATGGCAATATTTGCGCAGTCATGTCCTTTATAGATGTATTTGAATAAGTACTTTACACTTTTTATGGAAGCGCAGCTCTCAACGTTTATATGGCAGTTGTATTTTAAAGCTACTAATGGGTTGTATGGCACAACCCAAGAGTTATTGATTCATTTTCCATTTACTTCAAGTGAAGCAGCTGTTTGTGTTCTCCGGTGCAGTGGATAGCCGTCCATGTTTGGCAAAGTATGTTCTTGGTATGGTTTTGGGAAGTTTTTTGAGCAAACACCGTCAGCCATGCATGGCGATTTAATGTTATGAGGCCCACATGGTCCATGTATCATGTGTTTGATGACTATTGCATGTAATCTGGGTTGTGCGTAAATGTCGGGTATATCAACAGCGTCAGCATCTTTAAGCTTATCTTGAGATGATAATATGATTAAAATATGTGCATGAGGTAATCCACGTTTTTGAAACTCTATTACATGAATTTTACCGACAGGTTTACCTAACACATGTCTCTTTGTGATGTCATGGAGTAGTTCTTTTAGCTTTAAGTTGAAAACTTTGGCAACCAAATCAGGGCGGTATACCACTGCTTGACCTTCTGTAATATTTTCGAAAATTTCTGGCCATTTTGGGTTGCATGTCATTGTTATGAAGAAGTCAGGCTTACCATACTTTCGCACAATAGCCATGGCGTCTTGGTAGTTTTGCAACATGTTTCTGGGACTACCCTGGAATGTTGATGGAAGTATTACTGCTTTTCCTGGTATCAAGCCCTGTTCTTCGGCAGCGTTTTGTAGATGGTCCATGAGACCTGTGTATTTTTCAACTCGTAATTTGGACTGATGTTGTCGTACATAGTTTAGACGGTTACCTTCGGTCTTAACATATGCGTCTACAAAGTACTGTTGAGTTAATTTGCCTGCATTTAAAAATGGGTTGAAATCATGTCGGACGGAAAGCATGTAGCTATAAAATTGCATTTGAGTGACCCTTTCTCTTGGCTTAGCAGAGGAATGACTGCGTATGGTTTTTACAGTAGTAGGGGTGTAGTTTAATTTAATGTGAGGTGACCAACTTTGGTCCCCAATTGGAAATAGAAGTGGATAGAGCATTGGCTCTAAGTTTGGATCTAAAATGCTTATCCTTTCTGTTTTTCTTTCTGGGTTTTGAGTTCGGCAATGAATAATAAGATCTCTTTCGAGAGGAGGTTCTCCATCATCATTTTGAAAAATAATAGCTACTTCATTACTGCGAGGTGCATTGTATCTGCATTGATCGCCCGTGTGATCTTGTACTATCGCCATGGTGACAGTTGGTGGTATAGTGCCATTTTGTATAGCCTCTTGTTTTACTTCATATAACATCTTACGGGCTTCTGCAAATGGATTGTTTTTATCCATAAAAGGACTTAACTCTGTCATTAGTTCAGGGCTGCACTTTGAATTTTCATTAATCACGAGGCGTTGTTTTGCGGCCTCATCGGGATCAAGGATATATAGTTGTGCAAACTTTCGGTTATCCTCATTGTGAGGATGAAGAGATGCAGTTCGGTGGTAAATCTGGTCATTAGACTTGTGCACCGATATTTTTTTTGGTTCGATTCGGTTCGGTTCGTTCGAATTTTGTAAATTTTCCTTTCGGCTCGTTTCGGCCGATTTCCGTTTCGGTTCGTTTCGTTTTCGTTTCGTTTTCCGTATTGACTTTTTCGTAATTTCGGAAATTTTCGTGTTTTTCGGAACGTCTGTTCTCCTCGTTTCAAAG